>CM045560.1:21447618-22021227 GCA_024721245.1 Mitragyna speciosa | reverse complement strand
TTGTGACTGTAAAGATGCTGTTGTGCTGTAATAATCTAATTTTCAATTATTGTACTTCATTAATATTGAATGACAGTATGTTTAAACATGTATGTTAGTCCTAATATTATTTTAGTTTGTCCTATTGTCGACTTCAATTTTTGTCAGTGCAACTATACAATAATTCTCTTTTTGTTTAAGTTGGTGCAAAAATTGAGCTTTACTGCTCATCAATAGTTTACTAATCAGTACTTATCCCTCCCCTCCCCCCCCCCCCCCCCCCCCCCCCCAAAAAAAAAAAAAAAAAAAAAAAAAGGTAGTTCAGTAGTCTGATCAACAGGTCAGAATTTCCTCTCATATATTTTTGCTGTCTTAAGTGCTATTATGAATGACAAAAATGTTTATCTTGGCCTAATTATGAAATTTTATGAAGAAAATGTCTATCTTGGTCTAATTAAGAAAACGTGCTTTTATGAAGGAAGAAAATGTTTATCTTCGCCTAATTATGAAAATGTTAAAGAGAACAAGTTCACATGTTCTTTAAAATGAGATTTTAACTAATACATTGTCACAAATAAAAGTTTTGAGGAAAAAAATTTAACCACAATATGATTTGAGATTTGGCATCAGGAATGCAAAATTAAATAAGTATGCTTAAACCATGCTAAAACCACTTATTACAAAGGGTGCTATTGGGACTTATTACAAATTCCACCCAAACAATCCTTTGGTAATGCATTAGATACAAACATCTTATTAGGAACATTCCATCTAAATGGAAGTATGAGTAGTTTGATTCAATTACTTGCGTCTACTAACCAGGACCTGGGATCTAGAATTACAATGCTATAATGTAATAATAATATTAGTGTCCATAATACCAAATTTAGTCTTGGTACTGGTAAGAAGTAGCTGTTAAGACTCCAATGTGCTTAAAATCATGTATAGAACTCAAGAACTTTCCACTATGACATATGCAAAAGTGATTTTATGTACGATTTACAGGTTTGACTTTTCATTTTAGGACACATACAACATTCATAATTATTTATATGTACGAGCAATCTTGTACCTCTAGTATTAGTTGTCTTGTAGGTTGTAGAAACCCTTAAAAATCAGTCCCAATATCAAATGAAAGTAGGCACTAGAACAGAATGATTTATCACGCATGAGTTTTGGAATTGATACCAGTTTCTGCATTGAGCACGCTGATTTGTATCTTTAGTTTGGCAGCTTTCTTTTCTACTTCAAGATCAATTGCATCATAAAATTGATTGTCATTAAACGTATCCCTGTTTTCTGGAAAATTATTATCCTAAACTTTTTGTTGTTTTCCCGAATTTTCTCTGTTTGTTCATGCAAGATTGAGTCATTATTATGCTTGTATTCTATATTCTCATTCATTATTTTTGTACAAAAGAAGTTTGACTAAGGAAGTCAATTTTGTTTATGAAAGTTCTCATCTTTGTCATAGGTTTGTACTTCAGCAGCTGAAATGCCAAAGGTGAAGACTAGCCGTATTCAATTACCCTCAGGGTTGGGAGTTGATTGAACCCACTCTTAATGAATTACAAGCCAAGATGAGAGAAGGTATTGACAACTCAAGTATCGTATCAAGCTTATTTTTAAGTTGCTTAGTAATCCTTGATTAACTCCCTTGTTTCTTTCCTATCTTGGTTAATTAAACAGCTGAGAATGATCCAAATGATAATAAAAGAAAATGTGAGGCATTGTGGCCCTATTTTTAAAATAGCCCACCAGAAGAGTCGCTACATTTTTGACCTTTATTACAGGAAGGAAGGAAATCTCAAAGGAATTATATGAATTTTGCTTGGACCAGGGTTATGCCGATCGGAATTTAATTGCTAAGTGGAAAAAGGTCCGCCATTTAATGTTGGAATTTAATTTTTTGGGTATTATCTTTCTTTGTGTGGCTGGTCTCTAACCAATCAATTTGCATGAGTCCCAAAACTTTTCCCTATTCATGGTGCATGAGTCAACTATCTGAGAATTTTCTGCATAATTGCATGTCATGGCTGTATGGCGAGTCAGGAGTTTATGGTTAACTTGACTTTTAGACCACATCTCTACTAAAGGTGCTGGATGAGTAGGAGAGTAGACTTCGAGTGCGCAGAAGTTTCTAATGAAAAAAGTGAATAGCATCTAACAACATTGAATGACATGGGAATTTGGAACTGACAATTTTACTTTTTATTTTTAAATAGTTATATTGGAAGAAGTTTCCAACTTGTTCAAAGTTTTTGAAATGCTTTCCTGAAACTCTAGGCATTTTAGTCAGCTTGTTTTCACACAATTTCCTGCTATGTTGAGTGATCGTGTCCTTTTTTCCTTTTATGGTTGGGCATAGGAAAAGCGATTGCATGTGTATCCTTGTTTTATGCAATCATTTGTTATGTTTATGCAATTCTGCAGCCTGGATATGAACATCTTTGCTGTCTACGATGCATGCAACCTCGTGATCATAATTTCCAGACAACATGTGTGTGTCGGGTGCCTAAGCATTTGAGGGAGGAGAAGGTCATAGAGTGTGTGCACTGTGGCTGTAGGGGTTGTGCTAGCAGGGGATTGAGCAGAGCAGATCTGTTGACTTGATCTTGGCCATCATGGGGAGAGACTTGTGATCAGTTTTATTCAACTGACCGTTAAAAATAGATGCTGTTATTGTACTTTCCTTGTTATTCATGTTGTTGGCAGCTTATTAAGGAGATTTAGATACACTACAAGGCTAGGACATGCTAGATTGGTCTGAAGATGGTATTGCACTGGCTGTCTTTTAATCATGCACTTGTTCATGGTTCAGACATCTTTCAATCTTTATCTGGCCAGATTTACTTATTGCCTATTTAAATTTGTTCTATTGTACCTGAGCATTTTTCCAGTTCGCTGATGCAACAATGTTTATGGTAACTGTATGAAATTGTGTATTAAAAGTAGAAACATGGGGCTGAAATGATGCAGTCAAAAGCAAGAAAATGATGTTGCGAGAAGTTAATACCCTACGATGTATAAGTGATAACAAGTAGTTTACCACTATACAACAGTCGAAAGTAAGAATACTAGATTTGTTCATGCATTAGTTTTGCAGTCGTTCATGATTCAAACATCTTTCAATCTTGTTTGGCCAGATTTGCTAATATTTCTTTGTCCATTTGAATTACGAATATGTTGATTTTTTCAGAATCTTGATTTGGACGTTGGTCATTCGAAGCTGCGACTGCCGGCAAAAACTAGGAAGTTACAAGACTGAAGTACGATACTGTCATGCTTCGATTAGATAAGTTTCCACACAAGCGGCGGCCTATTCATTGGTTAATTTGGTCTAATACACAGTGATATGAGATACAAAAGAAATTTAGAGACCAAAAAGAAAACTACAAATTACATATTCAAGAAAGAGAATTAAAAGCAGTAAACAAAAGCCTGAAGGAAAATTGATTCTTCGGAGAATTATTGCCAAAATTAAGGCGCCCTTTTAAGTTCTAACCGTAAGAAAATTAATGCGGACTCTCAATTTTTAATCCACAAAAGATTTGCAGCCTTAAAATAAATAAAAAAAAATCTGGCTTCTGGACTTACATGGTACAAAGCATTTGGATGTGCAAATTACCATATAAAGCCAGATATTGCCTTAAATAATCGCCTAGGTATAGTTGAAGGCAGTTATCTTGTTATCAAGATGCTCCGCATGGCGGCGTTTGGTAAAACTGAAATATGAAATCTGAAATCTAAGATCTGAAATTTAATTGCTAAAATTATTAAATTGCTGAATTAATAAAGATTTACATGTTTGATAATTAACTAAATATATAGCACTGAATCTAAACATCTCACATCAGTAAATGTGATTATTTTATCTTAAAATTTTAAAATAATTTATTAATAATATGTATGAGAAAGAAATATATTGTTTGTTTGTGAGAGATAGAGGATAAATGTAATTGTGTGTGAGAATGTGTACGAGAGAGAAAGTATATGTATATATGTAAAAATGTATGTATGAAAGTGTGTGTACGTATGTGAGAGAATAAAACTAAAACTATGCAGGTGTATATGAGAGAGAAGAAAATATATATGTGGAAGAGTGTGTGTGTAAATGTATGTGCAAGGAAGTTTGTAGGTGTTTGCTAAAGAAACTGTGAGTAGGAGAAGAGAGACTGTGTGTGTGTGTGCACACGTGCACATGTGAGAGAGAGGAGGAAGAGAGATTATGTGTATTTGTGTGAAAGTGTGTGTGTGTGTGTGAGTGTGTGTCTGTGCATGTGTATGTGTAAGGAATAAAGATTGTGCTTGTGAGAAAGAGTACGTGGGTATGCAGTGTGTGCATGGGTGGGTTGGTGTGAGGGGAGTGTGTGGGTTTGTATAAGGGAGAGAGAGTAGTAAAATTCAGCAATTTTTACTTAAAATTTTGTTCACAAATTAAATAAGTGCTTAATGTATTAAGTGATAAATGAATTTTATTGTCAAACTATTGAATTCAAAAAGTTCTTAATCCATTAATTTTCAATATTAAGTTGAATTATCAAACACCCTTACCCTAGTAGAAGACTTTATTTTTGCCATCAAGAAAATATCACGCCTCTAGATGCCCAATGTTGACACAATGTGCTTGTGTGGATAGTTTGGATCTAAGTTAGATTCTAAAAATAACATAAAATGGCTCTCGTTAAGATTTTCACCCCTTTGAACTATAAGTATGGTTTTGTTGCTAAAATTTTCAGATGCGAAAACTTCATTGAACAATTATTTTTAGGGATATTTTTCAAAAAATATTATTATTTAGGTGTGAGGTAAAAAGTGAAAATTTTGTAAAAACATTTTTTTAAAATAATGTCAACAAACGCAGGCTTTGATTACGTTGTGCACTATCTTAATCGCCAAACATTCTTAACAATGAACAAATTAGAAGCTAACGTGGATTAAATAAGTTCATATAAGCCTTTTTTCCCATTCCAAGCAATCGCAAAAGAAATTTAGAGGCCATCCTGTGACACATAACAAGAGAGAATAAATCAAGGAGTTAAACCAGGATAAAATTGGCACCATTAGTATAACAAAGAACAGTTGCGGTTACGGAGGTAACGAGATTGATTCTTCGATAAAAAGTACTACGTGAAATATTCGGTTTTTTCTCTTCTTGTATCCCCAATAACTAGAGATGCAATTTTTTTCCCCATTCCATTCCATTCCTCTCAGTGAATGCTTCAATTCAATAGTGAGCAACAACGTCAATTTTGCTCAAACCAACTAGGCAAAAGTTTTACTACCATCCGATGGTATTTTTGGTAACACATGCATAGTTACTTGTACTCAAAAGTGGGAGGCGGCCAATCGGAGGTCTCCAAATCCTACTGCCTTTTCTTCCTCTTTCTCTCCGTCGGCACCGCCAACCACCATCCAAACCACAATGATGACTGTGGAGACCTACTTCCTATTATTTAGAACCATAAGCATAGTGTCATCACCGAAAACGGGCTTCTGTTGCTGCAGAAAAAAATCTACTCGTCACTATGACACTCTTTAATAAGAGTCATCACAGTCTTGCCAAATAAAGCCCATTGGGAAGCCGACCAAAGGCCTCGGTGCATTCGTAGAAAATCCGCTGTGGCAGCACCAATGATGATCGGGTTCCAGGGGTCCTCCTTTTGGGGATGAGGAAACAATCAAGGAAAGAGAATGGACCTCCTTACATGACAAACTAGGCACCAAAACACGGTGCGTTTTTTCAGGTTGCTTGTGAGGCGTCGATGAGACGAGGTTAAAAACTTCTTGAAAAGTTCTAAAAGCCTTTGAAAAAATGCCAGATTGTGCCACCAATTGTTCCAATAACTAAACCATAACCGACATTTGCTATGAATCGTTCTGGACATGAATGACATGGTTTACAATTGCATGGGGTTTTTCTTCCTTGGTTGTTGCTTCTGTTCCAGGAGCGTGTTCTTTCTATTTTTTGGTACTACGTGCCAACTAATCAATCTCCACCGTCATAGGGATGGCAGGAGCCATGGTCGAAGGTAATCACGCTCTGTAGGATTTGAATCTATGACATAGGGTCACATCCTACCGAACTAAACTAAGAGGGCATATTGGTTTTAAGCTGGCAGAAATTGTTGGTGAAGTTGCAGAGATGGATTGCTTACAAGGTTCTCCTTATAATTTTAGATATTTGAGATCTAGAGTTTGGAATCATATTGATTAACCATCTTCTTAGTGGCTTTTATTTCAAACTGGCATCTGAAACTATGGTTTGGTTGGATTGCAGATATGAGAATGTCCAGAAATTATGTAGGCAATGTGGGCTTATTGGCCACTCTTATTCAACATGTGCATTTTCTTCGTCATTGCAAATTGAGCAATTTTTATATTGCTGGATGGAAGGATTTCAACAAGGACAGGCTCACATATCCGAAGAGATGAATCGAATAAGCTTTTTCCTAGTTATCTAAAGGCTAAACAACATTATCCTCATTGGTGAAATATAGATATCCTAGAGTATGTATTCGAATGAAATTCCTCATTTTCTAATGTTCACTTATTTGAAGGATTTCGATATGAACTTATGAAGTTGAATTAACATCGGTTTGGCATGGATTCTCTCACACAGGAATTTGATAATCTTAATGCGAATAGGGAAGAATGGGAATTGGGGACAATTCCAGAGAATCCTGATACTCTGGTACTTAATCATGCCACTTATAATCAACATATGGAGAATAGGAATGACATGCAGCATCAATCTAATCTTTCTTCTAATAGTATCCCTCTTGATGAAGTGGTTCCAGTGGTTCTATCTTTTGGAAATAATCCTCAAGAAGTTTTGATTCTACCGGAACCTCCATTTGTTGTTCTGGATCAATGGATGCAGTATGATTTCATCACAAATGGGAGGCTGGTAGAATCAGTTGAGGAGATTTTCTCACCTAACTCACAAGAGTTGGCATTTAATTTTCGATGGGATGTTGAAGTTAATACTAATGGACAGATAACTAATCAATTTGTTGTTTAGGCATTGACTTAACTTTTGGATAGGGACAAATTGAATTGATTTTCTTTATGCATAAATGGACCTCTCATAATGGAGGCTGCCAAAGCAAATATTGGAGGAACAATCACCTCACCTTTAAGAACTTTGCAAAGAGAGGGGAAGTTAGCCAAAGCTACGTCAACATTTATTAAACGCAGCTTGAAATCTTTCATAGATGTAGTCATTAAGAAATACAGAGTTGAAGGAAAATCTTTCAAAAAGAAGAGGTCTTCAGTGAAAAGAACAATCAGCATGTTTGGCTGTTTTTTGTTATGCAAGAATCATTTAAGACAGGTTAGTTCTCCTAAAGTGTCAGAGGAATTGTGTGAGCAAAATGTTATGGTCGCCTAGACAGGCTTGTATTCTACAATTGGGTTCATGCCAAACTAATATTTATGGACTTGCTTTGCTTAATGGGATTTCAAGCCAATTTTGGGTCAAAACTCAGAGCAATTGAATGCATTAGTGGACAGGAGGAAATTAGGGGCACAATAGGTGTTGGGTCCAACTAATTCTATTGAAGATCCATTTTTATTTTTGGATCCTTGTAAGAGTACTACATCTACTTAGAGTAATTCCTATTTGGGCAACCAATTTGCATTTTCTTCTTAACAGGAGCTCTTGAAGCAATTGTCATAGGTTTCTGAACTTGCATCGCCTCAGTCTTCAGATCCTTCTTGTGCTCTTTTTCATTTGTCATTGACAAGTCCATTGCGAGAGATTTGTAGATCATATGAAGTTGGTGATTTGAGCATAGGAAAGGTTTGTAAGCTTCGAACCAATTTGCAAGGAAGATTAAGAAGAAGTCAAAAGATTTAAAGTTTCATTATTCGGCTTTGGAGAGTTCATTGGATTTCAATGATTTAGACACAGTAGAAAGTAGTTTTGTTGTTAACAATTGATAAGTGATAAATTTACCTATTGTAACATAATATTTTATATATGAATTAGTGTGTTTTTAGTATGATTTTAGTATTTTTGTTATGAAATAAGCTCATATTCACTTAGTTTCTTCCATGTGAAGAATTTCTCAAAAATTAGGGTTTTTACCCAATTTTTATGATTTTGAAGCGAAATATATATTTTGAGCAAAGTAATGCAAAAACTTTCTACAATCTTGCAGGTTTTATACATTCAATCATAATTTAGATCAATTGTAATACAAGTCATTACATTTATAGTAGATTTAAGGATGATTGGATTAAGGGTTCAGTTCACAACTTTTACATTCTAACTTGGAGAATTGTTCTGCTCAATTTTTTAAAAATTTTCTTCAATAAATTTACCATAAAATTAAAGGGTCAATATCACAAAAAGGTTTCAAGGGCATAAGTGGAATAACAAGTAAAAGAGAAGTGCAACGAAACAATGGAAGTGAAGAATTGGAGAAAACTAGGGAGTCGGCAACAATGATACATTTCAATATTTTGACAATAAATTATGCTGCAACATTAGATTGAGATTATTCTTATTGTATTTTAAAGCTAAAAGGATACTCTATATTTCTCATGAGACATAAAAATCCATATCTCACTTTTGCATAGCCAAATATCCAAATTATTGAAATACATGTGCTGTAAAGATCTTTCGACCATCTCTCAGTATTTTGGCCATTAATTTGCATCAGAGCTCCAAATGACTTGATTCTTGTGATGTTAGAAACCTAACTCAAAGAAATACAACTTTCATATTTTAAGGAAAAATTGATTCGACCATCCTGTGGAAGCAATCTGCGAGTCAAATTCGCGGTTTGGATCAAGGCCACTTGCAATTTTCTGCTGGGTGCAATTTGCAGCTTGTTCACACAACTTTTGCAGATAATTCCAATGTCCAGCTGCATCTGCACTGCCCAAGAAGAATATTACAGAGTTTAAGGTAAGATTTTCCAAGATGTGGAATCAAACTTCATCATCATGTCTCCAACTTGGACAATGACTTGAATTACAGTTTTTCCTATAAATGCATACCTTTGTAGTTCATGAAAGACATGCTTAGTTCTAAGCTTAGTTTAGGCAAGAACTAAAACTTTTTAGTAGGAGCACTTCTAAAGTAGTTTAGCTTTTCTCTTTGTAGTTTTTAGGAAAAACAACATTTGTAGAGAAACTTTTGGTGGAATCTCATTTGTATCAATTTATATTCAATGGAGGAAGTGAAGATTTGAGCCTATGAAGTGAGAATTTCTAACTCTATCTCTCTACTTTCGTTCTTTGTTATGAGTTTATGTATTATGTTCTTGTTCTTACACATTTTTATCCTTAATATGAACTAATTACAAGTTAAAAGGTAAGATGAAGCTAATGATATATTTTGGAGAAGATTAAACTTAACATATTTTATTCTTGCTTGTGGCTAAAGAATGAACTAACACTAAGTTGTTTCACTATGAGAATAGAAAATACTTTTTTGCTAGTCTCATCTGAATCATTATGAGAATGAGATTTTGAAGCAGTAATCTAATTCATTGCAAGAGCAAGTCTTGGTTGCTATGGATTCCTAAGTAAGACTAGATGTATAAGCAAGTATAATCTCATTCTTGCATATTTTGTGATCATTAGTGGATTATGACTCCTAACTTAACTTGTAATTCTGATTTTCTCCATCTGTTTTACTACAAGTTATTGAGCTTTCTATTTTGCCCACTAATTATTCGATGAATTGTCTAGATAATAAAGAAAGTTATTAGTTTTGGTACTTGCCAGTTCAAGTTTCCTCGTAAGATCGACCCTAATACTTCTGCTACTATAATTGATCCGTGCACTTGCGGAAAAGGGTATTAGGTTATAAATTTTATTACTTTTTTGTGTGAATTTTGCTTACTTTTGATAGTACCTAAACCTCACAATCAACAACCATAAAAGAAAGTTGAAGTTTAATGTTGATGTAGTTAAATATAGAAGACACAAGCTTAATGGTAAAGAAGTGGATCATGAGTATTTTTCTGATAAGACTAAGTTGAATTTGACCTATGATGGGATGCATTCTTCCATTAAGATGTTTGATGCTTCTCAAATTGCAAATCTGCTAGCTGAAGTGTTTCAAAAAATGTTAAAGGCCAACTCGGAGAATACTTCTATAGGTGTTCAGGTGGCTGACCCTAAACAACCACCTAAGAGGCCATAAGACTCTTGTCGTGGAATTGTAGAGGGATAGGTCAGCCCTCTACAATTCGATTACATAATTTATTGATCCGTGAGCATAAGCCTAATGTTTTATTTTTAATAAAGACAAAAGCCAAGTTTTGTTCACTTCGTAAATGGCTAGAGTCTTCTATTTTTAATTTCTCAGATGTAATAGATTTTGTCAATTTAGATGGTGGCTTGTGTTTTGCTTGGTGTAATTCAGTATCTATTAATGTTATTGCTAAATCTTTTTATTATTTTTGCATTCAAGTTATGGAATCCAATGGTGATCAATGGTTGTTATTCTTAATCTATGGTTAACCTAAGAAAAAGAAAAGACAAGCTATTTGATCACAACTCTACCATATTTTGGAGAAAAAAAACATGCCAATTGTTCTTGTTGCAGATTTTAATCAAGTCATAAATTCAGAGGACAAGTTGAGTCTTTCATGTCATCTAGTTAAAGGTTCAAAATTTCTTAAAGACTTGCTTCATAATCTTTTCATGAAGGAACAAACCTAATTTGGGTGCTTGGTTCACTTGGTGCAATAAAAAGGATCTTCAATCAATTATGTATGAGAGGCTAGATAGCGTGTTTGTTAACAATTTATGGTTGCAGAAGTTTCCAAGAGCATTGTTGTGGAATTTGCCAATCTTGAGGTCTGATCATGGGCCTTTGATTCTAGAAACTAAAAGCCTTTGATTGTGAATAATTCAGTTATGAGGAAATTTGAAGCTTTTTGGACCCATAATTCAGCATGTCAAAGTATTGTGCAGAAGGTTTGGCATACCAGACAGAATGAAAAAGATGTTTGTCCAACTTTGGAAATTACAAAGAACTTGCGGTTATCCCTAGTTCATTTGAATAGATGGAGTGACTTAGTTTATGGTTCACTTGACAGAAAGATTAAAATGATGCAGAAGGAACTTAGGAAGGTACTTAATAACAAACATGATGTTCATTTTTTTGGCTCAGGAACGTGAGCTAAATAATTGTCTTGATCATCTTTTAATTTGCCAGGAGAATATTAGTTGCAGCGTGCGAAGGTTAATTGGTACTTACGAGGGGATCGAAATACAAATTTTTTTTCATAGCTAGGTGAAAAAAAGAAATAGTGTGAAATATTTAAATGAGTTAAAAGACTTAAATGGCAATTGATTAGAGGATAAGGATCATATTAAGGCCTTTGTCGTGCAGTATTTTCAGAATTTGTATAGTGTTATAGATTAAGATGGGCTATTGTCAAACAAAGGTTCTACCATGAATGATAATCAATTTGCATTTCTTAAGTATTTGAATATTCATTTAAGTGAAGAGGAGAAACATCAGTTAATGATGAATTTTTTTAGAAAAAGAGGTTAAGGAGGCAATTCTTCAAATGAACTCATGGAAATCTCCTAGGATCTTATCAAAAGTTTTGGTCGTAAGTTGGTGGAAAAGTGTCTAATTTAGTACTGTGGTCTTTAAGGAGTGGCCAAGTCAAGTCTGACTGGAATAATACTAATATAGTTATTACACCAAAGGTTCTAAATCCTTCATCAATTTCAGATTTAAGGCCAATTAGTTTATGTAGTGTGATCTATAAAATTATAGCCAAGATTTTGGTTAATAAACTTCATCCTTTAATAGATCGATTGATTGATGAATGTCAAAATGCATTTGTACCTAGGAGATTGATTGCTAATGAAATTATTGTATATATAAGGAACAGAAAGGGAACTCAATCCTGTGCTACCTTAAAGATTGATATGAGCAAAACCTATGATAAATATTCTTAGGATTTCTTAAGAGCAGTTTTAGTGAAGATGCAATTTCCTGAGCATTGGATAAAGTTAATTATGTCTTGTGTTTCAACAGTTAGATTTTCAATAATTGTTAATAGAAAGGATTATGACAAGGATGTCCTTTGTCTCTTTATCTTTCTATTTTATGTCGGGAAGTTCTTTCATAGGCTTTGAGTAATTTAGTAAGGAGCAATTTGTGTCCAAGAATAAAGATTGCCAGGAGTTGCTCCAATCTCCTATTTGATGTTTGCAGATGATACCATTGTCTTCTTTAAATATTCAATAATGGCTGCTCAACACTTAAAAGCATTGTTGTAGACTTATTCGCAATTTGTAGGTTATGAGATTAACCTTAATAAGTCTGTGCTCTATTTTAGTCCTAATATCTGGTAATCGTTGATGAATGATATTTGTGCAATTATGTGCATATGTCAAGAAAGCATAATTGGTAAATATTTAAGACTTATAATGGAATTTGGTCAAACCAAAACACAATTGTTTTCAGATTTTAAAGGAAGGATTTTAAGAAGAATTTTAGGTTGGAAAAACTCGAGATTATCTATAATGGGGAGAATTGTTCTTGCAAAGAGCGTGTTGGCGGCTTTGTCCCAATATATTGGCAATGTCTAGAATTCCTAAATAGGTAGCTTCCTTCATCGATAGACAAATTGCTCATTTTATATGGGATGGGGATTTAGAATGTAAGAAGATTCATTGGAAGTCTTGAGATATATTATGTACGTCTAAGCTCCATGAAGTCCTGGGTATCAGATTCATATCAGAGTTGAATAGAGCTCTTTTAGCAAAATAAGCTTGGTGAATACTTGTGCAACTGTAGTCATTCATAACAAAGTTCTTCTTCGGGAAGTATTGTAAGAATGATGCCTTTTTAGAAATCAAGCCAAAGTCTTCTTCTTCTTGGAGTAAGAGAAGTATTTTATGGGGAAGAGATTTATTGAAATCGGGTTTAAAGTGGAAAACAGGTGATGGGGGCTCAGTCTCAATTTTCGACAATTGGATTCCAAACACGCAAAATCCATTAATGTGAAATTCAACAATAAGGGATAGTCTGAATCTTAAAGTAGCTGATTTAATTGATGGGTGTAGATACTAAATTTTGACACATCGCTCATTTTTCCAACATCGGGGGAACTTTTATATTTTTTGGGGTCAAAACAGTAATTTTAGCTGTAAATATTTTTCATTAGTTTTGGGATTTTAAATTCACGTTTTGTACTTTCACACGTATTTTTAAAATTTTTGTAATTTTTTTGGATTTAACTGGTATTTTTCTGTATTTCGCCAGCACAATGACAAAATAGTAATTTTGCATCATGAATACCATTTTCGCCCATTTTTTATTACCAAATTTATTTTTCTAATTCTTTAAGCATGTTTCTAAATTTTCTTGATTTATTTAGGGACGATTGCTATTTTTTCTGTAAATACTGTGTTAAAGGGCAAAATCGTCCTTTCACATTTTTAACCCATTTTTTGTTAATTTTTGAGCCATAAATGCATTTTCTAGGATTTTAAGCTTATTTTTAATTTTTGATAATTTTTCGAGACTAACTAATATTTTTTTCATACATTTTAACAGTACAAGAGCAAAACAGTCATTTCCCTCCTGAACATTTTTCGCCATTTTTTTTTAGTCCCAATTTGACTTTTAGGTTCTTAAGCATGTTTTTAAAATTTTCTAACTTTTTGGAGGTGAATTGCTATTAATAAATTTATTATTTATATTTTTCTTAATTTTTTAATTTTTGTGAGAGAAAATAGATTTTTAAGAAGGATAAAGTTGTAATTTTGGTAGTCAAGGGCGTTTTCGTCTTTTAGTCATTTCTTAAAAGATAAGTCTTTTGTGCACCATAAATACCCCCACTTGGAGATTTAAAAATGAGGAAAAAAAAAAGCCTAGAGAGAGTTTTAGTTTTTTTTTTTTTTCTCTTACACCAAGAACACCAAAAACACACATTTTTTCTTACATTTTTCTTCAAGTTTTCACCAAGAACACCAAGAACATCTACTAGATTTTAGTACATCTTCAAACCTACACCTAAAATCCTAAAAACACTCACTTTTATCCAAAAGAAAGATCAAACACACACATTCCTTCACCAAAAAAATACACACTCAAACAAACGTTCACACACGTTTACTGTTCATCTTCTTCCCAATGGATCATCACTATTCATCAGATTCTTACCATCTTTCAAAAGGTGATTTCTTATCTCTTTTCTCTTTGTTTTGAACCATTTTCTTTCATTGTGTAAATTTGATTTTATTATGTCTTAATTGCTTGAAATTTGGTCGAAATTTTTTGTTGTTTTTTTTACTTCTTCAATTTCTATGGGTTTCTCTCGTCTGATTTTGTTATGTTTTACTTGCTTGAAATTTGGTTGAATTTTGTGATTTTTTCTTCTTCAATTTTTTCTGGGTTTCTCTCCTCCCATCTCTCTCTCTCTCTCTCTCTCTCCCTCCTTCTTCTTCCACCACCAGTAAACCCAGAACCTCACCTTCACCACCAGCAGTTTCTCCAAATGCCACCTGTAGACACCAAATTTTGACACACCATTTATTTTCAAACATTGGAAGGGCATGTTTGCACTTTTGGGATAAATTTTAATTTTTCAATAATTTGGGGGGTAAAATAGTAGTTTTATCTGTAAATATTTTTCTATCAGCTTTTGGGGGTTTTAAATTCATATTTTTACTTTTATGTGAATTTGTTAATTTCTTATAATTTTTCTGGATTTAATTGGTATTTTTTATATTTTTACCAGCACAAGGGTAAAATGGTAATTTCGCCTCGCAAATACCATTTCAGCTCATTTTTAGGTTCCATATTCATTTTTCTAATTCTTTAAGCATGTTTCTAAATTTTCTTTATTTTTTCAGAGACGATTACTATTTTTCTACTAATTTTCATTGCCCAAGGGCAAAATCGTCATTTTACAAATTAAATTCATTTTTCATCAATTTTGAGTCAAAAATGTATTTTCCAGTGTTTTAAGCTTATTTTTAGTTTTTGGTAATTTTTTGAGGCCAATAATTATTTTTCTGTGAATTTTCATTGCCCAAGGGCAAAATCGTCATTTTACAAATTAAATTCATTTTTCACCAATTTTGAGTCAAAAATGCATTTTCAAGTGTTTAAGCTTATTTGTAATTTTTGATAATTTTTTCAGAGACAATTACTATTTTTTCTGTGAATTTTTCATTGCCTAAGGGCAAAATTGTTCATTTTATAAATTTAATTCATTTTTCACAAATTTTGAGTCAAAAATGCATTTTTTAGTGTTTTAAGCTTATTTGTAATTTTTGATAATTTTTTGAGGTCAATAGCTATTTTTCTGTGAATTTTCGTCATCTAAGGGCAAAATTGTCATTTCACATTCCAAACTCATTTTGCACCAATTTTTGGATCCCAAATTCTTTTTTAGGTTTTAAGCATGTTTCTAAGTTTCTAATTTTTTTCAGAGTGAATTAGTGTTAATGAATTTATTATTTACATTTTTCTTGATTTTTCTTCATTATTGTGAAAGAATAAATTTTTAAAGTATAAAGTTATAATTTTTGTAGTCAAGGGTATTTTGGTCTTTTAATCATTTCTTAGAGGTTAAGACTTGTGCAGTATAAATACCCCACTTAGAGACTAAAAAAAAAAGAGAAAAAAAAAGGAGGAAAAATTGCAAAACCCTACAAACACTTTACTTTTTGTGATTAAAGATAAAAACACACACTATTCACCTAAGAACACACACTGGCCGTCATTTTTTGTTCTTGTTACTGTTCATCATAGCATCTTCAGATTACTATTCATCACATCATCTCCAGCGATTAAAAGGTAAGTTCTTTCCTAACTTTTCATTTTGTTGATTTAATTTTCCGTCAGTTTCTATGTGAATTTGATTACTGGTGTTTATGTGATTGGAATTTTAGTTTTATTATGAGGTTTTCTTTCTGTAAATTTCTGGGTTTTGTGTCCCTGCTTCTAATTATTCGTCCCCATTTCTGCCTTACATTTTTCTCATCTTCAACCACCTACTCCTCCAATCTCCTTACACCACCATTGTCAAAATCACACCACCAGAACCACCACCGGAGTTCTAATCTCCTCCCACTCACTAGCTTCTTCCATTTATTCCATCGTCTCCTCCCTCACCACCCAAGCCTCCCCTGTTAGTTTCTTCTCTGCCACAACTATCCAGACATCAAACAGTCACAATCCATCTTCAACCTCCGAATTCACTAACTCAAAACACAGAATCCACCACAAATGGCCGTACCCCCAGCACCCACTCAATTCACAAACATAACAACAGGAATCAATTTTACCCAGGAAAACAACCACAAACGCAGCCATCAAAAATTGTCATCACACTGCCAAACACACATACACAGTCAACAAATAGACACACACACACATACAGAGTCGAACAAATCACAAATTCAACTACAATTTCACATTTCAGCCCACCAACAACCCCCCCAATCGACTCAGACCAGTCCCACTTCCACCTTCACAGTCCCAAATCACCAATAGCGCCACCACTCCCCTGTCAGCTAGCTCCACCACTCAGCCCAAAATCCCACCACAGTCATCAATTCCGCCAACAACATTCCCCTTGCCATTTCTGTCTTCAATTTGCTAGACCAGTCCATACTCGAAGCCCCAAACTCGCACCACCAGTTATCAATTAGTCACAATTGGCTTCACTCGTTACCTGCAAGAAAACCAGCAAGACCATCATGACACCATCCCAAAGCATCAGCAAAACCCCCCATCAAACGTTGCCCATAATTGCAGATTTCACCCCATCACCCCTGTCACCAGAGCCATATAATCACCTGCCTAGACACAACACCTACTCCATCTCCCATTTCTCCGATGCCTCCCCTATTTCGATAAAAATAAATAAATAAATAAATAAAAAGAGAGAAGAAACTGGGGGTGAAGGAGAGAGTGAGAATCGAGAGTCACTGGAAAGAGCTAAGGAAGAGTGAAACGGAGAGAAAAGAAAATCAGAAAAGGAGAGGGAGAGACCAGTAAAAAAGAGAAGAGAAATAGACGGAAAAAAAAAAAAGAAACGGCAAAAAGAGAAAAGAGAAGATAGAGAGTGAGATGGAGAAATTGGAGTTTGGGGGGAAAAGTGCTGTGATGAAGATTAGATGGCCGAATAAGGGAGGAAATTATGTGTTGGGAATCAGAGTTTTAAGGCTTGGATCTAGGAAGTTTCTTTGTTTTGATGTGATTTGGAATTTAATGTTTCAGCATTTGAGAATTTGGTTTTTGATATGAAGTGGAAAGTGACGAGTTGGTGGAGTGAGTTTGCTTTCTGGAATGGCAAGTTTCTCTTTAAAAGTTGATTTCGGATATCGGGTGAAAAAGATGATGAATTGGGTTGTGGTCAATAGTCGTCGTTCTATTTAGTTGGTTTTATTTATTAGTTAGTTTATTCATTAGTTTAGTCTATTCATTTAGTCCTTAGCTCCTTTTAGTTTAGTAGTTTTGTTAGTTTACCTTTTTACTTGATTACTGATCTATTTAGTTAAACTTAGTGCTTAATTGAGCCATTAGTTTAATTAATTAAGCTCATTTAGTAAATTATTAATTGAGTCATTAGTTTAATTAATTAAGCTCATTTAGTAAATTATTTTTATTCTTTATTTTCAGTTTTTATTTGGGTTATTTTATAATGAAGTAAATACTTATGATTTAGTCCTAGTTTTTTTTTTTTTTTTTAAGTATCATCAATTGGCCCCAAAAATTATCTTTAGGCCGCGCAATTGAGTCCCAATTCTTTGGAGATTGATCCTCTAGGCTTCATTTTCTTTCAATTAGGCCCTATGACTTTCACATTGTCGCTCCCTAACTGCTGGAAATTTGTTTTATGGACCTTAGCATTGCTGGAATTTAAGATTTTGTCCCCTACTTTGCTGGAATTTTTTTTTTTTATTTTAGCTCCCCCAACTTGCTTTAACTTATAATTTTACCCCTTAATCATTATAGAAATTTATTTTTAGTCCTTTTAATTGCTAGACTTTACATTCTTAGGCACAATTCGTCAATAGTTATATATTTTAAATTTTGTTTGATTATACCAAGGTGCCTTGACTTGTTTGTTCATTTTGAGTAGTATTTGTACCGGGTCTTCAAAAAGGTATTTTCATTATTATTTTTAATTACTTCTTTATGTGCTCCAACGTGCTCTAATGTGATATTTTATGCATTTTTTTATGCGTTTCTTATTTTATGCACTTTTGCGTATTTATTTATTTTGTGTTATGTAATATCAAATTTTATTATTTTGACAAAAATGTAATATTTTGTATTTAGCTAGTCAATGTAATAGTTAGATTATTTTTCTCATATTTTAGCAAAAATTGTGTAATTAGATAGAAAGTGTAATAGATAGGGCATTTTAAATTTCCCCCTTAAATTGTAAATCAAGCCCCCCGGTGTAATAGTTAGGATTTATTTGCTTTTGCGTGCTTATGTGTTTATTTCTTTTACCGCTTTCCTTAGGATTTTTGCATCTAGAATATTATGCTTATGTGTTATGTGCTCCTACTTGATTTTATATGATTTTATATGTTTTATTTGCTTTTAATTCATGCTTTAATATTTAATTCATGATTTATGGTATCCCGTCACCACACTAGTCCAACTCTAGTTGTGGTTTAATTCTTTGCCCACTAGTCCAACGCTAGTGAGATTTTTAGAACGGGCTAGTCCAACGCTAGACCCTTAGGGCATTTTAGTATTAGGTGCATTCGTGTGCATTTTCATTCCACTTCACACACTTTTAGTTTTCTTTTCATTCGACATGATTTTATTATTACTATTATATATTATTATTATTATTATTATTATTATTATTATTATTATTATTATTTTGAGACATTTTAAAATGCATGACAATATAGGTTGCATCTCACTTAAAAATTAGGACATTTGTGTAATTCGATTAGAAATAGTCGCCTACTCACGTGGGAAGCGGTAGCATACAGGCCGTTTCCCCCTCCGTGAGTAGAAACATTCAGTCACGAGATATTAGTTTCCCGTACCCGTCATGTTGCATACCCACCTTCTTTCTTCACTTACTATATATTATTATTTTCTTTTCTTTTTGCATAAAAACTCGTGACTCCCTCGAGGTCTCGACTCGGTTTTCGCAATTAATGAGATAATTTCGACCAAGCCTCGACGGAACATGCCGACCCTCTCGACCCTCGCATTTAGACTTAGGATTTGCATTCATTTAGACACATCCCAACGCGATAGAATTTAGGGTTAATGTAGGAAAATTTGATTAAACCTCGTAACTAGCCTCGGCTAGGTTGAAAGGGTGCCTTAGGCGTAAGTCTTTGCCTTCCCTTTTTTCAAATGTGACTCCCGGACCTTTTTCTCTCGTTTTTCGTAGACCGGAGTCGAAAAAGGGTTTTAAATATTTTTTCTAAATTTTTTTTTTTTTTTGTTAAACGATTTTTCGGGTGACTTGGTACTCCCTAACTCAGTACCAAGTGGCGACTCCATTTTTTAAAATAAAACCCTTTTTCTAAAGTTATTTGGCCAAACCTGTCGCACTTTTAGTCCCGGCCTTGTTTTCTTTTAAAATATCATTTTTCTTAAAATACACTTTTTTTAATAAAATTTGATTTTTCACACACACGCACGGTTTTTTCTAAAAATCTTTATTTTTGAAAGGGTCATCGAGACCGGACCGTCTTTTCGGACGCGACAGTTAGCGACTCCACTAGCACACCCTTTACTTCATCGATTTTTTAGGACGCGATACCACCATCCCCATTATTGCCCAGAGTCACCCTCAGAATCCCATTCATAATAGATCACTATCCAAAACCCCACCCAGCTCCATCAAACTACCCTCTTACTCATCGTTAAAGCTCATTCACCATTGCTATAGAGTAACGCCAATTACATGTTCGAGTCATCGTAGACACCAAGCCAATCAAACTCAACCCCACCCTGGTTCGACCACATCCTTCCAACCACAACACAACCATCTCCATTGATTCTTCCTCTTTCAAACCTGCAAAACCAGCCCCTTTATCACCCACGTCCTCCAAAACAAAACCACAACCTCAGCTAATTACTGCAACACCCCCTCATCGTTAGCAACTTCCCCTTCCAGACCTGTACCATCAGACAAACCCACATCCTCCTTGGTTGTTAACAACCTGCAAATAATAAAGAACCATACACTCTTGCAAATAAGTTTGACCAATGACTCAAGCTCTTTCGTTCCCCTTCTAATCTTACAGCCACAAATACTCTGCCCCTCAGTCAACAAAAGGAACCGAAAAGAGCATCCATTCGAACTCCAAAACCAAATCACAAATTCAACCCCCCCACAACCATCAATCATGCAGTCCCCACGCCACCATCACCAAGTTTAGTCCGCACTAACCCTATCACCATCACCAGACCACAAAGCCCAACCAACATCAGCCCCCTGCAACTAGAAAATCACTGCCAGTTCCCTCAAATTTCCATCCCAACCGCAACTTTACCGCCTTAACAAAATTATCACTTGCAAAGAAAAGGATCTACAGCCCAAGAAATCACACATCACAGCCTTCTCTTGCCAACAAAACACCCTAACAACTCAATCAAATCAATCTCCAACCACCATACAGCTACCACCACTAGCTGTAACACTAAAACCTGCAAAATAATTCAACAAGCAAGTCCAAAATCACCACCTAACTGTCAATGCTGCACAAATACAATCATCCATCACCATCAATTTCAGTCCCAATCCCAATTTCCTCTACAATAAACCTCAACCCAATTGTTCATCCACCATCTACCCACCATCGTCTACACTTCCATCTTCCCCATTCCAATACAGGAATCGATTTGGGGGGCATCGATTCTATCGACTTCTGAACAGGTGAGAGAGACAAAGAGAGAAAAGAGAAGATGAGTGAGGAAGACAGAAAAGATCAGAGAGATTTCAGAGAGAAAGAGATGTGAGAGAGATAGAGAGCGAGTAGAGAGAAATCAGATGGAGTGGGCTGGAAATAGAAACGGAGAAAGAAAACAAGAGATAAGGAGAAGAATGAGGAGAGAAAAGAGAACTGAGAGAAGCTGAGATAAGAGAGAGCAGAGAGCATAAGAGAAAGAGAAATCAGAAGGAAGAAGATAGAAGTAAGAGTAAACAGAAAAGAAACTGGAAGTAGAGAAGAGAAAGAGGAAGGGAAGAGGAAGCAGGAGAGAAAGAAAGAAGAATCGGAAGGAAGAACAAAAAGAGAAAGCAGAACAAAGGAGAAAAGGAAAGAAAGAAAGAGAGGGAGGAGAAAGAAGGGAAAATCAGAATGGAGAAAGAGAGTGAAAGAAAGAACCGGATAAAGAGAGAGAAGATAAGAAGTTAGGAATGTGGAAAAAAAGAGAGAAAAGAAGTGAAAATAGAGAAAAATCTGGATAAAAAGGGAGAAATAATGAGAAGGAAAGAAAATAGAAACTGAGGGAATTCTTTTTTAGATGATTTGGGGTGTTAGGTAGACTTTGATTTTTCCTTTTCCATTTTGATTGTTTCGTCAGTATTTTGTTAAATTCAGATAGTGTTGTTTAATCATTGTTCATTTGTCCTTAATCTAAGTTAGTTTGATTTTTTTTTTGAGTAATTATTGCAGTTAGTCAAATTAGTTTGGATTAATTAACTTGGTTTTTTTACTTTTTAACTTAGTATTTTACTTTTGATTGTATTATTACAAAGTCTGTATTTGTGTCTTGCCCCCCTAGGATCCGTTTTGTCACTATGTCATGAAATATTTTTAATTTCTGCATTTAAGTCCCTTGTGTTTGCAAATTGATCCCCTAAGTTTAGTCTTTCAATTAAATCTTTAATTAGTTATAATTATGCTTTTATTTTGCTGAATTTACTACTTTGCGCCACACTTCACTTTATTTGCATTACACCCCTTAGACTTGTGAGAATTTTCATTTTTGCCCCTTCATTAGTTAGAATTTCTAATTTTGCCCCGTAAGCTTTATGGAAATTTGTTTTTAGTCCCCTTAGTTGCTAAACTTACATGTTTATCCCAATTTGTCCAATATTTCATATTTTATACTTTATTGCTTTATATTGAGATACCTTGACTCGTGTATTCATTTTCTTAAATATTTTTACCGGATCTTCAAAAAGTATCCCTACTACTTGTTAAATTTTCTTTATGTGTTTGAATGTGCCTCAATGTGATTTTTATGCATTATTTATTTGTTTATTTATTATTTGTTTCTTATTTTACATACTTTTCGCTTATTTACGTATTTAGGTTATTTAATTTTGAATTTTATTAGTTTGGCAAAAATATAATATTTTGTATTTAGCTAGTCAATGTAATAGTTAGATTACTTTTCTCATGCTTTTACAAAATTTTGTATTTTAGATAGCAAGTATAATAGATGGGTCGCTTTTACTTTTTTCTCCCTTTTTAATTGTATCTAAATCCCCGGTGTAATAGTTAGGCCTTGTGTGCTTTCGCATGCTTACGTGCTTATTTATTTTACCGCTTTTATTAGGATTTTGCTTCTAAATATTATGCCTATGTGTTATGTGTTCCTACTTGACTTTATATGTCTTTATATGTTTAATTTGCTTTTTAATTCATGCTTTACTATTTAATTCATGTTTTATATTATTCCGTCAGTACACTAGTTCAACGCTAGTTGTGGCTTCATCGTTTCCCCGATAGTCCAACGCTAGTGGGAATCCCTAGAAAGGGCTAATCCAATGCTAGACCCTTAGGGCATTTTAGTGTTAGGCGCACTCGTATGCATTTACATCCCACTTCACACATTTTTAGTTTTCTTTTCATTTTGCATGATTTTTATTATTATTGTTATTATTTATTTATTTTTGACACATCTTCAAATGCATGACATCTAGGTTGTATCTCACTTAGAATTTAGGCCATTTTTGTGTGATCCGACTAGAAATAGTCGTTTGCTCACGCGGGAAGCGGTGGCGTACATGCCGTTCCCTCCTCCGCGAGTAGGAACATTCAGTCACGAGTTATTAGTCTCCCGTACTTGTTATGTTGCATATCCACTTTTTTTCTTCACTTACTATATATTATTATTTTCTTTTCTTTTTGCATCGCATTTTGCATAGACACTCGTGACTCCCTCCGGGCCTCATTCTAGGTTTCACAATTAATGCGATAATCCAGACCAAGCCTCGACAGAACATTTTGACTCTCTTGATACTCACATTTAGATTTAGGATTTGCATTCATTTAGATACATCCAAACGCGATAGAACTTAGGGTTAATTGTGAAAATTTTGATTAAACCTTGCAACTAGCCTTGGCTAGGTGGAAAGGGTGCCTTAGGTGCGAGCCTTTGCCTTCCTTTTCTTCAAATGTAACTCTTGGACCTTTTTTCTCTCGTTTTTCGTAGACCGGAGGTAGAAAAGGGTTTTAAATTACTTTTGTTTTGTTAAAAGATTTTTTTCGAGTGACTTGGTACACCATAACTCAATACCAAGTGGCGACTCTATTTTTTTAAAATAAAACCCTTTTTCAAAATCAATTAGCAAAACTGTCGCACTTTTAATCCCGGCCTTATTTTATTTTAAATATCATTTTTTCAAAATACACTTTTTCACTAAAAACTCGATTTTTTTACACACCCACGATTTTTCCAAAAAACCTTTATTTTCGAAAAGGGTCACTGGACCGAACCATCTTTTTAGGACGTGACAGTCAATGACCCCACTGTGTATCATTTCGGGGTGCGACAATGGGAATAGGAGTTGGAGAATTCTATTAGTTAGAATTTTGTTCCCGAAAGATGCGTTAGACAGATTTTATCCATTCATCTTCTTCATATAGTTGAATCAGATTCTTTATTTTGGATATATAAAAAAATGGAATGTATACTATCAAGTCAGGCTATCATCATCCTGTTCAGCTAGCTTCATTGGAAACGGTTTCATCTTCAACTTCTTCTTCCTTATGTAGTTATGACAAGTTTTGTGACATCATAAATCCTCTTGGCGTATTCTATGGTTGTTCAAAATTCTCCTAAATTGCAATTTATATGGAAACTACTAATGAATGCATGTCCTACAAATGTTGCATTTTTCAAACGAGGTTGCTTGAATATGCCTTTATGTGTTAGATGTGGACACGAAAAAAAGACAATTTCACATCTATTTTACAATGTAAATTTGCTAAAAGAGTATGGAGATTATCTTCTTTGGGATTTGATTTTTTTGTTGTATCTCCTTCCACGTTTAATGACTAGATTTTATCATGGTTCTCTCAAGCTTCAAAGAAGGATCTTATTGTTCAATCAATTTGTATCATTTGGCAAATCTGGTTATCAAGGAATTATCTTATTTAGGAAGGCGTTTCTGATTCTGTTCAAGAGGGCATCAGGTTGGCTGATCAAATGGCTAGTTCACTTATTCATCAAAAGCAATCACTAATGCAAGATTGGGACAATGAAGGATCATAGTACTGTGTCAGATTTCAAAACTAGGGGAACAACTTAGTTCACCAATCATTAAGTAAAAAGTCATATGAGCAATCCATACATAACATTTGCAATGTTCAAGTAGATGGAAGTTTCAATTATAGTTCCAAGCAAGCTGCAGTAGGTTGGATTATTTTTTATCCAGCTAATGAATTATTTCTAATGATTCTAGATTAGTCAATGTAGCTTAACCTTCTCAGGCTGAAATGTTTGCTTGCTTGCATGGTCTTCAAGAAGCAAGGAAGCTGCAACTAGGGCTATAAATGAATCGAGCCGTTCGTGAACTCAGCTTGGCTCGACTCGTGAAAACTCGAGATCGGCTTGTTCGTATAGCTAAACGAGCCAATCTTGAACACTATATAGAGCTCGTTTATTAAACGAGCGAACATAAGTCTAGTTTGCAAACGTTTGTGTGTGTGTGTTCGTGAACAGAAGGGACAATAATGTTGTCGCGCCCCATTTTTCGAAAAAAGGAAAAAAACTGATAAAATGATAATAAGTGTGGTGAATGTGTTAGTTGGAAAAAGGAAAATTAAAATGCATTGTTGTGTTTATTTGTTGGGAAAAGAGGATAGGTATTTGTAAAATGATTTTTAGAAAATATTGTACAAAAGACGTGAAATACTTTATTTTTTGAAAGCAAATGAAAAGGGCCTAAAATGGGACTTTTGGAAATGCGACGGTTTTTGGGCCCGAAAATAGAGTCTAAAAAGGGTTTTTTAGTGAAAAAAGGAGTCGCCACTTGGTATTGAGTTTTGGTGTACCAAGTCACCCGAAAATATTTTATAAAAGGTAAGAAAATTAAGAATGATTTATTTAAAGGAAATGAGTTTTTGGAAAAATATAGGAAAAACAAGAAAACCCTTTTAGACGACTCCAGGTCTTTGAAAAACAAGAGAAAAAGGTTCGGGAGTCACAGTTGAAGAAAGGGAAGGCAAAGGCTCGCGCCTAAGGCACCCTTTCAACCTAGCCGAAACTAGTTGCGAGGTTTAGTCTAAATTTTCCTAATATAACCCTAAGATTTTATCACATTTGGATGCAACTATATGAATGCAAATCTAATCCTAAAAATGGATATCGATAAGGGACGAAATAGTTCCATTGAGGTTTGGTCGGAATTATCGCATTAATTGCGAAACCCGAGTCTAGACCTCGATGGAGTCACGAGTAGTAGATGCAAAATGAAATGCAAAAGGAAAAGGAAAATAGTAATATAGATAATAAGTGAGCAAAGAAAGTGGGGATGCAAACATAACGGGTACGGGGGACTAACGGACTCGTGACTAACTGTTTCTACTCACGGAGGGGGGAACGACATGTACGCCATCGCTTCCCACGTGAGTAGATGACTATTTCTAGTCAAGTCACGCAAATGACCTAAAATTCTATGTGTGGTGGAGTCTAAATGTCATGCACCAAACATGTATTTTAAAAAATAGATAATAAATGATAGAGTATATATATAAAAATCATTCAAAATGGAAAAAGGCCTAAAACAAAAATGTGTGTGAAATAGCATGAAATGAACACACGAAAATGTTCCTAATGCTAAAATGACCTAAAGGCTTAGCATTGGACTAGCCTATTTTCTATAAGTTCTCCACTAGCGTTGGACTAGCGAAGAAAACGAAATTAACCACAACTAGCTTTGGACTAGTGTGGCGACGATACACATATATAATTAAAGTAAGTAAATAAACAAAGCATGTATTAAAGCAATAATCACCAAAAGCAAATAATAGCATATAGGAGCACATAGCACACAAGCATGATATTCTAGATGCAAAATCCTAAAGAAAGCGAATAAAACACATAAACACATAGCACACATAGCACACAAAGCCCTAACTATTACACCGGAGAATAACCTAATTGCAGTCTAAAAATAACCTATCTAACCTATCTATTACACTTTCTATCTAAAATACATAGGCTTTAATTAAATAGATAAAACATAAACTATCTATTACATTAACTATCTAAATACAAAAAATTTTTTTTTGCTAAATAGAAAATTACCTATCTATTACATTTCTTTGAATAATCAAAATTAAATTTGAATAAATAATATGACATAAATAAATAAACATTCATACATAAACAAAAATTATAAACACAAAAATACATTAAAACACATAGAAAAACACATAGGAGCACATAGAATTACATAAAAAGAAATTAAAAGGGTAATTGAAATACCTCCCGTTCGTAAACTCGGTACAAATTGCTACTAACATGAACAAACATGTCAAAAATACCACTATTTAATAAATAAATCAATTAATTAAATAAATTAATACCAAGCACTATGAACATACTAAAATAATTCAAACAACAAAAATAAAGGAAAGAAAATAATGATAATAATAATTAATTATTTAAAAAGAAAACGCAAATTGTTTAAGTAGGAATAAATAAGTAAATAAAACAAAACAACGAAAATAAAGAAATAATGATAATATAAGATAAAATACAAAAATACATATTTAAACTTTTAAAAAACCAAATAAGAATTATTAAAATAACTAAAAGAGAAATAAAGAAAATTAATTTGAACATTAATTAGACTAACAATACCCAATTTTAGAACATTAATTGTAAAAAAAAAAATTTTTTTTAATAAATAAAGAAAATGTGAAAAGAAATAATTTAAAGTTTTGAAGACATAACTAATTTTAATTAATACTTTTTTTTTGGCAAAAATAAAATATTATAAGATTTGGATTAAAAGTGAAAATTTAAGCAATATTCTAAAGTGAAAAATGTAATTTGCAACAAGTAAAAAGGTAAAATTATAATTTTTAAACCCTACTTACGGTAATGACATAGTTTACAATGAATTTAAAGGCTAAAACATAATTTTCAGCAACTATAATGCCCAAAAACAAAAATTTCCAGCAATAATTAAGGCCAAGAATACAATTTCAGCAAATTCATTAACTAAGACATAATTTACAGCAGCATTTAAGGCACAAATTCAAGTTCTAGCTATTTGGGGAGCAAAAATATAAATTTCAGCAATATTGGAGGGCAATAAAGTAATTCCAGCAAAATATAATGGCAAAATGAAATTCCAGCAAGGTTTAGGGGCAAAAATACAAGTTTCAGCAACAAGAGGGGCCAAATTTACAATTTTCCAGCAATATCTAAGGCTAAAATACAATTCCAGCAAGCTTGGGGAGTAAAATGAAATTTCCAGAAATATTGGAGGGTAAGAACGTAATTTCAGCAAGACTTAAAGGACAAAATTGTAATTCCTAGCAAACTAAAGGGGCAAAATATAATTTCCAGCAAGTTTAAAACCAAATTGCAATTATTCTGGACATAATTGAAAGGAACTACAAATTCTAGGGGTTAACTTAAATAAATAAGGACTTAAACGAAGTAAACTAATAGTATTAACCGGCATAATCAAATAATTAAAACTTAAGGGGGCAAAACGTAAATAGATAATCTGCTAAAATAATAAATAGGTAAAAGCAACTAATCAAAACTACGTCGTTTCATACCGAAACGACGTAGTTTTGCTTAACCTCTTTTTTTTTTTTTTTTTTTTTTTCTTCCCCAGATTTCCCTTTCCCGTTTCTGTTTTTCCTCCTTTCTTTCTTCATTTCTCTCTTTTCTTTTTCCTTCTTCTTTTCTTTCTTCTTTCCTTCTTCCCCTGATTTCCTTAATTCCTCCCTCTCTGCCTCACTGTCCGGATCTCTATCTTCCGGTCAGTCTCTCTCTCCGTTCTCTCTCTATTCTTTTTCTTTCTTTCTTTTTCTTTCTTTTCCCTCTTTTCTTTTTCTCTCTTCTTCCTCCCCGATTCCCCTCTGCTTCCCCTCTCTGTCCGATCCTCTCTCTTCTACCTCACTCTCTCTGTCTCACTCTCAATCTCTCGCTGCCCCTCTCTTCTCGCCGGTCTCACTTTTTCCTCTCGGTCAGTTTACGTCCGGTTCCCTCTTTCTCTCTCTCTCTCTCTCTCTCTAAAAAAATCATACCCAAATCAAAAAAACAGGCTCTAAAATCATCCACCCCAAATCAAAATAACATCTAAACAATACATATATAGGCGCATAAGTGTTGGAGATAGGCCAAAGCTTTACCTGTCAACCGAGGGAATGAGAAATTCGATGGCGGTGAGATGATGGGTTGCTGGGTAGTGGCGTCCGGCGGCGGAGGTGGTGAACTGGTTGGACTCGGTCGTCACTGGTGGCTGCTGCGATGGCGTTAGTCCAAAGCTACTGTGGTTGCTGTCCTCATGGTGCTGGAGTGTGCGTGTGTGTTTCTTGCAGGGGTGTGTGTGTGTGTGTGTGTTTACAGGTTGTGTGAGTGTGTGTTTGAATGTATGTTTTGTGTGTGCCGTGTGTGTAAATGAACTGGTGGGTGCAGGTGTATGTATGTTTGTTTGTGATTTTTGTGTAGGTTTGTGTGAGTTGTGCGTTTGTGTGTGTGTGAATTGTGTGACTTAGTGTGTGTGCAGGTGTGTGCCTGTGTGCTGTGTCTGTGTGCGTGAGTGAACTATGCGTGAATGAGTGTGTGTTTGTGTGATTGTTGTCTGTGCTTGGTGAATTGTGCAGAGGAAATGCAGTGTGTGTTGTGTGATATGTGTGAGGCGTGAGAGTGAGGAAGAAAATGCAGGTGTGTATGTGATGCTTGTGTCTGTGTATGTGAATGGAGGGGCAGTGGGGTGAGTGTTTGTGTGTTTGTGCTGCTGAACTGAGTGCAGGGAAGTGTGAGTGATCTGTGTGAATGTGTGCTGGGGAAAGGGAGTAGGGAGGCCGAGAGAATGTGCAGGGGAAAGGGGAGAACTACAGGTGTATGTGATGTGTGTGTGTTCGGATGAAGAGAGGGAGGGGAAAGAAAATGCAAGTCTGTGTTTTGTGTTGCTTGCAGGGGAGTTGAAGGTAGTGTGTGTTGTGCGTGAGTGTTCTGTGAGGTGAATTGTGAGGGAAGGCAAAGAGGGTGAAGTCTGTGAGTTGGTGTATGTGTGTGGCAGAGGGCAAACAGAAAGTGAGGGAGTGGCTTTGCAGTTGTGTGCAGATGAGTGTGTCTGTGTGATGATTTTAGAAGGAATTTTGAACAAAATTTCTCAAAATCTGATGAAGGGGTTGCAAGTGGGGAAGGAGAGTGATGATGATGGAGAAGTTGGTCTAATGGCTGCAGCAGCCATACTGCTGAAGCAGCAGGCTGCCAAACGCAGCCTGCTCTGCTTCCCCCTTTTTTTTTTTTTTTTTTTTTTTTTGAAAGAGAAGAAAATAAAGAGACTGAAAATAAAGTAAAACTACTTGAAAATTTTTTTTAATTATATATATAAAAAAAATAAATAAAAATAATAATAAGAATAATAATAATAATAATAATAATAATAATAATAATAAATAAAGTACAATATTATAAAAGGAAAAGATAAAATTTAATGTAATAAATGAAAGGTTAATTCAACATTAGAAGAATACAACTTAAAATAAATACCAAATGGTCTTTAAAATAATAAAAAATAGTAATAATAATATATATTTTTTTTAACATGAAAATTTATAAAATGCTTGTAGACAAAATTCTCATAAAGAAAATCTTAAATAAAAAGTGCATTGGAAAGTGTGACCTAAATATGGCAAAATTATAAAATTTATAAAAATTAATAAATGACATCACACAAATTTTACACAACATATATTATCACATAAAGCACATATTACAATTTTCACTCAAAAATTTTGAAATTAATGCATTCTTGAGAAACGTGTCCTTAATAAACAAAAAACAAAAAAATAAAAATTAAATAAATACTAAACGACCTCTAAAAATTATGAGATTTTTACAAAAAATTTATGAGTATTCAAAATGCATATATAAAATTTTCTTACTTGAAAATCCTCATAAAAATAGCGCATTGAAAAACGTGCCGTTGAATTAAAAATACTAAAATTTTAAATAAATAATAAATGACTCCCAAAAAATCATTAAAATCATAAATAATGATAAAAATAGTAAAATTATGTATTTAGAAAAATAAAATAAAATAAACTAATATTTACATGGTGAAATTACCATTTTGCCCCTGATACGACGAATTAGATATAATACGCGAAAATTGTACTCGACCCCCGAAAAATGAAAAATACCCTCTAAAATAAAGTAACACACATATTTTTACCAAAGGTGTGTCAAAATTTGGTGTCTACAAATGTTTTTTCACTTGTGCTTCCAAATGCCCTAATTTCCTAGGCTCTTTCTAATCCATTCAAGATAGCGCAGTTCTCTTCCTTTCTTCTTTTGGTTCTTCATCTTCGCTCACTGCTACCACTCTGCCAGTCACCACCGTCACCCAAGTCAGAGCCGGTCACCAACAACAACTAGAAGCCGTCGCTAGTCGCCACCACTAGCCATAAGCCACCACTTCTCGACAGATCTTCTCCTCTAAATCACCACTACCATCAACCCTTTTTTCTATTCACCAAGCTCCTATTGCTACTCTTTCTGGCCTATTATGCCTTTAGATCACTAGGACCACCAACAATTGGTAAGTTTTCTTGCTTGAATGTTTGTCAATTTTATCATTCAATGTTCCATTTTTGAAGGCATTCGAGTAATGCTTTTTTCACTTTGGTGGTTGCCGTCTCACTTTAATTTAGATTTATGTCTGGGTATCATTGTTTTATTTGGATTTGTGAAGGTTAAGTGGGGGAAAATTTTAAAACGTGCCAAGCATTACCTAAATTTCTACAAACGGCCATATTTGAAGATTTTATATACATATTAGTGAGATTGAAACTAAACCCAAGTTATTAAAGTTTTCTTTCACTCTTAAATCCACTCAAAGCCATTGCCGAGGGGGTAGTCTAGTTAAGAGACCCAAAGCCATTGCCCAGGGGGTAATATTAGCTAAAGAGCAACAAAAGATCATAAGATCACAATAATACTCTCAAAAATATAAAGGTTTCTGTCTCAGGGTACACTAGGAATAATGCTAGAGGATAGTTTGTAACACAGCAGTTGATGTTATTAATTCTCGTACGACTTCAAAGGAATACTGAGAATAAAGCATTTAGTTGTTGTGCTGTGTGACCAAGCCAGTATCACAATGTTTTGCACAGAAATAAGCCACTAGATATTGGAAGACCTGTTATTACCTTACACCAAAAGAGCATCTTGGTAACTTGAGCTGAGGAGTAAACATCCTTTTCCCTTGCGGAAGACCATGTAAAATGAAAAAATAATAATACTACCTAATAGTGGTCCTACATCTGGATTCATATTGCAAAGAATTTAGCTCAAAACCAGGTATTATATGAAATCCTTTTCTACTAAGAGGTGCAGTTTATATAGTTGTGCAAAATGCACCCTTAAATTTCTCAAAAGCTATTTATGTTTCATTTATCTGCTTCTTCTATCACCGGCAGAAATATGACCTGCTTAGTGAATAATAGGGGTGTTGAATCATTCATTTTGTCACAATCAATTAAATGCCACAATCTCTTGAAAGAACAACAAAAGAAATTAAGTTCTCCTGTAACATTTCAAGAAATTGCTTGAAAAAAACTAGCCTTATGTTTTATGGTTTAATAGTTTTATTTATGATAGCTTGGTATCCTGGTATCAACCCTTACTTTTGTTGATATATCTAGCTGCAATGGAACTTCTAGGATCATTTTAGGATCTTTTGAAGTCCAATCTGGATCTCCTTTGGTCATGTGAAACTATTTTCATCATGAATTTTTTATTGACCTTTCATATATGAACATGGATTCCATATTAGAATAACAGAATATGAGACAGAAAGTTGATGTCTTAAGATTATTGATGTAGTCATTCCATATATAAACATGGATTGGCTTGTAATTTAGCTTTCCTTTTTGGGTACATAACATGGAGGCTTCCTTATTTGTTTCAAGAGCTTGATTTTTTTTTTGGTGGGGATCATGTTCTGGTATTTTAACCAGCCAAATTGTATTTTTCTATCTTTGCTATATATTCTTGATACTTCAGCTACAATTTTGCTGGGCAAATGCATTCATTAAAATGGATGCATGATGAGGTACTTGGACCACGGGCAGCATATAATTGGGTTAAGTACACTGCCACATATCTCTATGAATTTACAAATTGCATTTCAAAGATTTGGATAGCCAAATATGTTTCAAATAAAGATTAACTTTGTCATAAAGTGACTTCTACGTGGTCGTAAATACCTATTAAATGGGGTATGATGGTGGACAAAAATTGCATTGGTGCCATTCTTTGCATGTTCTAAATTTTAGTTCTTTCTTAACATTTAAAACTCTACTTTAACTTTGCGTTATCTTGTATCTACATATGGAAAAATTAAATAAGTTGAACCAAAGGTTAACGTAATTAACTTTTTTTGCTTTTTTCTTCAAGTTGAATTACCTTATACCTTGTTGATTGTGCTTGATATTAATACTTTAACTATGGATCTCTATGTTTGAGGTTGTGAAAATTTATTTATGGCTGTTCTTATTTTTTTTTTAATACATATAGGTATGTCAAGTCCTTTATTTCATTCACATCAAGGATCTTCTACAAGTCCAATGACCATGGCATGCAACAATAAGATGTTAATCAAATTAACGACATTGAAGAGGGTGATGATGAGATGCATGAAGACATAGAAACCACAGAAGATCAAGGTAATGATGCTAGAGAAAAGTGTGATGATGGACAAGCGGTAACATACAAAAGGAAACCAAGAAAGAAGTCCAGTGTATGGGATGAGATGAAAGAAATAACTGCGGATAATGGCATGAAGAAAGTCCAATGCAACCATTGTAAAGGGATCTTTGCCAAAAGTTTGAGTGGTACCACAACTCAGTACAATCGTCATTTGAAAAATTGTCTTCAAAGGAAGCTGAAAACTGGGGAGCGAAGCAGACAAAAATAGCAAGTTTTGTCTCTTATGGAACAACAGCAGATGGTATATCTTCAATTTCAAACTTTTCATATGATCGTGCTTGGGTGGGGGAACTTGCATCTCATATGATTCTTGCTCATGAGTATCCATTTTCTATGATGGAACATGTCTAAAGCGTATATATCTTCACATGATTAATCTTCTAGTTGTTTGCACCATTTGTTGTTTGCTATCCAATTAAATGCAACCAAACTTCTTTCAAGTAAGAAACATGTTTTTTGTCAAAGTGTGATGGTAGTAATGTTGTTTGCCATCAGTTGGTATCTGCTTTCAATAGCTGGAGTTGGTGATGAACCATTGAAGGACATGAAAAAATTTTGATGACAAGCCCAGTGTGTGAATGCAAGAATTTTCAGGTGCAGTACTGAGTATATTCTAGTATTCTTTTTAAATTTGTTTGAGACTGATTTCAGTAGGTCGTCATTTATTTGTCTCCGCGCCTACAGTTTTTTCATTCTACTGCTATTATTTCTAAATATCACAAAGTGCTTCTAAAAAAGAAACTGCATTTGTTTACCCAGAAATTTGTTCTACTTCGGTATGGAATGCTTTATGTTTGCTATTAACAATTGATTACTCAATTAAATGTGCTCTATTGCTAGAACATGAGATCTATAGTCTAACATGACCAAAAGAATATTTTGAAAGAAATGGTCATAACTGGAATATCTCATAGTAACTGATAGATTGAGCAAGTTGTCACAATTATATAAGTAATGATACATTAAAGAAATTTTAAAAGAGAAACACAATTCTGTGGTTGTTCGCGTTCTGGAAGGTTAAGGGAGAAAACAGTTATGACATTTGGTAGATGAGACTTCCTACCTTGTAGTTGTCAGTGCTAGATGACTATTTATGAAAAAATATCACTAGTCCACGCCCCCCCCCCCCCCCCAAAAAAAAGAAAAAAAAGCCCTGCTTTCTCCTTTTTTCCTAACACAAATGCATGTCCACTAACTATCTTTTTTCTGGGTTAGAATTTCTGAGAATCAAAAACAGTCCACTAGCTAAGCATGGCTTTCTTTAGTATTGTAGAAAGTATATTTCTTTATTGTATCTTTTCAGTCTTTGGATTTGCAGATATTACTACAATATTGCAGACTCGTGACAATCTTTGTAGCAAGATCAGCATGGTGAGTAGCAACAAAAGTGGCAGCAATTCAACTGTTGTTTAAGATTTGTTTAAGACTTGTGGTGAATTTATGTTTAAATATTGTGATTAAGATGTTTAGTTATATTCGATACTAAAACAGATAATTGTAAAACTCTGATAATTGTGATTAAAAATTCATGATATTGCCTTTATTAATTATTATTATTATGTTAATTTTAATTAGGAAGTAGTTAAATTTTATTTAATTGCAAAACAGGTGCATTAAATGCAGGTTAAACGAGCTCTATTGAGCTGGTTTAAGTTAAACGAACCGAGTTCAAATGAACTCGTTCGAGCTCAGTTCGTTTACGTTAAATGAGCCGAGCTCGAGCCAACCCTTTTATTAAACGAACCAAGTTCGAATCTACATTTGGGCTTATTTAATAAATGAGCACGAGTTCGAAGTGGAGATACCCGGCTCGACTCAACTCGACTCGACTCGTTTACAGCTCTATTTGCAACTGTCTACAGTTGTTATTTTCACAAATTGTGTAGCCACTCTGAAGTTTTTACAACGTCCTAATGACTCTTCTATGGATATTGCTACTGTTATCTTTGATGTTTACGATCTGTTAAATGGTTTTCTTGATGTGTTTGTTGTTAAATTGCCTAGATATCAAGTTCAGTTAGCTCATAGTTTAGCATCTCAAGCTAGGTTATATTGTAATACTTGTATAGACCTTTGAGTTTGTATTAATGAATGCATCTGTTTTTCCACCCAAAAAAAAAAAAAAAAAAGACTAACCAATCTTATTGACTTAGTTAAAGGGAGCAAAGTGACAAAGATTCAGATTACGTGATGCAAAGCGTAATTAACCCAAAACAAATTATCGATAGAGCCAAAAAACAGATTGGCACACGTGCCAACGAATCACATTCGCACGAACGAACGCACCTCCGCAAAACAAAAGGAAATGAAAACCCTACCCTTTTACCCATTATTTTACGGTATTTGCTACTACTTTGTTGAACTTGTAGGCGGATTGACAGCCTGAGCCTCGAAGATGGCGTTGAACAATGGAATGAGATCATGCGCCTCCAAGCTTCTCACCCCTACCCAATCACTGCTTTCCAAGTCCTGTAAGCTTCTATTTACATTTTTGCAAAAAAGCCCTTCAATCCATCCTGTTTATCTTCTCAGAAAATAGCTTGTGAAATTGAAATTTGTGAGGATTTTGATTTCAATAGCTTCTTGTTCTTGCTGTTCCTTCAGATCTGCTTAATGGGTTTCTCTTTTGTTGTACAGAATTTGCCTATTTTGTATATATTTGAGTATACAGATTCGTATATTAGGATTTGGACCTTTTTCTTTAAGTAGAAAGAAAAAGAAAAAATTGGAACTTTTCTTTTCTCTTTTTTCTTTTTTGGTGAATAACCGGTGGGAGGAATGGGCTAAGAAAGGTATGAATGAAGTGGGATTTTTGGGGGAAAAAAAAAAGTGAAAGCGTTATTTTAGTTGAGTTTGGGAATGATTACAGCGCCTTAGGCCGAGCGCTTACCTCGTAAAAGAAGGGGTGGCGTGGTATTCCACGGAGAGAGGTTACTGAACGTGGCGCATTTTTAATGCGATGGGCGCAAATCGAGCATTTATGCAGGGAGTCCATGGCCGCTTTGCTGCTTAGTCATGCAACCAAAGCGAGGGGATTGCCCTACATTTGAGTAAAAATACTCTAATTGTAACTTAAGATGATGAAATTGTTTGTTCAAGAGATTTAGGGTATTTTCATGTTTACTTTGGTTGTCAAGTTATACGTCTTTCCTTCTTTTATGTCGTGGGTTTGCTGGTTTTATTTATAAGGAGAGGATGAATATATGAAAATTTCCTAGTATATTTTTCTATGAGTTTTGTTGCTTTGAGCTGGCTTGTTTTCTATGAAATCCAACCCTTCAATTCAAGTTTATGGCACTATTCTGTGTTGTAGCTTAGTTTGGTGCTAACTATGAAATTGGTATCGTAAAATCCTGGCCTTTTTAGGTTTGTTGTCCTTTGTATGATAAACTAATTTTTTGTTTGATTTGTTTACTTTCTAGATTTTTCCCCCTTTCTGTTTTTATGCTATAACGAATTAGTCATCAGGTAAATGAGGGTGTACATGTTTGTGCCTGTCTCTTCATACATACGTTGTGCATTGAGCAGTTTCTAAAATAGTATTAAGATTTTAAGGGGCTGTTATCGGTTAAAATTTTCATGTTCATGTGGCCATATGCCTATCTCTGTAATGATATTTTTAGGATAATTTGCTATATTGTATTAAGCATTGTTCTCATGGATGGTTTGCACTTTCTAATATGTTGTTGCCAGCTTCCGTCGATCCTGTTAATTGCACTACTTTGCTTTTCTCACACTCTGGTTTTAGATGAATAGATTAGTGCGTGAATGTGTTGATCTTCTGGGCAAAATGCTAAAAGATTGTGATATTGTTACACTGGACTTGTTTCCTTCATTCTGGAGTTCATAATCAGATGCAGAGTTTCTTGTGGCCTACTAAATCTTCCTTTCATTTGAACTTCTGTGACAACTGCTATGACTCTTCATTTGTTTAAGTTGACTGTTTGCATATTTATTAACTGAAAATAATGTTAAACCTTTTCTGGAGGTAGAGTTTTACACTAGTTTTGCCTCAACTAAGTATTTGATTCAACTCCACCAATCTTGCTTGTGTGTTAAAAATTTCTAATGAGCTGACAGTCCTTCTATGCCTGTTTTATCACAAATGTTCCATTTTATATTAGCATGCCGCAGTTTCAACAGTAAAAATTGAAGTAAACCATCTGCTAGGTCAAATGTTGACATTTGATCTGTATAGGGTAAATACCACATGTATTTACTTACCCGAACATTTGGGATTATCAATTGAATAACTTTTCTTAAGTTTATAAACTATATATTAAATTTTTATAATATTGGCTTTTTGTTTTCATGGCAGTTTTAGCAAAGTTTCCATTTTGGATCTGTTCTTGGGATAATCAATTTGAATAACTTTTATTTAGTTAAGGATCTCCATACTTATTTGGTAAATGACCTAATCTACATGTTAGGCCCATACGTTTTTGTTTGCCTTTAACTTTCTTTTGTGTTCGTAAATTTTTGGAACAGAAGCAAAAACCGGTTTTATCAAGTCTCTGTGTTTGAACTTTTTAAAAATTGTTTGTGAAACAAGTGACAGCTTACTAAATAGGAAAATATTCGTTCAATAACCAAACGACTTGTTCTTTGTGCACAAATTACATGGTTGAGGAGTGATTTTCAATTAGGTTGAGGATTCAATTCATATCAAAATTAGCACACAAATTCTGCCTGTTACCCTCTCCTTCTCTTCTCTTCCTCACCCCTCATCAATCAATTAGGTCCACCTCCTTTCTTTTCCCCTCATCCCTTGCCCATTTCCTCTTCCCCCTGCCCCACCTTCCTTTTCTCTCTCGCTTACTTCTCTTTCCCTTTCATCCTCCTCTTCTATAAGCAATCCCTCTTGTGTTTGTAGGTTCTCCACTTTCTTTCTTGCATCCCACCTCTTGTATTACTGAAAATCCCACATTCATCCTAATTTTGAAGAGCTTGATTTCGGGTTTTTGACTTCTGTTATTGCTTCATTATCAAGAGTCAATTCCAGACTTCTCTGTGTGAAGGCATTTTCTTTGCTGTTGTGGGTTTTGCTGCAGGACTTGTTGCAAATATATGTCCAAGGGCTTTGTTAGATAAAATGAATCTGCTCGGATGTGATTTAACATCCTTCTTTCCTTCCCTCGCTAATTACTCTATTCTGTTCCCCAGTTCCTGTTACTAGGCCTCCTACATGAGAGTTTGTGTAGGTATGCTGTAGGATTGCTGCCTAGTCTAGAAATAAAAGAAGATGTGAGGAAAGGGAGGGGGAGAGAACAATGTCGGTGGAAGAAAGGAAGAGAGCAGAGCAATCAATCTGTTAATAGGAAACATTTGCGTTAGAAAAAAGTTGTTTAAAACATGTTTTTTCTCCCAAAGAAAATGTTTTTTTTCCCTCTTTTTGTTCTTGGGATAAAAAAGTCTCAAACATGTTTATACTTCCTTTCGTTCTTTTTTTAATAATAAAAGACAGAGTAGGTTATGTGTTCTGTTATGTGACCTGCTAAAAAATGCAAAGAAAAAAAAAATGAAAGTATTGAAATAGCACTGAGTGATTTTTTTTTTTTTGGTGCTCATATGTCTTCAGGAATGTAGCCTTTATTTCGTGGTCTGCTCAATAGTTACTACCTTTTTGGCTAAACTAAAATTTGTTTTAGAAAATGGATACTAAAAAGAGTTCCAATTGACTATGACAAGCTTTAACATTGGCAAGCTTTCCTTTGTGCTTCACTTTTGTCCTTGTTTTTCTAAGGAAATCTGAACACATCTTGAAGAGTTTGGCTTCTTGTATCTCTGGCAACTAAATCATTAGGCTTTATAATTTTCCAGTGTGCACAATCTGTGAGCTTGTAAATTTGAACAATGATCACAGAGAATTTGTTGGTGGAAGCATGGCTTCCCTTGCGCAGTTCTCCTCCACTACCAAATTTACCAATTTGTGTATATAACGTTCAATCTTGTGACAGTGAATAGAGGATTCCATTCAACTGGTGTTAAGAGAATGGGAGGGGATCACGCTCATGGTCATGATGAGCCATTCTACCTTCATGCTAAGCACATGTACAACTTGGACAGGATGACGAACCAGAAGCTGAAGATGACACTTGGTGTATTTACTGCATTCAGCATTGGTGTTGCAGTCCCAATTTATGCTGTCATATTCCAGCAAAGGAAGACTGCTTCTGCATAAATTTTTTATGTTTCTCCATCACCTTTACGGCAATAATAGAGACTAATTTGGAATTCCTTGTGTTCACATTAGACGTGAATCTATTTCTTCAAAGAAGTTGGCAGTATTCATGTTTGCTTGACTTTGTCATGTTGTTCGACATCGGTATATGTTTGGCGTTCTGCTTTTTAAATAATTTTCTGGATCTGTTCTTGTCTTGAATGATGCTGCAAGAGAAGCAAATAAATTACTTGTAAGGCCAATTCTTTTCAATGTCGTGAAAGTTTGAGCGGCCAACTAGGCTAAACTTTGTGGAAATTCTACTTTTGGGATCTGCATCTTGAATAAAAAATCATGTTTCGATGATGCTTGTCCTATTTACCTGGCTTTCTTTATGTTCGAGTTTAAGGTGTAATAAAACAAAATTTACTCTCATTTTGATCAACTTTGAAGGTCGTTCTTTCCATGCAAACATTATTACGACATGTTTCTTTGTTTTTTTTAACCGCAGAGGTTTTTACTATCATGTATCCAACATATCGCCAAAAGGTTTGGTCATTTTAGTGAAAGAATCAAGCAAACTGGAAAACATGTGGGAGCCCGCTTTTCTAAATTCGGGTGAAAGAAAGGCAGCCCAGGCAGACCATTCGTACCTCTTTTAATTCTACCGTGAAAAGAGTCTTTGGCTGTTGCACTTATTGTGCAAGTGGAAGCTCCAATAATTGGAGTGATATCATTTTGTTCTTGCTGGAGAATCGAATATTCTAAGCTTGCTTCTTTGTGTTGTGCGGGACAGAGAATAGTGAATTTATAAAGGACTGTTGATTAAATAATTGCTATCCCAAATTGAATGGTGAAACAAACTTCTTTCTGTTACATTGCTTCTACCTGCACTCCACAATAAACACAAAATGACAATTGAAGAAACTGGCCAGCCCATCAATAAGAAGGGAGTTGAAAATAATAATATTTTTGGTTCAATAATTTGTGATTTCCATTTTTTTCTTTTTTGTGGGCTACAAAAGAACGATACATAGACAGGCCCTTCACATTTGCTTGCTGTAAATGGATTCTAAATTATATAAAACAAGAAAATGGATTCTCGTTTAAAGTTATTTGTAGATGTTATTGATGGCTCTTGGCAAACAACTCTCATTTATTTTAAATTGAATGTGATGAACAACTTTAAAAAGACTTTTTGAAAAGAATTTTTCTGTTTTTGGCATAATAGGGGAAAAAAGCTTGTGAATTGAAAGTGTTTTTGTAGGAATCACATACAACTTGGTAGCTTTAAAACAACCTAAAGCAACAGTAGCTGACTAGCATATAATAGATTATAAAGACAGCCATCTATGGATGCCAAAAAAATAATAATAAAAGAGACAGGAAAATATCGAACATCAATTCAAGGCGAAGACAAGTGCAAATTCACACAATTGCTTGTTTCAAGTCAACATATCAAAATCCCAAAATTATATTTGTACTCATGCTTGAACTGCTTCCTGCAAAGAATTAAAACAAAAACAATCACAGAGAAAAAGAAAAGAAAAGGACTAGATTGTCAATAGTCAACCATCAAATCTTCATTATGTACAAATTTGAAAGCAAAGGAGGTTGGAGGTGTCTTCACTCAATCAGTTTTTCACACTTAAAATGGACTTCATGATTCTCCAAATTGAATGTTAACAAAACACTAAATCAACCAGTTCCCTACTTCCAATTCAAAACCAACATCCTCCCTCTTACTCCCAAAAGCACACCAATTGGCTAAAAAGCCACCAAAAGAATTGCAGAATTTAACATTTTTTCCCTCACAAAGAGAAAAATGAGAAACCACAAGAAAAGAAAGAGAGAGAAATGTACAGTGAATAGAGTCCTCACCTAATAATAACACTAAATTCTACAATCATTCAAAATAATAATAAAGAAGAGAGAGGGGATGTGCACACTCAAATAAAAAAAATAAGAAAGGAAAGAAAGAAAGATCATAATGAAATTATTGGGAATCTTTGGGATTTTCATCACCACTATCACTACCTTGAGGCTGATTTTGATGGTGATGTTGCTCCAAATTCATGCCCAAGTCAACCCTACTACTACTACCACCATAGGCATTCATTGAGGCCAACATTCCCATGTTAGTAGTCTCTGAGACCCCCAGCCCAAGCTGCTGAACCGGCTGTGATTGTTGCAATACCATTGACCCGAGTTGAACCGGAGCGAACCGGCCTCCACTTGAAAAATCATAACCACCAATTCTTTGCATAGCTGTTGGCGCTTTGTACTGCCAAACCTGTTGGTCCGGCTGATTTCCCCCACCGCCGGCCGACATCACAGCCCCAGCAGCCGCTCCACCGCCCACTGGCAGCATCCAAAAGGTGTTCCCTACGCTCGCAGCGGCAGCAGGTGCAACTGCCCACATGGCTTGGGCAGGAATGAACCCGGAAGGCTGAGCCGAACCGGATTTTACATCTGAACCCGGTTCATGATCATGCGCTCCGGTTCTCTCTGGTTTAGCCGGAGAAGGAGAGGTTGCACCGGTTGTGTCCTCCCTAAACCTTTTTTTCATGTAATTCTCATCTGGGTCTTGGCCAAAACCAGCGTTGGTGAGCTGGTGATGGAATCCCAGCATAGTGGTGGCGCTACCGCCGTGTAGAAACAAGGGAGCAGACTTGGAAGGTGGAGCTGAAATGGTGGTGCCACTACTTCTTAAAGAAACATTAAGGGTTGAGAAATTAGCCGGAATTGTGCCGGTTCCGGTGGCAGCAATGATAGCAGGTTCAGCTTGATGTAACAGCCACTCAATAGTTTCACCATCAGACTTATGGCCTAATTCTCTAGTCAGCTGGAACACCCTGGCAGCACATAAGGCCGGCATGCGAATACGCCGGCCGCGGCCATCCACCTTAGTATGGCGGTCCTTGGATGGTTTCTTGACGACTTTATTGGCACTCGAACTGTTGTTATTGGTGGTGGTGGTGGTGGTGGTGGGAGTGGTGGAGGTGGGAGTAGTCGTGGTGGAGGTGGAGGTGGGAGTAGAAGGGTTGGAGGATGAGGTGAGCAAGTTTCTTGAGTGCATGGAAATGGAGCCCATGAAGGGACCATGGCCAGCTGGGGCCTGACCGGACCCCGGTTCTGCATGGTGGTCTGAGCCACTACTAGTAGTAGCTTGGTTTTTGCTGTGTGGTTCCATAAATTCCATCTTGGTTTTTGTTTGTGGGAGAGGTGTGAAGGAAAGAAAAGATCTTTTTTTGGTGATTCTCAAAATATTGTCCAATCCAATTGGCCAAAAAAAAAAATGATGTGGAGCACAGCGAAGAAGCGGCAGAGAGAGAGACAGAGAGAGAAGGAAAGAGAAAGAAGGAGATAAAAAAGCTTGGAGATCAAGTTCTAGTTGTTGTTGTTGATTGCAGTAGCTGTTGTTGTGCAAAGTCTTTTGAGCCAAACTGAACCCCAAGTGGAAGAAGTGGGGTTGTTTTCTACTTTCCTTTCTTTTTTTAACTGGATGACTGCTGTCTTCTCTGTCTCTGCGTGTGTGTGTGTGTGTGTGAGAGAGAGAGAGAGAGAGAGAGAGAGAGAGAGAGGGTAGGTGTGGGAGCCTACAGGGCACCGAAGCAGAGAAAATAAAGAAGAGCAGAATTGCTGGTTTAATTATTTATTTTGATTCAGTTTTAGTCTGGTCTGTTGAACTTTGGCTTTGCTGTTTTAAACCTTATTTTGATTCAATTTTATTCTGCTTTGTTAAACTTTGGTTCTGTTGGGTTATGACTTTTTAAAAAAAAAAATTTAAAGACGATATCTAACGTATTTTTTATTTCACAAACAAACTTATTCAATAGATATTATATTAGTATTTTTCTAAAGAAATCCTTTAAAAATTTTCATCCAAACACACCATCTATTCTCAATGCAGCTCATCTGTTACATTTAAACTTTTAATATACTTAGTTTTTTATGCTTCCATGATTTGTTATTTTAGTATAGTTATGTTTTATTTCTCTCAAATATTTACTTTAAGTACTAGTTACTTTTGTAACATAAGGTACTAAATGGACTAGTACCCAAATAGTACGTGAGACCAAAATAGGATAAGATCAAAATATAACGAATAAAATGTGTTTGAAATAGAGGATGATGAAGCGGACTCAATCCAGTAGCCTTTGAAAAAAAAAAAGATGATATTTGCACGATTAGTAATAGATTAGTAATGCATGTGCATTACAGTGAATGCGTAATTCGTTAAACCAGTGTTATCATTACTAACACGTTATCATTATCTGTTACCATTATCTATTTATAGAATTCAAAAATAAATATCAAATAATAATAATTACATATCAATATATGATTGAGTACAAAGTATGAACTAAAATATCCCATATTTGCAGATGAGAAAGAATCAGTGGTTGATTTTGAGGGCCTGTAGGGCTGTGACATGGGGGGTCCAAGTCCAACTGTTGGTGGCAGGTGGGGACCGACAGCAATTAGTAAATGTACAGCAGAAGCAGGAAGCCCACTCGTGGGGCCACTTTTGTAAGGAATGTTATAATTAGCTAATTAGCTGGCTTCAAGAATTGCAGTCACCATAGCCACAAAATGACACGCTGTTAGTTCTCTTTTCTTTTACCTTTCTACTTCGAGAAATCGGGTAAGTTTGAATATATGAGTCAAAAGTCTGTCGATACCCGGTCTTTAACAACCAACGTTAAAACTAGTAGGCATATAGCATACAAATTTTATCAATTTCATTTGGACTTCAGTGCCAAATCCAGACCTACTTTGTGCTTCCACTATAAAAAATCGCCTAATTTATATTAAAAATTAAAAATATAATACGTGTTGATATAATATGATAGTTCTTTAAAATACAATGCATATGTGATTGCAACGTTACAATTTCTTAATATTAGTATTACATTTGATATATAATGTTACAGTTCTTTGTCATTGACATTAGATTTGATACTAAAATTATGTCACTGAAAATCTCAATTGATTTCAATTTACCTCAAACGTGAGTACTATTGAATGTTTATGTGTTTAGAGATAACTAATTATAGGTATAATTAATTCCCCTCCTGTTCAAGAACGATGCCCTCGGAGGCGGAAGATTTTTCAAGTGTGAAAGGGTTGACGACTGAGTGGAAAACGTGGGAAGTCGACATTCTTAATCAAAAAGCTTTTTGATGAGTCTATTCCAAGTCCTTTTGGCATTTAGCCCTATTGTCTTCTTATTGTATATATTATATAATTATAAATGTAATTGCTTTTCTCTCACTACTCACTCGCTCACTCATTGATCCAATGTTGATAATGACGATTATGATGACGCTTACCAAGTCCAACCATCTCTTCTTCCCTACGCATTGACATTGACAATATATTTATTTAGTAATTAGTGGTTGTGACCACAAAATCTTAACAAGGCCACCTCACATTAATGCTGGCAATCAGTCCCAAACCCTATTGGGATCCCATGCCCATATTTTATTTGGACGGGATGGGTATCAATAATATGGGATTGGGCTTATTTGGGATTATAACCATTAACACCCAGTTTAAATATGGGTATGGTTGGGAAATGATTGGGATTCCCATACCCAAATATAGGCAAATCCTTGAAATAATTTGTTTTTTATCAGATCTACCTCTTCTATACTTCTTTTTGAAAAAATCATTCATTTTAAGCTTGCATTAACAAAACATCTTTCATTTTTTATTTATTTTTTATTTTTTAACATTTTTTTCAATAATAATTGAATACCCATTTTTTTAATGATGGACAAGTTGGAAATTTTTTTTTGCATTCTTAGCTTCTTTATTTTGCCCTCTTTCGATTCATCTATTTCTACTATAAATATTATGTTAAATTTTATCTATTGACATCAATTTTATGTGGTTAAACTGATCTTTATATTAAAAAAATTCATGTGAATTTTATATATTGAGTGCTTTAATTTCAGTTCAACCTTATTCTCGATAAAATTAGTCTTTATATTCTAGTTTCATCAAAGTTTGTAATGTCCATGAACAAATGAGATGTTGATTTATTTTAATTTTTAATTTGCTTCATTACTTTAGTAATGGATTTTAGTATCAGGAGTTTTAATAAGATACTATCTAAATTGATTTTTTTATGTGTAGATAAATTAAATATCTGCACATCTTCAATCTATCCTCTTTACATGTAACAATTGAAAAACTACAGTTTATAATTAAAATATTAAAGAGTATTAATAAATGAGATCTAAAAAAATAATAATATAAAAACAAAAAAAAAGTTAGAAATTTATTGAGGTTAATAAATTAAAAAAATAAATGAGATAAAAAATAAATATTCATGTTAAACTAAAAAAAAAGTAATCTAAAAAAATAACAATTGATTAATAAGGAAAATATAATTTAGAAAAATAATAAAATGGGATAAATTGGGTTTTTGGGCTGGTATCAAATGGGACTAGCCCATTTTAGTCCCACCCATATTGATCCCATGACAAATATGGGACTATTTGGGTATACAGTGGGCATATAACCTATATTAATTAAGATATTGATTTAATCAGCTAAAAGCATACATCTTATTGTTCTTTAACATTTTCATTAAATGTATGATCAACGCTGAGCTTATGAATATGATCTTAATCAGACAGACAAAAAGGATATATGAACAATGAAGGGCGCAAGATTTAATGAATGAGGAAGACACATTATGATTTTTCTTTAAAAAAAAAAAAAACTATAGCAATGTTTTTGAAGAATAGGTCCATCTAAAAAGAACAATATTTAAATCCTATGGAGCAATTACTCAACATGCCCTATCTAGTTTGCCATTGAACGTGAACGTGTGCCCAAACAAATCACTAATAATGTAATTAGAAGTTTGTTCGTGTTTAACTTAACGAGTTTATAGTCCAATATAGGATGCTTATTATAGAGGTAAAAATAACGAACTTGGCTGGATTTCGCAACTAAGTTAGTTTTTAATGTAGTTGACAATTTTAAAACATTTATCTTTGGTTTTTGGTTTGATTTTTTTTTTATCTCACATAAATTAGTGATTCTGTCATGTACAAACCAAATATCATTTCTCCCGCATAAAAATACCACTTATGTTTGAGTTGGAGCAAGAACAATTGCTAGTGACGACAAATTATTTGTACAAAGTTCTATATTGTAAATCATTATTTACTATTATGCACAATTTTTACCGAATGTAAATAGCTAACACTATTTCATAAATCTCATATATAAAAATAAGACACATCATGGCTTTGTTTGGATAGCATTATTTGGAGAGTTTTTTTGAGAATTATTTGAAAAAATTATTTGAATTGTTTTGTTGTCTTTTTTGAAGAAGTAAAATAGTGTTTGGATTATGAAATTTTTTTTAGTTTGTTTAAAAACTTTGTAACAACTTTAGGGGTTTTTTACACAATTATTTACAAAAACAAACATGTTTATATTCAAAATTTGTTTAGAAAAACTGAAAAAATCGTGAGTAATAAGATTTGATCCATTTTCGGTGGGTTTTGTGGAACGAGCACTGGTACCTCCACAAAACCCACCAATAATAAATCCCATCTTATTACTCACGATTTTTCAAGTTATTCTAAACAAATTTTAAATATAAATATGCTTACTTTGTGAATAATTGTGTAAAAAATCTCTAAAGTTGTTATAAAGTTTAAAACAAAATTTGAAATTTAGAATGAAAACTTGATAATTTGACCAAAAAATTTGTTAACTTTTTCTAAAAAAAAATTTCAATCTATCCAAACACACTTTACAAAATATTTTTCCCAAAAAACTCCAAAAAATGGCATTCAAACGGAGCCTATGTTATCCAAAATTTACATTTTTTTAATTTAAAATTCGGCCAATTGCGGGCATCAATTGCTTCAACCGTTTGCATTTGTGCTTTTGTTTGCGCAATTTATCTCTGTGTCACACTGTCTTCCTCCTAGCCTCTTTTCCACATATTGATCATATGTACAGATAATAAATTGAGTACGGAATGCACAGGGGAGGGACCAAAAGAAGAAAATGATCTGTAAGACGTAAATTGGGGGACACGGAAAGAGAGAGAGAGAGAGAGAGAGAGCGTGGAAGACTTAAATGAAGAGTGGACCTGGAGACTGGGGACTGGACTGGGGGACTCAGACAAAGAAAGGACTAACAATTAAAAAGCGCTCAGGATGTATTTGCATTTCAACAAATTGGGTAGGAGAGAGTGAGAATTGCGTGCACCACGCGCGTCACGTGATATGTTACGTAGGTGTATTAGAATCCAATCATACATTATCAAATAATACAAAATATGACACATTATTATCACAAGACCATAAATTATTAATTTTAATACATTATATAGTAATACATGTGGTATATTTTATACTTTTTCTGCAAGAGGCAGGAGCTAAGCCAGATAGGATTTCCCACCTATGACTTATCCACTTCTTGATTGGTCCCATTAATTTTGGGTATCAACCACTTAAGGGCTCCACAGAAGGGCAAATTAATTACTTAGTAAATAAATCCCTAGATTATTTGCAAAATCTTAATTCAGTTTCTAACGTGCATTATACTTGGCAATTTAGTCGTTTCTTCGTCCAAATTTGTACCACACATATTATTCCTTTAACTATAGTCAAGGCTCAGTTTCCATCTAGAAAATTAAGCAATTCAGATGGGCCACTTGTTATGGGTGAAATTGGAAGATCACGCTCTATATTGGACGTTGTTGTGTGTAATGTGTGAGAAATTTGTTCTCCATCTAGTTCGGAGTTTTTCATAAAGGCTTTTTTTTTTTTTTGAAAAAAAATTACTTAAATTTAATCACCTTCTTGTTTGAAATAATCGTGTATTCAAGAAGGACCATAATAATATCTTTTTAGAAGCTTTTCTAAAAATTGCAAACTATAAAGGAGCTGATTTTCAACAATAGCTATGATCGGCCTTGCATAAGTTTGAAATATAAAAAATTAAATTCATACTATTTTTAATTTCGGAGGTGGACTAAATTAAGATTTTGTACTCGATGCACAAGTGAGGAATCTTCTTTTTTTTTTTTTTGGGGGTTGGGGGGGGGGGGGGTGGTAATTGTGCATCTACATATTTCAAGTGTAAGCATTATGCATGTATTTCGTCATTAGTTTAATGGATAAATATCATAGAAGATGACCCTTTTTTTCCCCCCCTTTGAACGCAAATGTAGAATGGTTACACTTGCGGCAGGTGCGGCCATAAATGTAGCTGATAGACAACCAGAATAAAATCCTCATTCGCTCATTAATACTGACAGACTTCGAAACTATTTTAGCTCAGTGAGAGCCACTCAGAGATAAATGCATGGTGGATACAAGTGTAAAGAATGATTGACAGACGTGGTATACAAAATTCAAATTACACCAACGAACTTCATCATTTGATTAACCATTTTAATTTTGCCATATTTTCATTGTTACTGCACCTCTAAACGCATGCAAGTTGAATAGCAAAATATTCTCTGAAGACAATTATTATTAAATATATGTTCTACTTATAAAGATAAAACTAACTGTGTGATCAGCTTCTTAATGTCTGATATAGATAAATAAACAAGCAAAACATAAGCAAGAAATGAAAGTAGTTTTACTGTGTAAAAGGTTATTTTTTTTGGATATTTTAAAAAAAATAATATTATAGTAATTTTAAAGGTTGTTTTTAATAAATGCGTAAACGAGATAAATAAAACCAAACAAACCGAGGTTAATTTTTAATGTATGTTCTACTCTTCCAGATAAAATGAAATGATGTACTAGGACTACTGTTTTTTCTAAGTTTTAATAATCCAGATAGAGGTAATAAACAAATAAAGAAGCAAGGAAATGAAGATAGTCGAAATCCTACTCGACCAATCCAATTAGTGAAGACAGCTCAAGTGAGAGAAGTAGAGGCCATGGAAGCATCTACGTGCACCAAGATAAACAGCTCATCACCAGTCCTCACAACTCAGACCCACCAATGTTCTTTGTTTACCTAACATTACATTCCAATATCCAAATATTACTTAATTTCCTCTTTTTCTTGTTGTGCTGTGAAATTTTCAAACAAAAGTCTTTTTCATGACTTCTTTATCAGTCAACTCTCAACCCCACCACCATCCCCACTTGCCCTTTAAAAATCACCATTTTTTATTCACTGAAATCTTAATTCAATTTGTTAACATGTAATGAAAAGGTAGCCCTATAATTAGCACAACGTATATGCTAAAATGATTTGTCTAGCCCATATGGCAATTATATATCAAATGTTAAACGAGTATTGCATAGTTTTGCATGACGTCGCAGATTTTGATAGTTTTAAGCTATTCTTTTTCCAGCAATATCTACTATGCTCGGATATTCTTGGTGCACTTCTATTATCATAGTTGGACTATTGGAACTGACACGGCTTGCAAAAGACTTGCGAGGGTCTGATCTAAATAGTTTCACTTTTCTAAAATTCATTACGGAAAAGTTAAATATTTGTTGAATATTGCAAACATACGTTTATTTTTAATTGTTTTAAATGTTAATTATGTTTCTGAAAGCGTCTTGACGGTTGTTTCTGGAAATAAGCCTATTTCATATGAAAATAAACTAGAAGCAGAAACCAAAATATGACGACAACAAACCCGAATAAATTTTAACTTAAAAAGTATATAATTATATAACTTTTAAGCTGTTGACAATAAGCACTAAGTTTGATAACCATGTAATGTACATCCATTGTTAGAAAATGTGAGACACAAACAAATGTCAAATTTTACTTATAGGTGTGTTTTTTAAAATATCTTTAACAAATATATAGAGAAAAATTAGAGTGCAAAGCACTCGCTAAACTATGGTATGTAATAAGAATTGAGCATTATATTTGTATCCCAAAGTTTGACCTTCTAGCTAAATTGATCCCTAAAGTTTCAGTCCAGAACAAAGAATCTCCAAAACATTCAGTTTTGGTTAAATTGGTTCTTTATGTTTCAGTTGAAACAAATGTACTCTATAAAGTGTTCAATTTTGGCCAGATTAACCCGTAATATTTTATAAAAATTTAAAAAATAAAATAATTAAAAATACATAAAATTACAAAACTTACAAAAAGTATAAAAAAAACCATGAAACTATAAAATAAGTCCCTGCTTAAGTGTTTTGCTTAATTTTTTGTGCATAAAATTTTAGAAATTATGGAATAAAATTTTAACTTTAGAAATAAAGAGACACATATACAACATGTGATTTATTGCATTAGTAATTTAGTAAATGTAACGTAATAATCATGGTAACAAAGTGAAATTTCAATATTTTATTGTCTTAGTTATGGACCACACAATGATATAACTATATGGATTATAAGGGAATTCATAGAATATACCTCTATAAGTAAGATGACGAAGATTCTTTGAAAACTATCTACCACAAAAACTCCATGAGAGTTGAGAGTCTCATAATATCCACACATACAAGATTTCCAAGAATTTTTTAGGTTTTGCTTAGCTTTTTGTCTTCTAAGTATTAGCTCCCTTAAGATTGAACAATCAATAAAACGGAAGCAAAATGAAAAAGGATTTTGAACAAAATCGATGAGAGGTGATAGAGAGAAACAATTTTTCTTCTCTCACTAGGCTCACAATTTTTTCTCTCCTTTTTTCTCTTACAAAATTTTAGTTATTTTGTTGTCATTCCAAGAGTCAAAGGTCTGGATATATGTAGCCAACTAATCCAAAGTCTATTTCTATTAGGAAGCAGCGAGATTAATACTTTTTGGAAACTTACTGCTTGTCTAGCAAAACTTTTGTCAATTGCACGTAAATTTTCATTGTTAATTTATCTTATAAATTAATCTATGAATGTTATATACTTATCATAATTACAAATGAATCTAGAAAATCTCATTCTTTATGTATATAACTTATTATTAGCTTCCTATCCATGTTGGTAATAGGCATAAAGTATGGCTCATTATTAATTAATTAAGAGGTAAATATATCAAAATTGACATCTAACAACGTATCATAACTTCATGACTGTTCAAATGAATAAGAAAAGTCAAGTAGTTAGATTTTATTTCTTAGTGATATTGTTAACACGTAATTAATATTCTTTAGACATGCAATATCCTTAATTACGTTGGAGTAACTCCTATTTAATAAATTATTCATTCTTTGTTCTCAAATATAACTCTAGCAAAATAGAATTATGTGACAATCTCAAGTTAAACTTTCACTTTTGTACTAAAGATCATTGAGTTACTATTTCTAATGAGTGGCTGGATGAAATATTTGTTCTCCTACTATAAAGAGTGGTGAATTTACATTGATTACACACTATCCTCCTATACTTCACACTATATCCTGTCTCTACTATATGAGCGACTCAACAAGAACAACAACAAATAGAGTCAAAGCATATTAATCTACACTTAAGATACTAAGCTCAAATCTAAGGATCATTTACACCAATACTATTAAGAGATTAAACCATTGGCGCTAAATAATTTTCTATATAGCACCTTTTCATGAATTAATCGAATGCACTTGTTTTCTAACAAGCATACCAACTTAGGTGTCACTATATCATAGTCGATACTACTTACTATAAGTAGAGGAAAAGTATGTGTTAGTCTATATCAAGCCCCGTGACCCGAGACATGGCACCCACCATGCCCTAGGCTAAGTTAGAACACAAGGCAAAACGATACCAAAAACATCAATAACAATCCATAACTTAGTGAAGTACACAATATTTTCTCGAAAAGGAATTCATTTCATTCCCAAAATAATTATCCATACATATACATCTTCAATACCCTATCATAAAAATAATTGGGACTCACATGTATAACCTAATCTATACCAAAAATATTGCTATGCATCAATGAACAAAAACAACCTCATCCATGTCTATGCTAATCTATGACTATGAGGCCCAAAAGTCCTGTCATTCTTTCTCTACAAATTCATCTCCTGCAAAACAAAGATTGGGGTGAGTGACAAATCATCCAATAAGTAGTAAATGGTCTCTTTATGGCTTGAGATCGTTACACATATACATATAGTTTCGAATACAAAATAATAGTTCACATTATACATAAAGATACGTGGTCAATATGTAAACGGTTCAAATCATATTCTAAGCCATGACACAAAACAATGAGAGCTCAAGCATTTAGTGGACAATGACCCTGGATATCCAGTTGTTAACTACTCCCGATTAACAGGATTCAATGCCAACTTTCACCCGGTTGGTCTGGTTCAAAGCTAACTTCCACCCGATTAGTACAGTTCAAAGGTCATATCACATATACCATATTAAGGAACTAGTCTCGTCATTGCTATTTCATACAGGAGCTCAAGCATTCCATTATTCAAATAATTTATCAATAACCCATGTATTTCCATTTCATAGAGAAAACATAATATAACCAAACTCAAGCCCAATTGCATAAAAAATAACATTTCAAAGCTTTACAATTGTCAAAGTACTTTTCCAAAGGCAAAGAGAATCAAATACTACTTAAATCAATCCAAAAGTCAATTCAAATAATCCGAGTAGGGATACGTACCCTCGTCGCCTATAATACACAAATAATGCTCAATCATATTCTAATTCTTTTAAGAAATCAAATTGAGGCTTACATCTAACTTAACAAGCAAAATGAAGGAAAAAGGGCAAAAATTACCTTGATCCGCAGCATCAGCCGTGACACAGCTCACGCCGCAGCGCACAACCAATCACTCCCATCCGTGGTGTTATGTGCGGCATGGTTGGCACCGTGGATGGCACTAGTGAGACAGCCCCAATGAGCCGCGGCCCCATCCGTTGTGTGGATGGCATTCGCGGATGAGCCCAGGCAGCACGATCTGCAACTGTGCAACACTCAAAACTAGATCTAAACCCTTCTCAACTCAATCCAATACCAACCCAGCACCAAATCAACTCCAAAATAGTTTTCATATGTCAAGAAAACAACACATAAACATAGTAGACTTCATAATTCACAAAACCCAACCATAAATCACATATTTCTCAAAGTTCTTCACTCACATTCATCATGAAGACACCATTAACTTACCTACACACACACAAACACAACACAAGCATAAACCCTTCGAAGCATAAAGACCCAAAGACTTCGCAAGTCTACTACTATCACTCCCACCAAAATCAAAAGAGTCAAAACTAAGAAAGGAAAATTGGACTTTGGAAGAGAGAATTACCTTGAGGAGAAATTGGTATAGAAGAATCAAGACCTCCTCCACTTAGTTCCCTTTGAGAGTAAGAGAGCTCACTTCCTTCTTCAAGAAAAATGGAGAGAAGAATTTAGATGAAGAGAGTTGGGAGAGAAGAAGAAAGAGTGAAGAAGAGAAGGAAGAGCCCTAGTCTTTTGGGGGTCAAAAATCAAGTTTGATAAAATTACATTCAAGTCCCTCAAGAGATTATATACTATACTTTTTCCCAAAAGTCTAAAAGACCAAAAGGCCCTTGAATGCCTCTAGTATTACAGTCTATCTACAATAACAATGTCCAATCTTGTTAATAGTATGACCAGAGATTTTTAAATAGTGCAACTTATTCGTAAGAAAAATCTCATCGTTATACCCATTATAGTCTCTTATAAACGTTTAGTATTCTATGAATTCTTTTCAAATAAACTTAGATGTTAAACAAGTAAATAATGATAAAGAAAAATCACGTAATAGCATGAATAAAAGTATAATATAACTCTAAACTAATTTGGTTTTAGAAGCTTACACTATCAGAAAATTTTGCTAATTATCTTCATTTGGTCAAATTAAATACACTATATTTACTTTACATTTTATAAATTTTAACAAAAGTTTGCTTGTATTCTTTTTTTTTTTTGGTAATTTCTACTTTTTTGTTAATTTTATAATTTTTCATGAATTTTCATTGTACTTTCATGACTTGTTAACAAAAAATTAAGAAACTATAAGGACAATTTGGCCAAACTTTTGAATAGTTTAGAAAGTATATTTGTCTCTACCAAATATAGGAGACAAATTTAACTAAATTGAATATTGTGGGGACTAAAATTTTGTAGACCAATTTAGTTAAAGGGTCAAAGTTTGGGGATGAAAATGCTAATTTTTTTTATAATAAGAAGTTTCAAATTGTTTTATTTTCGTTTGTATTCTTTTGAACAGACACGACTTTATTTGTTGGCTAGAACATGATTCATTTTACAAGACCGTACACTTCTATATCCAACCTACTGTTGTAGGTGAATCAAGGATTTTCTTTTGGTGAGAAATAAACTTTAACCTTTATGTTAAAACACTTATCTTTACATGCCAATTGCATGTAAGCTTTTTGGTCCCAAAACTTTTACATGTACCTATAAAATATTGAGTCCTTAAAATTTCATATTTGTCTTTAAGTAATCCTCCACCCTAATAACAGTATGGCTAATTTTTTGCTTACAAAGTTTCCCTTAATCTCTATTTGTCGCCTCTGATTTAAAAACTAAGCAAATTGGATTAATAATATTATCACTATGTATTACTTAAAGACAATGTTAAAAATAAGAAACTAAAACTTTATTTAGACAGCCTAAATCCTTATCCTAATAATAGTATAGCAAATTTGATTAATAATATTATCACTATGTATTACTTAAAGACAATGTTAAAAATAAGAAACTAAAATTGTATTTAGATAGCTTGAATCCTTATCCTCGAGGGATAAGAAAGCACCAAAACCTTACTCCAGTGGAAATAAGAAATTAAACATTTCTTCATTAAACCCTAATCCATCTTGTAAATCAGAAACTAATTTCATCTGTTGAATTGAAACTGGCAAAGTATACTCTAGTTTTTGGTAAACACTCTATACATGGATGAAATGGATAAATGTTGTAATGTATATTGTATTAGTAAAAATAAAGTATGAAATTCACATGATCGCCAACTGATACTTAATATGATTACATTTTATTAGAATTGAGAGAATACCTCAAATTAATTTGACTTTACAAAAAATAAATATTGTTTCCAAAATTGGAGAAAAAAATTTAAAAATATTAATGAATTTTTTTTTGAATAAATTAACCTAAATAACCAAAACATAAGCTATAGCACATTGTATTGAAAGTGACAAAATGTACCTCCTTGGAAGGGTAAAATAATTCTATGATCTTGTTGGGGATATGATTACCAACAATAGAAAGATCATACACAACTACTCATTTAGTGGGGCCACAAATGGGTGTATTATAAGAGTGGGTAGTTACCCATATCCCAACAAAAGGGAAGTGACAAAGTGGCCAATAAATATAAGTGGCTGATCATGGCTTTGAGGCTCCAAATTAACTATCAATTTTGGAGGAAAGCTATGCCTCTAAATAGTCCAAGATGCATTGGGGAAAGAACCACGGGAAAAAATGCTCAATTTTCAAAATTATCTTTAAAGTTTAAAATAACAAATTCGCTCTCTCTCTCTCTCTCTCTCTCTCTCTCTCTCTCTCTCTCTCTTTCTATATATCTCCAGCAATCTTCCTTAAATTTTCAGAAATTTATATTTAGTTTTGCACTTTAAATACTCTAGTTTAATGCAATTCAATATTCCACGACTCTCTCTCTCAAATTCATTTCTTTGTTGATATGTTGACTTCCAACTTTAGCTTTAATCATTATCGATCGTTTAATGCTTGAATTTTAAGTCCTTGGAGCTATCCTAGGCAAGACGAACAGCAGTCAACCTAGAGGTCAGAATTAGTTGGCACACTATTTCAACCATTTTCATCTATTACACATCACATTCTCAATATTGACCGAGTGGCAAGCCTATAACGACCAGACCATCGACTAGAGAGATTGCTTTGCTGTCAGTTTTGTGCACAAATAGATCTTGCAATATTTTTATTAAGGGCAGCAATTTTTGATATGATCTGAAGACACGACACAAACCTAACACGAAAATAATAGTTTTGGGTTAAGCTTGGTAGATCTAGGCAGAATTTGGTTGAATCTGGCTAAGCCATCAAACAAACCAGTCAGGTCAAGTTATTAACAGGTTGACCTGTATGACTTGATATAAACACCTAAACTTTTATAATATAAAGTGCAACCACCTCTCCAAGACCCTAGAACACTTAGCGGTGCCTCATTTTCTAGAATATTAGTGTTTCTCAGAGGAAGTTAATTAGAGGCTTCTTTCTCGACAAACTTGAGGTCAATCGTGTCATCACCTTCATTAAGAACTTTCAGAAATTTGATCCTTCCAAGGTAACTTTTCCTATCTCTCTATTTTTGTTGAATATTTAATTACTATGAAAATTAGGGTGAAGACTACAATTTTAATAAGTTATTTTCTGTGTATTTTGTTCAATCTGGAAATAATTTTATTTTGATAATTGTTGTTGTCATGTTCAAACAATCTAAGACTTGTGAGCTATTCATTGCTAATTTTCATCACCATGATAATAGTGGTTTCGCATTTACAACAATACGTTTCTTTCAATTTATATGTGTATTAACTTTTTTTTTTTTTTGTAGAATGGTAGCTAGTTGGTATCAGCTTATTAATACTTTTAGTTTCTTTGGATGATATATGTAGCTAGTTTTTGCTACAATTACACATTTTGGTACCTTAGTTAAGGAGTAATTATCATATGTGATTTATAGTTAAAACATGACAAAAGCCTATGAGCATTAAGCAAAGTAGAAAATGGAATCTGACCATGAACATTCAGTCCATGTAATGGGTAATAAGAAACTACTTTGTAAAGAAAAGAAGAGACCAAACTAGTAGGTGGACAGTTGTTTTTAGTTGGAGATGATTTAGGCATTTAAGTTGTAGAGTTTGTAGTTTCCTTCTTTATTTCCCTCTGAAGAAAACAACACATCATTAAATCTGAGTTACAATCAAAGTTTGAAGCGTTTATAATATATTTTTGGAGTGACTGTGAAGAGATATATTCATTATTTACAGGCATACAATGTTGATGATTAACAAGATGGATAGAAGTACTATATACCCAAATTCAGTCGCTACTGAAGAGGATAATGATACCGGGGACAGAAGTGATAACATTGAGGAGATAGGCCGCACTAACCAACAACCTCTATTTCCTTACCCTAATTCTAGAGGGAAAAAGAAGTTACCTTGCAAAGCAACAATCCATATACCTTGCGAAAAGAGGAGATTAAGTTCAAAGGTATGGGATTACTTCAACTTTCTACCTAAAAAGGATCGAAATGAAGAGTTGAAATGCAAATGCAAGAAATATGGGAAAAATATTTAGCTGACAATAAAAGTGGAATAGGAAATTTATATCGACATTTGAATAGGTGTCTAAAAATGACAACAAATGACATATGGCATAGTATCTAATCACTTCTAACAAAAGTGCTCCAGCCTCAAGAAATGCATAGCTTAGTCAAGATAAATTCAGAGATTTACTTGTGCATACCATAATAAGATATGAACTACTATTATCATTTGTAGATATGAACTACTATTTTTATTTGTAGAGTATAAGGGAATTAAGAATGTCCTTACCTAGTTGGAATCCCAAGTTAAACATATTACTAGTAACATAGCTAAGACGGACATAAAAAGTTACATGCTAGAGAAGTTAATAGACTTGATAGTGAATTGTGTGGATGTCCCAGTCAAATATGTTTAACTTCTAATCCATGGATATCTATTGTCATTGATGGATACTTGAGTTTTGCTGCACATTTTGTTAATATTAATTGGGTGTTATAGAAAAAATTTTGAATTTTTCGTATATTCCTTTTCCCATAATGATAATGCCTTAGTTAAAAAAATGTACAGTTTGGATAGTAGTTGGGGTATTCAAAAGAAGTTGTTTGCCATTGCACTAAACAATGCATTTGTGAAAAATTCTTGAGTTGAAATACTTAAGAATCAACTTTGGTTGAAAAATTCTTTAGTTTGTGATAGTATGTTGTTTAATGTGCGTTGTTATTCTCAGATCCTCAACTCAATAACGAAAGACAGTTTGAAAGAAATTGACAAATCTGTGGAGTTAATAAGAGAGTGTGTCAAATATATCAAGGGTCCTCAAACAAGAAAGTCAAGATTCACTGAGTGTAAAACACAAACTTCTCTTGATTCCAAGAAAGACTTAGCTCAAAATGTACCTACTAGGTGGAACTCCACATATAGGATGCTTTTCAGTGCTCTTTAATATCATCTTGCATTTTGTCACTTGCAACTAAGTGATTAAAATTTTTGGTTCTGTCCAACTCTTGAAGAGAGGGGAAGAGTTGAAAAAATTTGTAGTTTTTCTCAAGTTTTCTATAATGCAACTAATGCTTTTTCGGGTCCAAGTATCCAACTAGTAGCTTGTAGTTCCCTCAAGTTTTTAAAATTCAATTAGAGCTTCAAGAGGAGTGCAATAGTTTGAACGACTTCATAAGAAGGATTGCTCCACAAATGTTTGTTAAGTTTAACAAATATTGGTCTGAGTTCAATCTCTTATTGGCAATTGTTGTGGTATTTGATCCTTAGTATAAATTTCAGTTTATTGAGTTTAATTATAATAAGCTGTATGGTCTAGGGTCCAATGGACCAGTCAAGGTGAGAAATGCACCTTTTAATGTGTACAATGAGTGTATGAAGATTTCCAGCATATCTGATGTATCGCCTTCATGCTTTCTAAGTAAGCAGTGAGATCTCTTCTCATACAGTTAAGGAACAAGGAGACAAACAATCATTTGATGTTTAAGATGTATAAAAATTAAGATTTCTAATTTTATTTCCTTTGGCAATTGTGATTGTTATGACGATTATTAATTTTTTTTATTATCATATCTAATGTATCTCTAGCTTTAACTTGTGTAGGAATTTGATCAATTTGACACTTTTAAATTTACCTCTAGTGCACAAAAAAAGTGTATTGGAATTGTATTTGGATGAGCCAAGAGTTGAACAATCATTAGAGGTTAATGATATTGATTATTTTAAAGCTCAACACTTTTGATTTCCAAATTTGAGTAAATTAGCAAAGGACATTTTATGTGTTCACTATCATAGTTCACTGTCACCACAAATTGTTAAGGCTTTGGTTTGCATTAAGGACTGGTTGTTCAGAGACAAAGACAAAGGTAGATATAGTTTTTTATTGTATATTTTACTGTTTGAGTTTTGTTACTCATTTATTTTCTTCATTCTTATAATGTACAATTTCTAAATATGCAATTGGAGGATATAACTCAAAACATGATGGCTATAAATATTGACAAGGATGAGGTTGATGCAACAATAATTAAGGATGCTAAAAAAAACAATAATTAAGGATTCAAATTCTAATTGGTCAATCTTTAATCCATCGTGCTTGGTGAATGGTAAGTTAAGCTTCGAAGTTGTTATATTTGTTGCTCTAGTAGGTTAACATCTTATGCGACCGCGCTCGAGACCCCTCGTTAATTACCTAATAAGAACCTTCAAGAGTTCGCAACCCACAAGATCAACCCTACCCAAGGATCGTCTTGTGTATTAAAAGGGCAAATTAACTCCAATTCTACCCGAGAATTGAAACTAATTTGATATAAAATTTCAAACTCTAAACCCACTTGTTTATTAGAACTCAAGATAAGATAAGAATTCAGTGAATCGCTCGAAGAATCGCAAGTCTCTCAAAGAGAATCAAAGAGAAAAACCCTCACCAATCTTATTAATCAACAATGTTATATGTAAAACATGATAAAAGTTAGCCTTTTATAGGAAAAATTACCCTAAAGAACAAAAATGAAAAGTAATTAGTCTATTATACTTGAAAAACTAGCTTAAAATTTGAAAAAAATGATAAAAATCATAGCATCAGGTTGTAACCACGCCTCATATCCACGCATGGATAGGGGTCGCGGTTACCATCAAAATGTTGACTTCTGAGGCAACCTATTTTGTCTGTGTCGCGTCCTAAAAAATCGTAAATAAAAAGGTACTGGTGGGGTCGTTGACTATCGCGTCCTGAAAAGATGGTTCGATCCGAAACCCTTAAAAAAAAGCAAATTTTTGGAAAAAATCATGCGCGTGTGTGAAAAATTGAGTTTTTTTTTATTGAAAAAGTATTATTTAGTAAAATGGTATTTTAAAAGAAAATAAGGCCAGAACTAAAAAATGCGACAATTTTGGCCAACTAATTTTGAAAAAGGATTTTATTTTGAAAATAGAGTCGCCACTTGGTATTGAGTTAGGGTGTACCAAATCACCCGAAAAATCATTTTAATGAAACAAAAATAAAAATTTAGAAAATCATTTAAAACCCTTTTCTGACTCCAGTCTACGAAAAACAAGAGAAAAAGGTCCAGGAGTCACATTTGAAGAAAGGAAAGGCAAAGGCTTGCGCCTAAGGCACCTTTTCTACCTAGCCGAGGTTAGTTGCGAGGTTCAATCAAATTTTCCTAAATTAACTCTAAATTCTATTGTGTTCGGATGTATCTATATGAATGCAAATTCTAAATCTAAATGTGAATATCAGGAGGGTCGGCATGTTTCATCGAGGTTTGGTCGGAATTATCGCATTAATTGCGAAATCCGAATCGAGACCTCGAGGGAGTCACGAGCGTGAATGCAAAATGAAATGCAAAAAAGGAAAGAAAAATAATAATAAGATAATAAGTGGCCGAAGAAAGTGGGAATGCAACATGACGGGTACGGGAGACTAGTAACTCGTGACTAACTGTTCCTACTCATGGAAAGAGGAACGGCATGTATGCCACCGCTTTCCATGTGTGTAGACGACTATTTCTAGTCGAATCACACAAATGTCCTAATTTCTAAGTGAGATGCAACCTAGATGTCATGCATTTTTTTTAAAAATGTGTTAAAATAATAATAATAATAATAATAATAATAATAATAATAATAAATAATAATAGTAATGATAAAATCATGCCAAGTGGAAAGAAAACTAAAAGTGTGTGAAATGTGAAATGCACACGAATGCACCTAACACTAAAATGTCCTAAGGGTCTAGCGTTGGACTAGCCCTTTCTAAAAATCCCACTAGTGTTGGACTAACGGGAAAAGATGAAGCTACAACTAGCGTTGGACTAGTGTAGTGACGGAATATCATAAAACATGAATTTAAATAGTAAAGCGTGAATTAAAAGCAAATTAAACATATAAAAACATATAAAAACATATAAAGTCAAATAGGAGCACATAACACATAGGCATAATATCTAGATGCAAAAATCCTAAGGAAAGCGGTAAATGAAATAAACAAAATATGTAAGCACGCAAAAGCAAATAAACCCTAACTATTACATCGGGGGGCTTGATTTACAATTTAGGAGGAAAATTAAAATGCCCTATCTATTACATTTTCTATCTAATTACACAATTCTTGCTAAAATATGCGAAAAATAATCTAACCATTACATTGACTAGCTAAATACAAAATATTATATTTTTCAAAATAATAAAAGAAATTTAAAATTAAATTAAATACGTAAATACACAAAAGTATGTAAAAATGAGAAATAAACAAATAATAATAAATAATGCATAAAATCACATTGAAGCATATTGGAGCTCATAAAGAGGAAATTAACAAGGAGTCGGGATACCTCTTGGAGACCTGGTACTAACGCTTAAAAATGAATACACGCGTTAAGGTACCACTATTTAAAATAATAAAAAGTAAAATACCAATTTCTTGAGGTGTAGACGTAGAATAAGGAAGAACTGGAAGTATTTGTGTTTAAAGATAGGATTAAGATATTATGTATTAACAATGTAAAGATTTTTTTTCGTCCAAGTAAATTGAGACGCATGCCACTGTGTAAAAAAAAATTAAATATCACAAGTGATGATGTGTTATTCATCCAAACTTGCTCGTGTAGGAATTTTACACTACCAATATATAGAAGGCTAATCCTAAAAATAATTGTTTAGAATAATTGTCAAAGCACTACACAAATTGTATCAAATCAACACACCAATTGTAAAAATAAATGCTAAGCCGCACACTTTGCGTTGACATTAACGTATAATATATTGTCCATATGGCGTAATTTTAGAATCTGAACCAAATCTAACCCTTCATTATTAAAAACCATAGCACTGCAATTATTCTTATCCTTTATCCAATATAAACTTGAGTAGGATAGCAACTGCAATTTTTAAAAAGTCAAGTCTTCGTCATTATGGAAATTTTTGAAATAATTTTTTTTCATTAATTGTATTACTCTACTCGGTCCGAACCTAACACTCTACTTTTAATTTGTATAAAGGAATAAGAATAATTTTCTATCTATATTTTAAAATTCTTTTGTACTAATAAAGATACTTCTTTTCGAAACAAAATAACAAATTCAAATTAGAAATTATAAGGAAGCTGAATTTGTCACCAGGAAAGATTTAGAATCCCTCTTGGGCTAGAAGTGGGGGATTCACATTTTTACTCCTCCATTTATTTCATCTGCCTCACTCATTTGTTTCTACTACCTCTAGTCCTCCATCCAAGTATCTGGAGGGAGATTCATTCCATATATTCTGAGGTAAACAAAAAAAGAGGAAGGGGGAGAAAGGGGGGGGGGGGGAAGACATTAAAAGAATCTAATGAACACTTCTCATCCTATGTGAGATATGTAAGGAAGTTAGAAGAATCTAATCAACACTTTAATTTACTTACAAAGGAGGCCATTCTACTAATTTGAATCATAAAATGTTGGGAAATTTTTGGAAAATGTGTGCTTCGACACAATTTATAAAGAAGATATAGTATTTGTTTATTTGGTTCATGTAAATAGATTTTGTACAAAAAAAAAATATTTTCTACTATGAAGTAGTGCATTTGGCGTTTGATTCCCTTAACAATAAATAAATAAAAAATATGCACTCTTTATGAATTATGCCTTGAAGCCCGTTCTTTTGAGAAATTTGTCATAAATGTTTGGTTAATTTTCAATTAAGTGCAGTTTTTTATACTTCCAATCATGAGTTCCAATCAACAGGTTCAGTTTCAAAAAATGTGTCAATATAACTTCCAAAAAATCACAGCGTTTCTAATGTTGCCATTGTCCCCATAGAGAAAGTACTTAATAACATCACGATCAAAGAAAGAACTCCATTTGTTTTAGTAGCGGATCTCTAAATGTTCAAAAGAAGAGAGGCTAAAAGAGTAAAGATTTGTGCATCGGAATGAAAACAGCCCCACAGGCAAGAACATAGGCATATAGCCAAGGTTTAAGCAACCTCTTGGAACAATCCAGGCTTAAGGGCAACTTGACAGGTCTAAGCATATGCAGAAATGGACCTGTTATTTCTCATCTCTTTTTTGCAGATGACTCCCTTATTTTTTGCAAAGCTGAAGAGACACAAGCATTGGAGCCAAGAAGAATTCTGAGACTTTATGAGGAAGCATCCGGACAAATGGTAAACTTGGAGAAATCTTCAGCCTACTTCAGCAGGAACACTACAGGGGAGATGAAGGAATTGACCTGCAGAGGACTTGGAAACATACAAATAGTGACTCAAGCAAAGTACTTGGGACTCCCGTTGGTCATAGCAAGAGACAAAAACCAAGTATTTAGCTTTGTCAAGGAAAGGCTAACTAAGAAGTTGCAAAGCTGGAAGCCTAATCTTCTGAGCCCAGCAGGTAAAGAAACGATGTTGAAATCAGTAGCAATGGCTCTACCTATCTACACAATGTCTGTGTTTAGGTTATCCAAAGATTTGTGTAAACAACTGACGGCACAAATGGCAAAATATTGGTGGGGCAGCAAGGAATCAGAGAGGAAAATGCACTTTGTTAGTTATAAAAACTCTCCCAACCAAAAGAGATTGGAGGATTGGGATTCAAGGACTTGTATCATCAAAATACTGCATTGTTGGCTAAGCATCTTTGGAGGATAATCACTTCACCCAACCTGCTTGTTAGTCAAATTCTTAAGAGAAGGTACTTTGCAGACACCTCTGCTTTACAGATTCAAGCTAAGGCCAACGCCTCATGGTTTTGGAGAAGGAGAAGTGTTATCAGTGCTAGGCCTTTACTGTTACATGGATTAAGGAAAAGAATTGGGAATGGAGCTTCGATTGATATCTGGGAAGACAAGTGGCTAACTAAGAGCATGACAGGCAGAGTTTCTACTCCTAGACCAAATCTCTGTGAAGTTACGAAAGTCGGTCAATTAATTCAGAACTTCACATGGAATAGGAGTCTTATCTGTAGAGTTTTCAATGTCAAAGATGCCCAAAATATCATCAGTATGCCAATAAGCTACTCAGGAGCAGCTGATAGATATTATTGGAAGTATGATGCTTCTGGTATATACACGGTCAGAACAGGCTATATGGAAGCAATGAATTTGGAACCTAGTACCAAGGAGTTGACAAGATGCCAAGGAGGACGTAGCAGGATGCATAGTCTGACGAAAGAGTGGAAGTTCCTGTGGAGGCTTCAGATGAAACATAAGGTTAAACACTTCATCTGGAAGTGTATTAATCAAGTGTTACCTGTTAAGGAATTTTTATTCAGAAGAATTGAAGTGGGAGATCCGATTTGTAGCAGATGTGGAGAAGAAGTGGAAACGTTAGAACACTTGCTATTTTTTTGCAGAGAATCAACTCTAATCTGGGATAAAGCCCCAATATCCTGGGATGGACTTACAGAAGAGAGGAAAGATTTTGGCTTTTGGTGGAAATCCTTGACTAAAGCAAAATTGAGGGACGAAGGCAATCAACATATTGCTCTTACTTGCTACATCTTGTGGCAAATTTGGAAATCAAGGAACCAATGGATCTTCAATCATGAAAAGACTATTTGTATACAGGTGATGCAAAGAGCGGGGGATGAGTGGAATGAGGTTGAATCAGTTCACAAACAACAAGAAATTAAGAGCATGATTGAAACGCAGGCACCGACTTTGGAAAAAGGAAGGCAGGATAAAGAAGACTTGACGATAATTAAGCTAGCAGCCTTCACTGAAAGTAACAGAAGAAAAGTGGGATATGGTATCTTTGCACAGAACTGCAGGGATACGATTATTGCTACTTGGGCCTTAGTTGACCCAAAGAACATTGACAAGCAAATGGCAGATGCAGAGGCTTTCAGATATGGGTTGATAATGGCCAAAACAGAAGGATGGAAAGAAATTATAGTCAAAAGCAACTGCAACAATGTTATCCAGAAGCTCAATGGAGGAAACACCAATGATATAAATGCAGCAGTAATTTTGGAAGATTCTTTGAAGTAGGCTTCTATGTTTGATTCATGCTCTTTCGTTCTTGCAAAACAAGTAGAATTAGTAAACTATATAAGATTAGCAAAGTATGCTCTAAAATTTTCTCTTGACTTTAGCTGGAAAGATCAGTTTCCATCTTGGATCACTTGATTCCAAGCTTTTGTAATGGGTATTTACCCACACTGTAAATGTTATACTTTTGATTAATATAAATGACATTTTGGAAAAAAAAAAGAGATGATGAGATAATTGGAGCTCTAAATACAAAAGAAAATATAAATTAAGAAAATATTAAACTTAATCTTTTTATGCTTGTCAAGGAAGTAGGAGCAAGTAAATAAGAATAAGAAAACTCTACAGCAAGGAACAAAATTATCTTGATTTCTGCTTTATTTTTTGAACTTTCACTATGGCTATGGAAGTGAAGCAAAGCTCTATCTGACTTCGTACAGGAGAAAATAAACTCATGCACAGACCAACAATGATAAACAGGCTCGCATAAACTTTGCAAGAGTACATTTCTGCACCTCATTAGCATGATATTCCATATTAAGGAACTTATATCAAATTTCAGAGAAGAATAGCCCATTGTAAGGATGTAATGTTGGAGTAAGATTTCTCAAGTACTTGAGAAGTAGAACGATTCAAGTGATAAGATTTCTCAAGTGCTTGAGAAGTAGAACGATTCAAGTGTCGCTGAGATGTCATTCTCCAGAATTGTTCATTGAAAATTAATTCAGAAAGAGCCATTCACCAAAGAGATGCTAGCTTCAAAGCCATCACGACTTTTCTTTCCTTCTCTTTGGGACGTTGGATGTGCAAATTTCAATGCTATCATTCAAATAATTGAACATCGACATTCAAAGCCTTAAGTGTTATGAAAGACAGATATCAAAAGTACTTTTTATTTGAGAAGCAAGGTGTGAGTCCTAGAAGATGCTAATGTACACAAAACAAAACTTAAAAAAGGAATACTTCGACAGAAGTCACCAAAGAATTACTTTCTTTTGTAAAGAAAGAAAATGTCCTCTCATCTTTAGTTTTTCCCTAAATATTTTCTGAGTTTGTCTACCTTCTCTCAGCTTTGTCAGTATGTCCACGAGGAAGATCTCTTAATTAGAGGTTTCATTTGCTTGTCCTCTTCTAAAGAGATCATCCCCAAGTGTGAAGGATCTTCTAGCATCATCTTCGCAACCAGATATCCAGCAATTGACCATGTCTGGTATTTTCTAGCTTGTTTACCAATATATCTACCAAGTTTGCCATCATAATACTCAGGCCAACTATCCTTGAGCAAACGGCTCTCAGCAAGATCAATTGCCCGTCTAGCAATTTGTGGTCGTCCAGTCTTGATGCATGCAGCCGTTAGCAACCATAAAAGTACTGCATATTACATACAGAAAAGGTTGTTGCAGTAGAGAAAAGGTATTTGTATTATGAAAAGAACCAGTTTGCAGGAACAAGGATAATTGAGGAAAAGCATTAGAAGACGCATGCAGCCTCAAAGTCTATAAATAATTACATAAATAATAAGAAAATAAAGAGAAGCCCATGCATCCTATTTCTTTCAGTAGGAGAAGAGGTCAGAGGTATTGAAATCAATTAACTTCAATCAAACAAGTGACTTCAATCAAACAAGTGACTTTTATAGTCATTATATAGTGAAGACCTTAAAATTTCAACAAAGAATCACAGTATAGAAAACTGCTAAGTCAGCTCCTAACATTATTGCGGTGGTTTACAGATATATTCATATTCTCACGGAAAATATTACGTATAAATTGAATTACTGTTCTCATAGCACCTTTGCTCTTCAGATTTGTTAATAGAAGTTAATAAAAAAAAAAAGTAGATATATTTGACGAGAGGAAAATGGAAGAACCTGGCCAAGATCCACCATTATGGTAACTCCATCTTGTATTCTTTGGATCACAACCAGTAACAATACTCCACTCATGATTTTCTATTGCAGGATAACATATTTTGAGCGGCATTTCCCCGACAAGCTCTTCCCAGCGAGCTTCTATAAGATCCATAATGGCAGCGGCTTGCTCAGCAGTGGCAAGACATGATAAAATAGCAATGCAATTTCCAAGAGCAAACCATCTCATATCCATTCTTGCTGGACTGACATTGCCAATAAAATAACCACCGCGTGTTGGCATAAAATCAAACACCCACTCTGAAATTGAATCTGGAATAACATTAAACTTATTTACTGCAGTATGCGAATATTCTTCTGTTTTATAGCGATATATGTCGTTTAATTGTTGGAAGTCAAGCCAGAAGTAATTTCTCATGTGAAAACTTAAGGCATGCAAGCGCTTTACTATTCTCTCAATGAACTCTTTCCCTTCAGCATCATGCTTCAGCATTCCCAGGGCACATCTCAATGCCATAAAGAAGAGTGCTTGGATTTCAATAGGATAACCATAGATCCCCTGTAACATAAAAAAAAAATCACATCCAGACCATGAGAATGTATATCTCCATCAACAAATGTTAAAAGAGGATTTAACTAGCTCTGTTACAGATGAAGCACAATAACAATTAGTACAATGTTAGCCCCATAAAAGTCTTAATACTTTTTAGTTTATCCTACATCTTAATCAAGGTTGGTAAATAGTACATCTCTTTGCAGTAGTTGTAATACAAGTATCTCTTTCTTTCTCTTTGTGCAGTATATTGCTGGGGCAGGGGTGTGTGTGTACACACGTAAGCCTGGGTTGTAAGTCAGTGTTATCAATAGGACCAAACCAAAAAGTAAAGAATATTGGCGGTCTTAGCATTAGCAATATGATCTTTCTACAAAGCCTAGTAGTGGCTACTTTCTCCAAAGCCTAGTAGTGGCTACTTTCTCCAGTACCTTACATTGAGCACTCTAGCTTCTCAATAGCATACTTTCAGCAAAGGATGTTGTGCCAACTACAGTTGAGGTTATGTGTTACAAATAAGTTTCATCAAGAGAAAAATTATCCAACACTAGGCACCCCAATAAAGAGGAAGAAAGCACAGGACGCATTCTAAAATTGAGTTGAAAAGGTGATGGTGTACTTTCTTCCCTGGATACTCCAGTGAAGGACAAAACTGGATGCCTAAAGATAATGACGATTTCTAAATATTGGTAGCGTGAAATCCTACAGTGGATTATGTCAAGTGCTTTGGCTTGTAAATAGCGTATATCCTGAGGAAACCTTGATGATTATGAGGCCAGATAAAAATTTGTAGTTAGTGTTTTGAACAAGAGAAAGACCACCAAATCATGCCACGTTAGTCAGCAAAAAGAACATAAAGCATGAATTGAACAATTACAGATAACAGCTATCATTTAGCAAAACTGTTCGCTAAACACTCCAAAGCATCAATTTTAGCTGACTCATTACTCCGAGCTATTGATCAACCTGGTATACATACTTGATTGATTTACATAATAAGATAGAAAATTCATCGATGACTCTAGTATTAAGACAAATGGCTCCTCAATAATTCCAAGAAAAGAATGGTAAATCAGTGTTCTAGCCATACCTACTTAACAAGTCAGAAGACTTTTTACAATGCATTGAGTTTTTGACAAGTACAAATTACAGGAAATTTTGTTTATCAGTGCAGCTACACTTTGATAAACATTTATGGTCTACGGTATTAAATCCGGTAAATCACAGAAAAAGGAAACCTCAAAGAAAATAGTAGAAAGCAGTAAAAGTCATAGGATATTGATGCAAGTGTTTTCTTGGAGTCTGCTACTTATGAGAAAGAAAACCATGAATGAATGCAACTGAAAATGATATGGTAAGGACATTCATGTCCAACACACATATATTTATCCTTTTATTTAATTTCAGATTTTACGTTAACGCCAAGCAAACAAATTGGTACCATGGGTAAATGGTAAATTCAGAACTGCCAAATTGAGAACCTTGAACATAATTGATTTAGTTTGCCTACATTGTGACTGAAACATATTTCTCCATTCTAATGAACACAGTTTCCCCCCACCAGATAATCATTTTTTAACACATGGCAAATATCCTATTAGAACTAACAAAATCATTGATTTTGGTGCTTCCACATTTGCCACTTTCTATTTTCTAACCACAAAAGTTAAAATAGAACCAGTAGTAAGCAGCTTTTAGATCAAATAAATGACAACCAAAGAACCATTAGCATCATCATTCACAATGATGATAATTTTGACATCATCAATAAGGTATCGAGACAAGGATCTTACCATTCTCCTATCGATCATTGAGCATCCATCAGCACAGAGTAAAGTCGGAAAGGTATCAAATCCTTCAGACAAGCACAAGGCCAATATAAGCCTCATCCCCTTTTGGCACTCTGGTGTTTCAGCCAGTGTCAAGTCTCCAGTAGATCTCGTATATGCACGTAGAAGAATAATCCACCAAAATCCAGAGTCCACTGGAGCAACTCTTCCAATGGCACTCTCACCAAAATCAGCTACTATCGTATCTGTCTTGCGATCGGGGTCATGTAGAACTTTGAAACTAGCTGGCATGGCCCCTTCCCCAAGCTTGAATCTGTCAATTCTTTTTTCCCAGCCTTGAAGCTGAAGTGTCTTCAACAGGAAGTTCTTTACTATTTCAGGTTCACCATTCATTAAGAATGCCAGGGCACTTGGTACAAAATCTCGAACAAAAACCTGAATGTCAAATAGAACTAGTTAACAAATCAATAGATCCAAACTCTAACCAAAATTTCTCAAAAATATTATTTGAGATTTTTCTTTCTACCTTTCAACTTAGACTCAATTTTAGCATTGATATCTCATAAATACAAATGTTATTAGAATTATTTAGACAATCCAAACATCTGATCAATGTGTGGCAAAAATTACTAAATTATGACACAGAACATACAATAATATTCAAAAATTTATTAAAAAATATATTCAAGGAAACAGTTTTCACCTGATCATAATTCAGGACCTCCTCAGAGGCATGATCATAGGCTGCGATTGTGCCAACGGGTTGGCCACGGAAGTACACCAAGGATCGGCGTAGAGCTTCCCAGGCGTCAGCAACCATAGGGTGGGGCTCAAAGGAGTTCCGAGCCGATGAAGTCGGGGTGTCTAACCCTGACCGGCCAGGCGAGTAAGCATCATAAGTGTCTAAAGCTCTAGATAGACCAATGGACAACTCACTCAATGACCTCTCATCAAAAGATCTCTGCCGTTCTATATTTAATCTTGGCTTATCCGGCTTATCCAGAAGCTTTGAGAGATCATAATCATCCATTTCGGAGATTGAACAATGGGAACTGACATTCCTAAGTTGATATTCTTTAACACACTCCATTCTAAACCCTCAGACCTTCAACCGAAAAGGTACTCTGCATCAAAAGGCAATCCTCAATTTCAGGCCAGAATATTACATTCACAAACAGAATATGCCAAAAAAAGATCAATATAAATATCACAAAATACAAATTGCGAGTATTATTGAAGCCAAACTATTTAGTATTCAAAAAGATTGTTCTTTTATTGCAAACAAATACATATAAAAACAAACATACCTTAGTAATATATGCAGGCATATAAAAGTTCAATGATTAAAAAACATTATGCATAAAAACAGGTAAATATATAAAAAAAAATATGGAACTCAAAACAATGAAAGCAAGTAACGCATGGAACTATACGAAAGAACAAACGGATTACCACAGCAGAAGTCATCTTACTACCTAACATTCTCTTTAGCCCTTTATCGATTCTCATAAATGGAGTACAAGTGACATGGAAAGAAGCAACTTAACTACCACAACTAAACTGATCATATCCCGTAAACAGAGTCCTTACTAGTAAATTGAATATTCAGCATCCATATGTCAAAAGGAAAGAATAACATTTTAAGGTACATTAAGACAATCTAAACTAGGAAACACAATAATTCTTAAAGAGATCAAATTCTAAGCTAAAAATGCAAACTGCAGAGCATTTCCAAAAATAAATATAAAAAGAAAAAAGCTAAAAGTTACATAAAAAGAGAAATTTCAAGATCCCAGTAAAACTTAAATAATAATGTACAAACCCAAATTGGAAAAAGAATTTTTTAACAAAAGGGTCTCAGAAAAATCTATTCCAACCAGCAAAAGACGAATCAGATCTAAACCTCTTTTTTTTTTTTTTTCTCTCCCAAGAACACCACAAAAGAGAAATGACAGAAAGCCAGAGAGATAGAGATAGAGAAGGACAGAAGGAGAGACCTCCAAAGGGAAGAGAGAGACAGGGAGCGGCTATGATATTCCGGCAAGAAATGGGTCGGAGGGCCGGCGAGATTGCCGGAGGGGAGAAGGATAAGGTGGGGAGAGAGAGGGAGAGAGTGGAAAACGGAAGAAGAGAGGAAAAAAAGAGCATGTTGGCGGAAGGAAATATTTATAGGCAAAATGAGAATGAAAGAAGATCAAGGGAAAGCAAAGAATGGCAAGTTGCCAGTTGGATTTTTGCAATTAAGTAATACTAACTCTACACTCTACAGCCAACGGACCGTTCCAACTACTGTTAGAATGTGCAGTCTTGGTAAGAAGCCTTACCGGAACGAGCCGGTTTAGGATAATATTTTTATTCCCGATGGCTAAATCAAATTAAGTATTTGTCGACGAATCAGCATGACAAAACTGAATTATGTCACTTGTAAATTAAGTGGTTTCAAAAAAAAAAAATGCAATGTTGGACGAAATAACTGAATCTATGGCTGATTGAAGCATTTTTTGAGGAAATAGATTATCAAACAAAATAGTACGGTAAATATAATGAGTTGTTTTGATTAGCAGTTACATTTTTTTAATAAGGTAAAAATGTGAATTTAGTAAACTTAAGTTGGATTGCCAAGTATTAGAAAAAGGTTCATTTATGTTTTGGCCTTTCATAGATAAAAGAATTTAAATAGTAATTTGTTAAACAAAATAAGAAGGATGATAGCTTAGATAACATTTTTAATGAAAAAGAAAAGAGAGAGGTCATTAGAGAGATCTAGGGAACAAAAGGAAAAAAATGTGGAGTTAGGGGTGACAATTTTTTACACGAACTTGATCCAAAAATAGCGGGTTTAGGTTGAAAGCTTGGCGGGTTAGTAGGTCAGACCCAAATGACCCACAAAGAAAAATAGGTCGGGTTCGGGTCAACCCGCTAAAAAACATTTTGTAGTTTTGTTTCACCCATTTACATTCAAACACAAATTTTCACCAATTGGATAATTAATCAAGTAAATTGTAAGAGAAATTAAGAATTTTGCCTAAGTTTGTGAAGGGTAAATTGTAAGAAAATCAAGTATATGTTAGTGAGTGACTTTGACATTAGTGTGACGTATAAACACAAATTTCACCCATTTGATCTTTTTTTTGTGTGTGTTTTAATTTTTTTTTTCTTCTTCACTTTCCTCTTTTTTTTTTTTTTTTGGATCGGCGGTTAAACTTGCTAACTCGTCAACCCATGGCAGGTCGAGTTCTGGTTGACTCTCGGTGGGTTGGTGGGTCAAGTTCGAATTTGCGAGTTAGTTATTATACTTAAATCTCAATCCGATTCGTCAACTCGAAATCCGATCCGATTGCCACCCAGTGGTAGCCAATACCCACACCCTTTCCGTTGTCCGGGGGAAAGAAAAATCATTTGTAGCATTTGAAGTCGAAAAATAAGTGTTACCGGTATAGCCGGTGGCTACTGTTGTAGAATATAAAAGGGGTGCAGTTAGGCTATCCGCGATTGAGTTATCAAGCGGAACAGAGGTAGTTGAGACTGAGCAGCACGAGGAAATTGCCGGATTCCAACGTGGACAAAACGACGCAGTTCTGACACTGTCTTCTGGACTTGAACAGATTTTTTCTTTTGTGCTGTAGTTCTTGTTATTTTATAAGACTTGGTGGCTATTGGATTCGGAAAAGTATACAATACACCACGTGTATTGTCACGTGGTGTACTAAAACCAATCACACATCGCCATGTAGCAATGGTGGGTCATATCTTGTATTATTTGGCGATATGTGATTGGTTTTAGTGCACCACGTGGTCATGGCTGTCCTTTTTGTCGAGATATTCTTCTTCTACTTTTCTTGCATGTCTCCTCAGCCCTCGTGGTCATGGCTGTCCTTTTTGGACTTGATTAGTCAGGTCAGATGTCGTTGGATAGGATTTTACAGGGAAAAATGCTAAAGTTATTCACTTAATAAATTTATATATAATTGGATTTAAAAAAAAAGGTTGGTCAATCTATTTATCTCTGAATGATTAAGCATAAAGTTTTAGTCATTTTACCGTGTATACATAAACTCATGTTACTTAATTTGAATGGGCTATTAAAATGGCAAAAATTCACCAAGTAAAATTTCTATAAATAGGGAAAAAAAATTTGATGATATGTCCATATTGATGCCATCAGTTACAATGATTACCCATATGTATCGGTAATATACTTCTGTGTTTCAAAAAGTCTCTCTTCCCTTCTCTAAAAGGAGAACTAAATCTAATCACAATTATTTTAGAAAAATAATTTATGCATTTCAATTTTTGATTTATAACTTCATTTTTATCTTTTAGCCCAAAAAGCCTTACTATTTGGGCTTACTATTTAAAACTTAAATTGTTGTAACTAGTGGATATATTAATGCATATGCAGTATGCATATGTATGTGTGTGTGTATGTGTATATTTCTCAATGGTTCTGTGTGTATACATATATATATGTATATATATATATATATATATATATAGTAAATTGTACAAATTATTACTCTTCTTTTATCATGAGAATGATATACACTCCGTCACTTTAAATCCTTGTCAATTTTTTTATTCCATATAAAATGCTTGATATGAAGCCTTAGTCGGTATCTCGTGTCAATCTACATGTGCCATGAATATGGTGCATTCCTCGGAGAAAAACAAAAAAATCATAAATAGTTATATACAATTTTCCTTCTTTTTTTTTGGTGAAAAAGAAACTTGATAGACAATAACAATTAATAACTTGGAAGAATTTCATCGGACCATGATAACATACCATTATTTCCTTTGCTATGAGATATCATACTGCATATATCACCATAATATCCTATATTTATATTCAAATGGAGGAAGAAAGAAACAAATAAAAGGGTTGGTCAATATTAATAATTGAAAGTTGGAGTAATAATAATATTCCAACTGTAAGCATCAGAATCTCACAGATCCAAACAACCAAGAACCCCAATTGTACTCCCAACCCAAGAAATACTTTTGCCCGGCCTCTTTCATTTCAATTCTGTTTTTATTTTTTGGGCAATTTGTATAATAAATAAAAAGTATCTTGTATACGAAATAACAAAAAGAAGATTTGAACAAATCTACCAAATGTAAGAAGTAAAAAAAAAATCTATATAATTTTAGTCACTCCAAAAACCCTAACAATAATGCACAAGTTACTGTTGCTTTTCAGGCTATTATTTTATATCGCATTTTTAATGTTTTAGCTAGGTAATTAACTGTGTCTCCTTTTAACCTCCCCCAAGCTCATTTAAAAATGTACTCTTTTATACATAGGAAAAAGAACCAAAATCTAAAGTTTTTCTCAATAAATTGTGTCTCCAAGTTATAGTATAGCTTGCCAATTTGTCTTGCGTATTCATCTACTTGTTCAATTTTCTAGTATATCTCAACTGATCAAACCATTGAATAATTCAAAAAATTCATACGAGGCTAAATAATTATTGCAATCCTCAGGGTACTATAATCATATCGTCCTATCCATGATCGCACCTTAGTCAATCCACTGCGTTTGGTTAATTTATGATAAGCAATTTGACATTTAATTAAGTGGAAGCAGGTGACAAATTGAGCTAAAGTTTCTTCCTTAGAAGCCAATTAAAAGTGGGGTACACTACTGAATGCAACTATATATACATATATATAGAAAATCTGTAATAGTTGTTTGACTAATTAGGAGACATCTAATTTTCGCAAAACAAATAGAAAGAATAGGAGAGGGATATCAAAGTCCCGAACTCTTTTCTGTTCTTTTTTCTTGGTTGAATAATTTCACAACTCACTTTCAGGAATCATAAGATGGCTAAACGTGCTATACTAATTTCGTAGCGGGTGCTTCGTCGACGTGCTACGAACGCGTCTAAAGAAGCTTCCGAACACTTTGGAAAAGAGGAACAATATAGTTGTAGGCATGTTCTCAATAATTTTTTTTACATGATTTTAATTTTTAATTTTTTAAAAATTTATTTTGTAATGTTTTTAACTGTTTTTTTAATTATATTTTTGAAAATTTTAAGATAAAATCAGGAATAACTGATTTTTTACTTTTCTAAATTATTTTTTTTAAAATCAGAAACTATTGAGAACAGGCATGTAATATAATCGGAAAAAATTTGTACAACTTGGACAACAATTTTTTTTTTTTTAAGTTTGCCCTCATGTTTATGGTACAAAATAGGAAGGCCAATGCTTGACAAAAGGATTTAATAAAAAGGCATTAGCTACGGTAATTTGGAGGCAATTCAAGCTCCTTAAAATTTTACTACTTGGTTTTGGATTCATAACGAATTCATTTGCCAAATAAGAATAATCTAGTCAGACGAATTTATTTAAAAAGAGAAAAATTATGGCTTTTTATGAAATATAATGAATCAACATGAATGTATAACACACTTTTTTGTTCGGTGCGAAATATATACACGCATATTTATGTATGTCAAATGTCAATGTTGATTATACCTAATAATATAATTGTGTGAAAACGACATTTCGAAATTTGATTTGGCCTCTCCAGTAGTGGTAGGCTGATAAGAAAGAAAGTTTTGTATTTTTATCAAAATATCGCAATTTCAGTGTCTTAAAAGAAGCTTTTTTTTTTTTTTCTAAAGTCAAAGTTAGATTAGTGTCTAACTATTCTTAAAAGAACTAATGCTGTATAATTATAACATTGACTTCTTCAACTAAGCAAGCAACATACTAGGAAGAACCTCTAAAACAATTACTCCTTTCATCCCATAAAATTAGGCGTATTTTTATTTTCACACAGATTAAAAAATGTAATTACAATAATTTTTTTTGTTCATACTTTCTTCAAATACTCTTTATTAATATTAGATTATTCATTCAAAATAAAAGGCACATATTATTCATTCAAATACCCTTATTAATATTAGTATATTATTCATTCAAAAAAAGAAATAAATTTATAATTTGGAACAAACATAAAAGGAAAATACGCCTATATTTATAGGACGGACGGAGTATTTTGATGGCAGAGATACTGTATATTGCAGCTCTTACACGTTACTTATGCTTTGTTGTTAATTGACGATGTTTCTGAAGGCCAAAAAAGGTCAAAAGAATAAATGCGTGACAAGTAAATGTCATATTAGTGAGATGCAAAGCAGCTTTGATGACTCAGGTGTAATCCTTAGAAACATAACCTAATCGACAGAGGAATTAGAAGGGCTTATATGCTTATGGTATCCGACAAATTAATTAAGAGGGACAAATGGAAGCTTTCAATGTCAAATAATGCATGCGCATGCTAAGGTTGGAGAAGTAAACATGTAAACAAGGGAAATGGAGAGAAGATTTGAGGTGCACTTGTTTAATCTGCCTTTTCGTGATCACCTTCTACAATTTTTTTTTAATTAAATCTATACTATTGCAATTGAGAAAGAGAATGATAGTTTGATGAAATTCGAATTCTCAACCTTCTGAAAATAGAGTCGTAGAGTTATCGCTTGACCCTTTATTCTCACCTCCTAAAATCGACAGTGGAACCAATCCAATCTGATATGAATATAGAACCTATTTTGAACTTCATTAAAGCATTTGAATAGACCTAGATATTTCATCTCCTTATTCCCTTCTGGCGTAGGTCATGGAGCACTATACAGTAACAACCACGTATACAAGTTGAATAGTGAATTTTGACTGATCCGGGAAATAATTTACAGTTTAAAATTGAGTCACGACTTATATATGTAGTTTAAATCAGACAGTACATTATCTTGTGTAGTTGTATATAATTATTCTGAGATTGTTATTCCAATTTTGAGACTCATTCTCGATTGTTGAAAACATTTTTTTTAAGATATAAGTTGCTTTATTTAAAAATTATTTAATTTCTTAAATAAATTTCATTTAACAGTTATTTTTAGTTGCAAGAAAAAATTATTGTGAGAAAAAAGCACCTTTGGAAATGTGTAATTTCTGTATAACTATTCGCTTTTAAAACTTTTGGTACAAAAATACAGTTATGATTTTTGAACAATTTTTTCGAGCATTACTTTTTTAGTAGTTTTTAAATAGTTAAGCCACTTGGGAAATGCCCTCTATCTATTTATTCAGGAATTGTCTCTGATATCTACGCCGTGCTGTTCAAGTGTTACATTCATGAGGGTTGGAAATGACAAAAGGTTTTCACATTAGAAACTTGATTAACAAAATAAAGTTTTTTTTTATTATTAACAATTTATATTACAATGTATATTGTGCCACAAAGTAAGGATGAAACTCTCAATAATATACTGAGTGTGACACCCTAATTTTATTTTTATCCAATCATCTCTCTCTTCTCTTTTAAATGCCAAGACCGGGATTCAAACCCTGACTTGGACACAAGAAGCCTTAATCGCCTTCCCCTGAAGCTATCAAGTTGAAGCTCATGAAATCAACAAATTACAGACGCTCAGATGCTAGTGGGACAGCCAACAAATGCGTGTTCCCAAAGGTGTAGGATATCTCTGATAACAAATTAATGATACCAAACATTGAGCATCTTTATTTTCTATTTTTTTATTTTATTTATTGTGTGGATAGATTCATATCTGCAGAAGGAGTTTGGTAGCTTTGAGCTAATTCTTTGAAATCTCCCCTTGTACAAAATTGAAATTTACTGCTTATTCTTCCCTTCTAAACTAAAGTTCAATATGTAAATTGTCTCCTTATATTGAAAGATTTTTGCTAATAAGCCCATTATTATATACCCTTTTCACCATTCACATTAGCTAAGCTAAAATCATACATTAAAAGCAAGGACGACTAATATTATAATTGCAAACACAGTAATCGATGATTCACATTTTATTTCTTTAACATGGGCTTTTCAACATTATCAATTTCTAAAAATTTATTTCAGCATCTATCTTGAAATATGTATACTTGTGGAAAATCTTAACATTGCTTCATTACGAACATATCTGTTAATTAATGTCTTATTTTCACTTGATACATAAAAGCCCTTTTCCTTGAGGTTAACGAAAGATCCATTTAGTTCGGATTTCGATCAATAAAGTATTTCTATTTCTTTTACAAAGAGCTATATTGCTTATTATGATTTATATTTTTAGCAGAAAAACTGAGTCATGAACTAATGACGTTGGCTTTCTATAATAATCATGACGCCAAGTTTCACGTCAGAAACTTGGTGGGTCACGGGGCTGCTCGGGCATGAATAGGATCTGAGTCAGAATGGAATAAGAAAGATGCATTAATCTTTCATAGCTTTGAATTAATATTAATGTGAATATGTTAAAATGTCTACGTGAAGAGAGTAGACTAATTAATTAGCCCTTTTCTCCTTTTTATATCGGTCATTGTTTCCTAGTGTAGAGTCTTGACAAATGAATAAAGAAATTTAAACAAATTAAAATTTACCAAAGGTCAGCTTTTTAAACATGTTTCTCTGGGCCTTTTTTTGTTTAAAATAAATTTTCACTATGCTGAAGGAATTTATATTTTATTTGAAATTAGAACAATTACTACTTTAATTACCTTTCTTAATTTTTCTTTTTTTCTTCTCATTTTAGTAATTTTGAAGGTGGTAAAATTTGTGATTGACAGTCATAAGCAGTCAATATATGTGTGTGTGTGTGTGTGTGTGTATTGACACAGTGATCTCCGATGCCTAAAACTGAAAAGTGGATTAATAATATCCTAGGCTAATTTTTCACTGATGAGACCTTTTAATTAATTTTGGCGAGTAGTTTTAAGCATTAATTGCCATTTTTAAGCATTATAAATGACGTATACCGGTCTCATTTGGTAGTTGTTGTTGGCTTCATTCAGTTCCCTACCAAACCTATTAGACCAAGAATTTTATTTTTTTAAATTAATCAAGTTGCAAAATTAAAATTTCTTTGGATGGTGTGCTACTTCTCAATAACTTCCGAGAAGTGACTTTATAGTACATTAGAGTCCAAAGTAAATAACCAAGTATCATTATCACGAACACAATTCCCAGCTTGAAATCCAACACATGATCTTGCCTTGGAGACAACCTTAGAACTATTTCATTTCTATTTGTCTTTTCGTGTTCAACTTCAAAATTCTCTATATATGATTATTGGAGTACGGCAATTTGCACTGGTTTAGAACTTTGGATTTTGTTTCCGGCCATGGTCCAATAGGTGAAAAATGATACTGTGATGTGTAACTTTCTTTAGTTTATGGCATCAAGAAAGAAAAAAGAAAAGAAATTTCAGCCCTCCTAATAATCGGAAGCATCTAACCAATTTGAATATCTTTCAAAAGATTTTATCTCCACTTTTTGTTTTCGTTGCAGCTGAGTCCTCATTTATTTAGTTCTTCGAACTTCCATCTTCAATTTTTGTATGTGGAGTATGTGTGTGTAGTAGAATGTACAAATTATTATGTATGTGTGTGGTAGAATGTACAAATTATTACTCTTCTTTTATTATGAGAATGATATACACTTCATAACTCTAAAACCATTATCACTTTTCCCCCTTCCTATATAAAATGTTTAATATTGAAACGCTTAGTTGGTATCTCGTGTCGATCTACTTGTGCCACGAGCACTGGCGCATTCCTTGGAGAATAACCAAAAGAAATCGTAAAACGATATATACAATTTTCCTTTTTTTTTTAAGTTTTTATTTTCTATTTACTTGTGCCAAAGTGTAGGGTATCTCTGATAACAAATTAATGACACCAGGCATTGAGCATCTTTATTTCTATTTTATTTTTTATTTTCTTTTGTGTGGATAGATTCATATCTGCAGGAGGAGTTTGGTAGCTTTGAGTTCATTTTTGGTAGGGGTGGCAATCTGGTTCAGGTTTCGAGTTGGTGGGTTAAGTTGAGACATAAGTATAACAGCCAACCTATCCAACCTGAACTCGACCCACGATGGGTCGGCGGGTTAGCGGGTCGACCCACACACAAGACACTAACACACACAAGGATCAAACACATTTTTTTCACACTACTAATATCAAAATCACACATTAACATACAAATAATTTCTTTTACAATTTACTCTTCATAAATCTAAGTAGAATTCTTAATTTCCCTTACAATTTACTTGATTAATTATCCAATAGGTAAAATTTGTGTTTAAATATAGATGGATGAAACAAAGTTACAAAATGTTAGTTTCTTTTTTTTTTTGGGTTCGCGGGTCGACCCGTGGGTTAGTCAGATCTGACCTGATTTCGACCCGACCCACCAAGGTTAAATCCCAAACCTATTATTTTCGGGTTAGGTTCGTGTTATGTTTTCGGGTCATGGTCCAATAGGTGAAAAATGATACTGTGATGTGTAACTTTCTTCAGTTTGTGGCATCAAGAAAGAAATAAGAAAAGAAATTTCAGCCCTCCAAATAATCGGAAGCATCTAACCAATTTGAAGATCTTTCAAAAGATTTTATCTCCAATTTTTGTTTTCGTTGCAGCTGAGTCCTCATTTATTTAGTTCTTTGAACTTCCATCTCCAATTTTTGTATGTGGAGTACGTGTGTGTAGTAGAATGTACAAATTATTATGTATGTGTGTGGTAGAATGTACAAATTATTACTCTTCTTTTATTATGAGAATGATATACACTCCTTAACTCTAAAACCTTATCACTTTTTCCTCCTTCCTATATAAAATGTTTAATATGAAACGCTTAGTTGGTATCTCGTGTCAATCTACTTGTGCCACGAGCATGGTGCATTCCTTGGAGAATAACCAAAAGAAATCGTAAAACGATATATACAATTTTCCTTTTTTTTTTAAGTTTTTATTTTCTATTTACTTGTGCCAAAGGTGTAGGGTATCTCTAATAACAAATTAATGATACCAGGCATTGAGCATCTTTATTTCTATTTTATTTTTTATTTTCTTTTGTGTGGATAGATTCATATCTGCAGGAGGAGTTTGGTAGCTCTGAGCTCATTCTTTGTAGGGGTGGCAACTTGGATTAGGTTTCGAGTTGATGGGTTGGGTTGAGACACAAGTATAACATCCAACCTATTCAACCCGAACTCAACTCGCGGGGGTAGGCAAGGTTAGCGGGTTGACCCACACATAAGACACTAACACACATAAGGATCAAACACATTTTTTTCACACACTAATATCAAAATTACACACTAACATACAATTAATTTTTTTTACAATTTACTCTTCATAAATCTAGGTAGAATTCTTAATTTCCCTTACAATTTACTTGATTAATTATCCAATAGGTGAAATTTGTGTTTAAATATAGATGGATGAAACAAAGCTATAAAATGTTAGTCTTTTTTTTTCTTTTTTCGGGTTCCGCGGGTCCGAACTGATTTCTACCCGACCCACCAAGGTTAAACACAAACCCTATTATTTTCGGATTAAGTTCGTGTCATATTTTCGAGTCGTGTCGGAAATTATCACCCTTAATTCTTGGAAATCTCCCCTTGTACAAAATTGGAATTTACTGCTTATTCTTCCCTTCTAAAAGTTCAACATGTAAATTGTCTCCTTGTAAATGGAGAGTTTTTACTAATAAGTCCATTATTATATACTCTTTTCATCATTCACATTAGCTAAGATAAAATCATATTAAAAACAAGGACGACTAATATCGTAATTGTCAACGCACAATAATCGATGATTCGTATTTCATTTATTCAACATGGGGTTTCTCAACATTATCAATTCCTAAAATTTTATTTAGAATCTATTTTAAAATATGCATGCTTATAGAATATCTTAACATTGCTTTATCACAAACATATCTGTTAATTAATGTCCTATTTTTACTTGGTACGTAAAGCCCTTTTTCTTGAGGTTAATGACAGATCCATTTAGTTCTAATTTCGATCAATAAAGTCTTTCTATTTGTTTTACAAAGAGCTATATTGCCTATTATAATTTATATTTTTAGCATAGAAATTGAGAAGTGATGAACTAATGACTTTGGGCTTTCTTTAATAATCATGACGCCAAGTTTCACGTCAGAAACTTGGTAGGGAAAGGGGCTGCCCAGGCTTGAATGGGATCCTGAGTCAGAAATGAATAAGAAAGATGCATAACCGATGTATTGCTTCCAATTAATTAATGTGAAAATGTTAAAAAGTCTACATGAAGAGAGTAGACTAATCAATTAGCCCTTTTCTCCCTTTTATATGGTCGGCAATTAATTGTTTTCTTAGTAGTAGATCTTGACAAATGAAAAAGGAATTTAAACAAATTAAAATTGACCAAAGGTCAGCTTTTTAAGCATTTTTCTCTGGGCTTTTTTTAAAAAAAAATAAATTCTCACTATGCCAAAGGAATTTATATTTTACTTGAAAATTGAAAAATTATTACTTTAATTATCTATTCTAATTTTTCCTTTTTTCTCATTTTGGTAATCTTGAAGGCAAAAATTTGAGATTGAACAGTCATAAACAATCATATTTGTGTGTGTGTGTATTGGCACGGTGATCTCCGATGCCTAAAACTGAAAGAAAAGTGGATTAATAATATCTAGGCTAATTTTTCACTGATGAGACCTTTTAATTAATTTTGGCCAGTATTTTTAAGCACTAATTGCCATTTTTAAGCGTTAAAAATGACGTATACCGGTCTCATTTGGTAGTTGCTGTTGGCTCCATTTAGTTCCCTACCAAACCTATCAGACCAAGAATTCTATTTTTTTAAATTAATCAAGTTGCAAAATTAAAATTTCTCTGGGTGGTGTGCTACTTCTCAATAACTTCCGAGAAGTGATTTTATCCAAAGTAAATAACTAAGTATCATTATCACGAACACAATTCCCAGCTTGAAATCCAACACGTGATCTTGCCTTTGAGACAACCTGGAACTATTTCATTTCTGTTTGCCTTTTCTTGCTCAACTTCAAATTTCTCAATATATGATTATTCGAGTACGGCAATTTGCACTGGTTTAGAAGTTTGGATGTTAGATTTGTTGAAACTGATACTTTTTTTTGAAGCTAGATTTGTTGAATAATATCCACTAACTTTTTTCCCCTCTAAATACACCAATAAATATAGTACTTAATTGTTTTTTTGAACTACAGTTCATCCAAACCTGCTTTACGTACGAGATCATTTTTCATCACATGTTTCATGTTTGTACTTTGCACAACATTATCAGGCATTAGCTCTTTCATGATGGGTAGTTGGTTACATTGTCCCATCTACTTTGCCAACGTAATAAATTCACATATGAACCACGAGGTAATATTAACATATGTTGCAAAATTTTTCCCATGAACATGAAAAAAAGCTTACTAGTTTTACCATCTGTTTCCCGTCATGCATCGTTAGTAATGCTCTTCTCCTTCCTAGGAAATGTACCTGCTATTGGTGTTTTAAAGAGAAAACCTATCCATACGATTTTTTTTTTTTTTTTGGTTGATCAATCTTGTACTATTACATTGAAGGAGGGGAATGATATTGGTGGGATTCAAACCCCCGACCTGTAAAGTGAAGTCGTAAAACTCTAACCGCTCAACTCTCTATTAGTTTATGTATACGATTTGACTTGCACATAGCTTTTCTAGTGTACGAATTGTAGGGAAGTAGGAATCGTTGGGTGGGTGTGTGGGGTTGTGTGTGTGTCTATCTATCTATTTATCTATCTATATACATACATACATACACACACACACATATATATATATATATATATGTATATATATATTCTCGCTTCTCGCTTTCTCCGTTGAGTTATTATATGTTTAAATAAGTTATCAAATAGTCCTCGTATAGTTGCTGCAATATCAAGTCATTAATCATGATTTGTTCACGGAGACAGCCAGCTAAATAATTACTTTTTATACAAGTTGGACACATTATATCGACGTGGTTTTCCCAAATCACGCAAGATGATCTAGCTGGCGAATTTTGACATTCACAAGTTGAAAGAGCAGTATATAAAGAAATAAACAGTCAAGGAAACCTCCCATGATGTAGATATGTATCCAACTATGAAGCATGGGTCATAATTTATTGCCGCTATGTTCAAACTACCAAAAAAAAAAAAAAAGGATTGATTAAATCATCCATCTCAATTTTGGAGACAAAGAACTCCTTAACTTTTTTTTTTTATCCTATTTTCTTCATATCTTTGTCAAAATAAATAGTATTGCAATTGTAAAGCATACAAATCAAAACTGAGAAAAGTTTCTAACATGGGATTTTGAGCAGAAGGAAATGCTTATCATACTACCAAAATAAACTTGCTCTAATATTAACAAACATGAAACAAATTAGTGAACAATTTCACAGACAGAAAATTTTTTTGGCATATTTCATCAAAAGTATAAAATTATAAATGGAAAACTATTTATGATATACGAGTTAATGTGATGCAGTAAATGCACTAAAAATTGACCCCATATCTTAGAGCCAAAATATTGCAATTGACCCCATATCTTAGAGCCAAAATTTAAATAAATGAAGACTTTCTAATTGCCTATAAGTATTGTCCAATTGTATCAGTTTAAAAGTTAAATCTAGACAACATGCTTTTTGCCATTCACATCAATCTCTATCTTCACCTCCTTTTGCCCAGCATTATACTTGAAATGTTCCATTCTTGTATATAACTTCTATACGATATTTTGAGACACCAAAATTGAAAGGCAAGACATCTATGATTATGTAAGAATGAAGTGGAAATCTTATCCACATGGAAACAATAAATTAACAAAGAAATAATTTTTATGGGGTTAGGTGAACGGATGGAAGCATTTCTACCTGAAGGGGCTCACTATTGAGTTAGTGCATTCATATTATATTATTTGAGGACTATTCTCACTAGTTTTTTTTTTACTTGATTTTAACTTCTGATTTTTAAAAAATCTATTTCGTAATGTTCTCAACTGCTTTTTTTTATTATGTTTTTAGATTTTTAAACTAAAATCAGGAGCAACTGATTTTTAGTTTTATTAAAATCAGTTTTTATAAAAATTAGAACCTATTGAGAACAAACTCGTCTCTATAACACTTAGCCAAGGTCAAAGACAAATTGGATTATAAACATCAAGAGAAACATGTATTCATCCTAGGCTCCCTTGTACAAAATTTGTCCATCCTAAGGAAGATAAAAGAGGAGCTACTTGTATATTGCCAATCAAAGTTTGAATTTTTTAACTCAAATTAATTAACTCTACGAGTACTCATGTAGTGAACGGTGTTATGTGAACGTTATTCGAGTTAATAGATGCATAAATTGAATTTATGAAAACATTATTAATTAATTGTGATAACAAATGATTTTTAAATGGTTGGACTTTAAGAATTGTTCCAATCCGAAAGATTTGGGTAAAGAGTTGGTGTGGACTTGAACAGGGCAAAAGCAAAAGAAATGTGAAAAGTGCACTTGCTTTGCGTATCAATATATACTCCATTTGGTGGTGATGTCTTTTTCACAAAACAAGAAAAGAAAAAGAAAATATGGCTGCTGGTGGCGGTTGTATAAGGAAGAATTATTCCTCCTTGTTATGTACCGCGCATGCAGCCCCACGGTCCATGAACGTGATTTTGAACGTTTCGATTTACGTAAGGTTACATTCCCTGCATTTTTTAAGACTTTGTTGGTCAACGTTACCTGTTTTTCCTTCCTTGAATTCCAAGATAGTAAGTTGATCTGACCACACTTCTTTGATTTGATTTTTTTGATTCTTTTTTTTTTTGTGGTTTTAGAATTATGAGGTAAAAAATGATCGACTCATACATCAAAGGGATTTGAACCAAAGACATCTATGGCTCAATACTAGCTATTTAGCTCCTTTTGGTATTTGATTGAGGTCTCTGATTCCTCGTAAAATGGTACTAAAAGTAGACAGAAGATGTTCAATTTCTACGGCAAATATTAGTCTTCCAGACGAATTCCATCTTGAGGCCATGATAGAGTCTCACAGAAAAATACTCTGCTTAGTTATAACGATTCAGTTATCTCCCTCCCCAAAATTGCCGGAAAAAGGACTCTTAAGTTTTTCTGATTTCCCATGTGCCAATTTGGAAACACTAACATAAGATGACATCAAAAACATGAAAATATCGAAAATTTCAGCCATGAGATTAATATTAAGATCAAAAGTATCCATGTTTCCCAAAAACTATTCTCCGCGTTTTTAAGTCCAGGTCCTCCGTTGCAGATGTCCAACCACTTGTATTTTTCAGGGAACTATAAAAATTATTGTTTTGCTGGAGTCCCAAAACAATGAAAGCCCAAAAACAAACCCCATCTAAGTTCAGAAAGTAGCTGGAAGCCAAAACTCACAATTTTCTTTGACTTGCTTTTAGAGGCTAACTCCAGTATATACAAGTATGGAACTTGCAAAAAATGCAGCCTATAATAGATATACTGGAAATTGTAAACGTAGTTTACGATTTTGAGGAACTTTTGGTTAAAACTAAGAAGGTGGAGAAGATATTAAGCATTACAACAATAGAGTAACACAAAGGTCACTGCTTAAAACCCAAATACTGCTAGAATACTTGCCTCTCCTGGAAGTTCTCCTCATAAATATCCCGCACAGAATACATATCCTACAATAAAATATTCTGGAAACTCTCCACATATTTCAGACTATTGACATAAAATTGTGTTTACTCTTTAAAATCCAAGGAACAAAAATTATATCCAAATGCTTCCAAAGGCTTCTTCCAACGCCCTTTTCTTGCTTAATTCTATACTCCATCCTCCTGCCCTAGCAGATTTTTCGGCTCTCAGTTTCATTTTTTCTTCATCTTCATACTCATACATGGACATGTCAGGACCAGATCCAAGCGGGATGGGTTGGGGTGCCATGGTTGGGCGGGGTTGGGGAATTGTTCCTCCGGCAATTGCGGGGGCATATTGACCCTGTGCACCACTACTTGTACCTGCTTCAGAGCTCTGGCTCATGAGCTGCATTGTTGAAGACAGAAAAACGAGTCAAGAATATGCAGCAAGCATAAGATGATGGTGAAATTAAGTGGTACAAGACGGCAGCGGACACCCTGCAGCATCCTCCTAGTTCAAGATGCAAACAAAACAAAAAGCAAATAATTCATGAATTAAAAGATACAGTAAAAGAGAGCATTCACAGCAAACAAAATAACTCGAACATCACTTTCAGCATTAAATGAGCCAACTCCTTCGGCTCAAAAGGTGATATATTTTCTTGTTTCGTCGTCTTGAACAAGACCCATCTATCAGATAGTGCATAAAGAAAGGTCTATAAGGTAATGTGAAAATAATAGGACAATCAGTCTTATTATCATGATCATGTCGCATCAGAGGTAAAACAGTCATGCTGATTCACAACAAACTTTTATACTAGCATTATAAGAAAAATTGTCCCCAGTTATACTCATAAAACCTAAAATTCTGAGATCCAAGATGATTTCTCCAAATACCATGGTTAAATTTGGAACTAAGCAAGCTATCCGTGGATATATAGACGCAATAATTTAGGCACCAATTAGTAGCAATAGTTCTGCACTTCAAATGATGGACTCCGTGGCTGAAGACTATTGAAATGGGTATGAAAGCATGCAGTTATAAATCTTCCTTCTGCTTCTGTTGTTTCTCTGTCATGTGCACTAATACCTTTTACACCAGCTTATTGCAGAATGATGTTAATTAAAAGACTGCAGTGTTGGTCATTGATTACATTCCTTTTGCATCTAAAGAAAGATCAGAAATTATCAAACTCTTAATGTACGAACTAATGCTACTAAATGTCTATAATATTTCCATGCACATAAAACTCTAATCTTCATTAACACTTCACTTGCCCAACTGATAAACAAATTCCAGTTTTCAGATTGTCTACAGAAAGAAAGTGCTGCCAACATGCAGCTCAGTGATGGAATCAATCATTTGTAACTTTATCATTGTCATTTAGAACGCTTAAGCATGGGTCAAAACCAGTTTTTCCATCCAACTTCCTAATACCTATTATTTTGACAGTTAACCCCTCTAATGAAACAGGATTCTTTAATTAATGAACTTTGCATATCTTTTCCTGAGAGATTTGAATCAAATGACCTCTAATACCCTTGCCCTAATACAAACAACAACAAGCTCAGCAACCCCATCTTAACCGAATTGATGAAAGCCTCTCTTCCAACTCACGAAAGGCGGAAAGCTTTAAGCCCACCTAAACCCACTTTGAAATTGCTCATCCAAACAGACATTTATTTCCACCAACCTGCAGCCTCTGGACTCAAGGGATGTGGCCAACTGAGGGAGATGGGAGAGAAGGGATGAAGAGAGTAGCAGGTGGGAGGGTGGTGGATGACGAAAAAAGGTTGGGAAAGGTTAGTTGGAGGGGCAGACCGAGATTTGCAAGGTTCATGTAGAAGCTTTAGGGTAAATGTGAAGCTGGATGGTGGAAATTAGCGGCTAGAGAGGTGCATATGGGCAGTGAGTGAGGGCAAGATGGAGAAATTATGACATATGGTGGCTTGGTGCTGGGGAAAACACCTTTTGGTGCTGGTGGGGATCTAGGTTGTCAGATTGGCAGACTAAGCAAGCACAGGGGGAATTGAGTTGGGTTGCTGGGAAATGGTCAGAGGCAGGAATGGCTTGGGAGGAGGTTTAAGGAGAAAACTAATATAATTTTTGGAAGGGTTTCCTAAAAACTCAAATTCACAAGAGCTAAGAGTCAAAATTTTCAAACCTTTGGAGCAGTTGCCCTCTTAGTGAACACTGGTTTCGTCTTTCTGTTGATACATCAGAGATTTTTGTCTGGCACGAGACCATGATGAATGAAAACAGCATAATTGTGGCTTGAAAACAGAGTTGTACTCATGTTTCACATAACATTTGCACCATTTCACATCAATGATTTTACTAAATTCTTTGTTGGTCTCTTCAACAATTTCTCTTACTAACTTGTCCATTATCTAACCAGAACAAGTTTTCCTTCAAGTTGCCACATGCTGCTTAGATTATCACCTCTGACCTCTCAAATACAATAATGAGATTTTTATTCTTTTTCAAGAAATTCTACTCATAATCTAGCGTTTTTATCTTTTCCACAAAAGAATACAGTATTTGGATGGGTTGCAGCTTTGGAGTTTGTCCGCTTTTCTCATTCATGTCAGCATAAAGTATCTCGGTTTCATGCTATATTTTGGACTGCCATTGTGGGCTGAATCTAATGATAAGGTTTGCTCCATAATCATTTCATCCTTGGCTACTATTGAGTAGATTGCTGCTTTGAGATACTCTATCGATTTATAGTCAAATAAATTTTTTGGTTGGTTATTCTACTCCATAAGACCTTTAAGGTTCACATCAAATGATGGCTATATCAATCTTACCAACATGTAATAAATAAAGAAGTAGGGAATACAACAATATGGAAAAGTTCAAGAAATTAACGGATATTCCGAACCACAAGTACGAATGCATATAAAGTACAATAAACCAGAACCATGTGCCACGCCCCAAACATGAGTTCAATCTCTAATTGGCAACGTGGTCAATAGGAATAGCCATGTCAGAAATAGGTAATTACTAATGGGTGGCTGAAACGCATAACAGGATACTGAAACCCAAAATATATTTGGGTGGACACAGCATATATCTGAAGCAATCATGACAACGACATCCCATAACTCAATAAAACATATTATCCTCATTCACTGCTCCTTTTAACTAAGAATTTTGAATTACAACATGATTATGCCTCTAAAAGACTGAAATTGACACTGAGAAAGCTTAACACAATAGCACAATCTACGTAATGGCCCAAAACAACTTGCAACTGTAAGTTTTGGACCAGTTTGTTAAATAATTTCAACAGATTTTCATGTGGGCTAGAAAAATCAGGCCAATATATTTGACCCTTAGTCTCTGTGTTATAGTGAAGTACATGACAAGTTTTACAGGCAGAAAACCTACATTCAATTCGTGCTTATATTTATTTCACATATGCTATTTCATTCTTCTATGTTTCTTTCATTTTTTTTTGTTCGTTTTCAAAATTACAATATTGAAGTTTGTAAAACTGAAAGCAACAAAAGAATTTAGACACCAATTAAAGCAAATCAAGTAAACCCAAAATTTGAATACTTCGGTTGAAACACCCACTCTCATTAGTTTTCTAGATTTTACTAATATCTCCCATGTTTTCTTTTTCTGTAGTCTATTTTCGTCTTACTTTCCTTCTGCCTTTTATCTATTTTCTTGTTCCTTTTCCCCCCTTGTCTTTCTATCTTCTCTGCAGCCTAATGTTTCCTCTCTCTCTCTCTCTCTCTCTCTCTCTCTCTCTCTCTCTCTCTCTCTCTCTCTCTCTCTCTCTCTCTCTCTCTGTGATGGCACAATCTATTACCTGCCACACCATCATCTCGACAAGAAACATGCAATCGCAGCTAAAATTCTGTCGCACGCACATATATCCCGTTACATCATCACAACACCTGTACATACCAGCATCCCACCATGTCTTGCCCCCACCAAGGGGAAACCACAACAAATTATAGAACCAACAATGCTAACCTCACCACACATGCAAATACATCCACTATCACAACTTATTTACACCTGACAACTTCCATCTACTCTAGTCCATAGATCACCAACCTTGGCTAAAATCAAGAATGATAGATACACCTAACTACCATCCACCTTGGCGTCAATCTCATATACCCCACATTTACAGAAGTCTGAAGCTCAAAGGCCACCAAGGCTGATAGGAGACAAGGCTTGACATAGATTGGCTGGTTAACAATATGAGAAAGGATGAAAATTCACATTTAGTTCCTTCTTAGTAGGAAAGACTTAGCATAGCTTAACATAGATAACATAGCTTAACATAGACCTTCCCCACGCTGGATCACTGGAAAATATCGGCAGCTCAATTCAGATTCCAGCACACTTAGGCAGATCTCAATATTGCCATTGACCCCTTTGATTCTCTCATACACGTGTTTTCCCTGAACACCATTATAGAGTGGGTAGGCATATCAAAGGAGCAGATTGAAGTATTACCATTTGTCCATTTTTCAATAGAACTTCAGGCATGCCTAATGGTTTCAAAGCAACCTCTAAGCAATGGAAGCATAACATTATTTCCTGGCATCCTTTATGCCCCTCTCAAGTTGTCCATATCTTCCAAACTTTTTATTTTGACTTTAACAAATCACTTATACATAAGAAGGCCAAAAGAAAGGCCTAAGCTAGAACAAATCAACTTCTGAGATAGAAAGAAGAATGGATATGGGAAAGCACTTTAATGGAGGGATAGAAAAGGGAAAAAACTTAGGAAATGAACTTCAAACAAGATAACGAGTTTTTCATAAACAAAGCTCTGTACATATAGGCATACCAATATGTACATTTACACAACAGCAACACTCATCCTTGTCTCCTATCTTTCTAGTCCTTTTTCCTATTCAATCTTATCCATTCTTACTTCCCAGCCAAATTTTAGTCCAAAATGTGGGTTAAATTTAGACTTTGGAAAATGGTATTCGGCTATCTAAAAAATTATAAGAATGGAGAGGAAACCAATCACTGCCATGTCCTTTTGGTTAAAAAAGTGTCTTGAATTGGGTGAGATGGTAATAAAAACTTTCACCATGGTCCTTCATTGAAGAAATGGTCACTTGGATTCAAATGTCAAGAATTCTCCAATCAGCCCCAAGCATTAGATTTTCGGCCAGTTATAAATCAAAATTAACTACACCACAATAAAACTCTCCTGTGAATTTGTCAACCCAGTTACTGCTAGAAAAACTTGCATTGTGCACTTAGAGCATTTAGTTTAACCATAAGGAGTTCAACATCTGTCCTTGGGTTACGTAAGACACAATGGTTAAAAAAAAAAAAAAAAGATTCCAGTGACTTAGGTTGTGCCTTACGAAATGGATCTACTCTGAAGCCATTACTAATGCATATATTAACATAGTTCAATAGAAACAATATACATTCCTTTTATTATTCCATATTTCTATTACTCATCCTCCTTATATGCTTATTTTTTCCCTTCTTACGTGCTTAATCTTCTCACAAGTTTAATAGTAATAAAATCTCGCAGTTTAGTTTATACAAGTCAATTTCTCAAAAGTCAATTATTCCCATTGATTAAAATGCCTAAGAGTAAACGGAATGAGTTCCAAGTCCAAAAACGTCTTCAATTTTTAATTTTATCTTTCAAGTCTATACATGCTCAGATAGTGTCCTCAATATCTCAGTATGCCAAAGTCCAATACTAATTTAAAATGTACATTGTTGCCTCAATACAATTTCTTGTGCTTTTAGCAATTCATAGACCTTCACACCTCCGCCCCAACCCCCAACAGAGGGGCAAAAGGGCAAAGACAACAACTCATTCCTATTTTTCTGAACCACAGTATTCAAACTTACCACAGAACATGTGAAAAGAACCTTTTTTATCATTTTCCTTGTCATTGAAAGCATGGAACCCCATTAAATTGGAAGTGGCAACCATGTACAGAGTCAAAAAAGGAAAATAAATTGCTAAATTGTATATTTCAATCCCAAAGAAAGGTAACACGCCTTTTCCTGGTGAAAATATAACTATCATCAACAGATATTAAGATCTGACGGAGATCTTAAACAAAATGAGAACCCTAAACTACGTAATCTTAGCTCTAAAACGTGAGCATGTGCAATTCTAACATACAAAGATCTTGCTTGCATGGATATTGCAATTTAGAGAACAAAGGGCTAATCTTTACAACTTCCATAAAATTCAGTATGTCATATAAACATCACATAGAAGCAAATAGCCCTGCATTCTTTGATGAGTACACCAGAGACAAAGTACACTGCTTCATACAATAAATCACAAAATATAAATACAAGATTCTACAACAGAGGAATCCGATTTACAGGAAACCACAGAACTACCACTAATGCAAAATTTGAAACACAATGAAACTAAATTACGCTATCACAAATCAATCCACATTTCACTAAGCAAAACTTCTAAGAAGTTAAAAGATAACAAAAAAATAGATAAATCAAGATGAATCTTAGCGAAGGAGAAAACTCACTGAATCATTGTCAATCTGTGGATTCTGCCCCTTGCTTGCTGCAAGAGCTGCAGCATATTCTTCAGCCTACTAGAGCAGAGAGTCACAAAGAGATAATATAAATCATTAATTCGATAATACATATGTACAAGAAGTAATTTTAGCACCAACCTTACGAGCTTGAGCAATCATGATCTGTTCTGCATTTTCTCTCTGATATTGAGAAATCTTCGCCTCAATGGCGGGAACATCGATTCCTTCAATTAGATTTACTACTGCAAGAAAGAAAAAGAAAAATTTCAATTAAATAAATCATCCACTAAGTTCAAAACTTAAAAAAAAAAATTCTTGATTAATAGGTCACTAGAGTTCAACTTACTCATATCCTCCACTTCTTCCAAATAGTCATTGTACTCCCTCAAAGAAGGAAAATCTTCTTCTCTTTTATTAAATCTGATGCATCATGATATCAACATGTTGTAAAATTATGGATAAAAATGACTGCCAAATAGACGACTACAAGAGTGATATCATGCTCAGGGAAGGAAATGGAATGGAAAATAAGAAAGGAAAAGGAAAAAAAAAACAAAAAAACAAAAATGACGTTGGTTGTTTGAGACCAAATATCAATCGTGTAATATATAAATTAACTTCCTTTCTAGTTATTTCATAATGTAACTCTTTCTGAAAGGATTTAATAATAGTTTTAAGATTAAAAACAACCAGAAGCACAGAATTGTGGAGATGATGGTGAAGTTATCATGGCTGAGCAGTGACGAGGATTTGCCAGCTATCTAGTCTAGATTTCTGCTGTCAACACCATTCCTGCCAACATGAATATACTTTTGATACGGATTTCCAGGGGTTGGTTCTTTGTCAAATTTTAACTTGTTTAACTTCTAAATCAGGCCCTTTTGCCAACTATTCTTGAGATGCACATCTGAGAACAAATACATTACACCTAGAAATGCTGAGCACTTCAAAGCTTATGCGTAAAATCCCAGCCAAACTCCTTATAGTCAAGCCCAGAAAACCCCAACTCACACTCCCTCCTCCCACCAAACAAAATGATCCAAAAAAGGCCTTCTTTTGTCTGCCATTTTTCCAAGAGTTTTTATACAAGTGAATTTTTCCTTTTTGAAAGGATTTAATAATAGTTTTAAGATTAAAAACAACCAGAAGCACAGAATTGTGGAGATGATGGTGAAGATATCATGGCTGAGCAGTGACGAGGATTTGCCAGCTATCTAGGACACCAACAAATAACACTTAGATTAATCAATCAAGCACAAAAAAGTCGATTCGTCCTTCGATTAATTCCACGAAAGTCGATAAAATCTTGTTCTTCACTAGAAATTCTACCTAAGATAAAAAAATGAGAATGGCAAGATAGTGAAATTGCCCAAACAAAATTATTGAATTCAAATAAAAGGAAAATAAAAACCCATTTAACATTAGTAAACAAATCATCACCGGAATATAAATGCAAAAATACATAAATAAAGGGTTAAAATTAGCTTACATGTTGCCAATGCGTTTTCTGATGGCCATTTCCTTGGCAAAGGCATTAGTTCCAGACGTCACCACCATTATTACTTACTACTACAACTTTCTTTTCTAGTCGTTTTTGAAGGCCTTTTTTTCTTTCTTTCTTTCTTTCTTTCTTTCTTTTTTTTTTTTCAATAAGGTATTTTTACAGGAGAATCCATGGTTATTGAAGGGAGCAGGCTTACTGAGGGCTAGTCCAGCACTGAGGAAAAGGAACTACCAATTGCGGGCGGATTGTGGCGTGTGGCGGGGTTGGGAGCATAGTAGGGTGTTTAGGTACTATTTAACACACAAATATCCAGAATCTAGATCCCGTTTTGCGTAAAAATTTTTCCCACTTGGGTATACAAAATTAAATCAAAATGCTGATATTTAACCATGGCTAATTGTGGATAATTTTTAAATATGTTATTAAATTAGGATGCACCATGCTGTGAGACTTGAGGCTTAGTTAGGTTCATGAAACGGATGAAATGGGATGATTCTTAGGGGTGTTTGATGACATGTTTTAATGTTGGAAATTAATGGATTAAGTGCTTTTTGAATTCAATTTGATAACAAAATTTCTTTACCACTTAATACATTAAGTACTTAATTAATTTCTACATAAAATTTTAAGTAAAAAATTTTTACTTAATTTGTTTAATTTTGATTCTCTTTTCCTCCTCTCATTGCACACACAAATACACACACTCACCCATGCACACACATATATGCACACTCTTTCTCATATACGTGCACAATCTCTCTCCCCCTCTCTCTCTCTCACACACACACACCTACTTTCACACAAATACACATATTCTCTCTCCCTCTCTCTCTCTCACACACACACACACACACTCTTTCTCTCTCTCTCTCTCCCCACACACATTACTTACTTTCTTGCACATACACTTTTACACACACATAAACATACTTTCATATATAATTTTTTATCTCTCGTATACACGTGCACATATTTTAATTTTTTTTCCTCTTACATACGTTTTTCCATATATACACATACTTTCTCTCTCACACACTTTTTCATACACAAATACACTTTTTTTCTATCTCTCACAAACAAACAATATCTGTCTTTCTCATATACATTATTAATAAATTATTTTAAATTTTTAAGATAAAATAATTATATCTATGAGAGGATATATTTAAATTTAGTGCATATATTTAGTTAATTATTAAACATGTAAAGCTTTTTATATTCAGTAAATTAATACTTTCAGCACTTAAATTTCAGACTTCAGGCTTCAGATTTTAGATTTCAGTTTTACCAAACTGCACCTTAGGTCCATAATCTACAGTTGGTACTTGATTAGATAGAATATTTCTAATTTAATCTAATCTAATCTAACTATATAATAAAAATAAAGGGAATTATTGTAGCACCCTAATTTTTTGACAAGTGGCAAACTAAATAAAGAGCATTTGAGCTCGTTTATGTGTGATTGGCATTTTAGGTCAAAATTGTAAATTTGCCAATATTTTTTGAGAAACTCTAATTATTCTACTCTCTCTTTCTCTCTCTCTCTCTCTCTCTCTGTGGATTTATCTTTCTCGTTCTTTCATCTGGTAAATTTCTATTTCCATTCCCCTTCTCCTGATCTTTTTTCCTAACTCAATGTTCCACCCAACTCATAAAAAAAAAGATTCTGCCTTGCTTATTTTCTCTATTCATTCTTGTTGGAGCCTAAACAAAGGTTTTTAAAGCAACGATAATTTATAAATTGTTGCAATTGTTAATGAATTTAGAAGTTTGGTCTTTTCATTGATTATGTAACCAAATGTTCATTTTCATATTTTGTCAACAGTGTATATGTCTGGTTATTTGCGCGACAATGATTACATCTAAATTTTCATTTTGACATCGCAAATAATTTAAAGTAATTATCGATGCTTGAAAGACAGTTATAATTTCTTACTATGTATATTGCTAATAGAGTTAGAGCGACTAATGAAAAATACTATTGAGCTAATTGCTTTTGAATCGAATAGTTTTGTTATTTTAATAAGGTAAGATCTCAATTTTTTTGACTTTAAATCTAATTAAATTTTTTAGAGGGTTTCACAGCCTCCCTAGTTAACCATATTATAAAGAGAGGGAGGAAGTTACTCTAGTATTATTTCCTCTTTTGCCACATGGCGTCTTTTATTGCATGTCCTTTTGCCACATGGCCTTTTCTAAGTGTATGTATTAGAGAAGGTGGTAAGCCACTTGGCTTCTTTTATTTAACTCCTTGTTTTTTGGGTGATAAGATATTATTACAATGGGCCTTTAATGAGAGTTTAGAGGATTTTATGAGGGTCAAAAGTAGTGTATGGATGGATATATAGAACATGTAGAGGCAAACTTAAGGCCCAATTTAAATAATAGTTAGTCAAATTAAAGTTCAATTTAAATGAAATATAATGTATATAGTTAATTGGTTCTTACATTTTGTATTCTTCCACTCCTTCTTCAAACATCTTAAATTGCCTTGACAATTAGTTTACAAACTAAATATTTAGCTTGCTGATGCTTCCTTTCCAATTTCATGACCTTTCTGTTTTGTAACTGATACAAATTGTCTTCTTATCCCACTTTATAAGCCTAAATGGTAAGTTGTTGTACGGCTTCATGCTGCGGTAATTATGAAACTTGAGAATTCAATATTTTTTTGAAGGTTTTTGTTGTTTTTGCATCAAATTTGTATATTACCCATATGAAATAATGAAGATATTTTTTAACAATTTTATATTTTTATGTTGACATTTGACTTAATGATATTAAATTTGTGGAACGGTTGATTGTCTATTTTGCCTATTTCCCTTGATACACATCATAATGAAATTTAAAGGACCTTGTCATCTAACTTGATGCAGCTATTACCATAACTTTTCAATGTGAGCTTGCTAATGATATATGGAATCAGGTGCTGCTTGAGGGACAATTGCAACTTCTTCATGCTATTGTAGGTTATAGACAGAATTGGTGATGAAAATTAATGTTAAGCTAATTGTTTGTAGACTTTGGTTGATTTTGATATACTAAAAACTCAAATTTTTTGTTGTTGTTTCATCTAATTATGTTTCTAGGTGGGTTATACTGTGCCTTGCACAGCCAGGCTTCCCTAATCCTAGTAAATAATATTATCATAATATATAGTTGGTATTAGATTAGATAGGATATCCTAGAGAATAAAATTATCATATGTTTAGTGGGGATTGGATTATTACCCCTAGATTTTTATTTTTGTTTGGTAATATTAATGATACATGACGGTAGATGGTGGTGGTGATGGTAGTGCACGGTAGTGGTGGCGGCAGAGGAGGTGGCTGGATTCAATTTCTAATAAGATCAGTACATTTAAATGTTCTTATATTTGATCCCATTCATCTATCAAGAAAAAATTAATATATTATCTTTTTTCTTCTATTTAAGCTTTTTATGACAATGGAATTATTCTAGATGATTGATTAATGCAGAATATTCTAACAATATGTTTTATATGCACAAATTATTAGAAATTGACCTTTTGATTTTATGTGTTTTATTTTTTTTAAAATTTTCTATATCTTCATTGTTAACAAAGTTTATATAGTATAATTCATTGATACCCAATTACAAATTTTACTTTTTTTAGCTTTCAAGAACTTCAAAATTCATTACGAAGAAAAGAAATATTTGAATAAAAAATATGTTAGACGAAGTAGGGTAAAAATATCTAGTTTGCTAATAGTAGTGGTGCGCAGCAGTTGATGGTGGATAGTAATGGTGGTGGTGGTACTTGACAATGATCATATATGATGGTGGTTGTTATGCCCAATATAGGTGGTCAAAGCGGTGCATGGTAATAGTGGCAATGACGGTGTGATAATTGTCTAATTTATGTTTTGTTTATTAGTATGTTAATTATTTACTTTTGGTTAGTTTAGGATTAAATGATGAACTTTGGTCAATTTCATGTCTATTTCTTTCAATCTTGAGTTTTGTAGCTAAATCATTTAATTGAGTGGTTTAATGTGCAAATTTTGTATTTTAAATTTTGATCATCAATACAGATCAAAAGAAGCACACACGGATGATAATTGGAAGAGATTTGAAGTTGATAAGAAGTGGCCTTTGTTCCTCAAGAGTTTTTCCAATTTCAATCGATTAGTCTATGCAACTTCTTCAACAAGGTAATATCTAAAATTATTTCTAATCGGTTGGCTGTTGTACTTCCTAAAATCATATCACCTCAGCAGAGTGGCTTTGTTAAAGGCCGCAGTATCTCAGTTTTAGCTCAAGAAATTATTTCTGACATTGGGAAGAAGACAAGGGGAGGGAATGTTGCATTGAAATTGGATATGATGAAGGTGTATGATAGGGTTTCTTGGCCTTTCTTAATCAATGTTTTAAGAGCTTTTGGTTTTGGTGAAGGTGTCATTGATATGATCTAGAGATTGATCTCCAATGTATGGTTCTCTGTTATTATCAATGGAGCGAGCTTTGGATTTTTCAAATCTTCAAGAAGGCTTATGCAAGAAGATCCTTTGTCTCCAGCATTATTCATCATTGGTGCTGAGGTACTATCTCGAGCATTGAACAAAATGTCTGAATCGTCTTCTTTCATGGGTTTTAGAATGCCCCCTGGGTGTCCACATATATCTCACTTAGCATTTGCCTATGACGTGTTGATTTTTTCAAATGCTTCTAAACATTCATTATTGAGATTGATGGAGGTTTTGGAGAAATACCAGCATGATTCGGGATAGATGATTAGTGTTCAGAAGAGTGGTTTTTTAGTCCATCCAAAGATGAGTGCTGCACGGGTACGATTGATTGAAAAGATAACTCACTTCTCCAAAAGACAATTTCCCATTAAATATTTGGGTTGTCCTTTATTTTTTGGGAAGTCTAAGATATCATATTTTTCAGAGCTTTGTCAGTTTGTTTTGAATAAAATACTGTCTTGGAAGACTAGATTTTTGTCCCCAGGGGGTAGGATCATTTTGATTCGTCATGTACTATCTTCTATTCCTATACATCTTTTGGCATCTTCGATTGTGCCAATTGGGGTCTTCAAGATTTTGAAGAAGACGTGTGCCAATTTTCTGTGGAATTCTAATATAGATAGGCCTACCTTCCATTAGATAGGTTGGAAAGAATTATGTTATCCAGTTGAGGAAGGAGGAGTTGGATTTAGAAAGATGGTGGATATTTATGCAGCCTTTTCCAGCAAATTGTGGTGGAATTTCTGACAAAAACAATCTTTATGGGCGATTTTCATGTGGGCCAAATATTGTGCTCATGTTCATCCTTGTCAAGTTGAGATTATTTTGAAAAGTTCAGTTATGTGGAAGAGAATGTTAAACATTCATGGTTTGGTTGAATTGAATATTTCGTGGTTGGTTTATGATAGTAGTTGTCATTTCTGGTTGGATAATTGGATGGGTTTTGGGGTATTATACCTCAGGGGGAATAATTATGCAGATCATAGGGTTTCTGAATTTGTGGATGAAGGGGTGTGGAATAGAAATTTGTTGTTACAATGGCTGCCAATGGACATAGTTCAATCAATTTTGTTGATTGATGTTCCAGCTGGGGGTTCCTCAGATGTAATGATTTGGCAAGGTACGATATCTGGTAAGTTCTCTCTCTTCTGCTTTTCATGAATTAAGGGATTGTAAGCCATTGTCTTTGTTTGTTGGAAGAATTTGGCATAATCAAATTCCACTTAAAGTATCTTTCTTTATGTTAAAATTGTTGTTAGGGAGATTACCTTTGGATGACATTTTATCCATATTTAACTTTCAATTACCATCAAATGTTATTGTTGTGAAAGTCCTGCCGTGGAGACTCTTGATCATATTTTTGTGTCTGGTGAGCTAGCTTCGGCAGTATGGAAAATTTTCAACTCAAGTTGTGGAATTAATTCAATGGTGACTCATTTGCGAGGTATGATATCTAATTGGTGGTTGGTGACTCATAAACAAAGCCTATAAGGTTTCTTTGGCATTTGATTCCTATTTTTATTTGCTGGAATTTATGAAAAATGAGGAATAAGGCTGTTTTTGAAGGACAGAAACCTTTGGTTAATTTGGTTTGTGGAGAGGTATACAGAGATTTGCGAGATGCATTCTTTTTAAAATATAAAGAACCTTTGTTTCATCATTCTTGGCATGGTTTTTTAGATTCTGTGCATTCATATCAAAGGGCATTCGGATGAAAATTGGTGAAATGGTTGCCATTGTTGAAGGGAAGAGTGAAACTAAACACTGATGGTAGTTCAAAAGGCAATCCTGGGGAATTTGGGATTGGTGGAGTATTAAGAGATTCGGATGGCAAATTGCTATTTGGTTTTTCTTATTTTGTGGGGAGTGGTACTAGTATGCAGGCTAAGGTGAAAGCGGTATTGGAAGGTTTAAAAATTTGTTTAGAATTTGATTTTTCACAGGTACATGTTGAGTCAGACTCATTAGTTCTGGTTGGAATACTACAGCTGAAATTTGTTTGCCCATGAAAAATACGAAGGAAGGTCAATACTATCTGGAAGATGATGAACGAAGATTTTCAGATTTCACATTGCTATCGTCAAGCAAATAAGGTGGCAGACTGTCTAGCAAATTGGGGATCATCTCATGTAGGCAATTCTCAAATATTTACGCATGAATCTACTTTACTTGCCTTAGCTCGAGGAGAATTGAGAATGGATAGACTTAGTTTTCCTTCTTTTAGAAAATGTATTTCTTAAGAATTTTCTATAAAGGGAGTAGTATTCCTTTTTATTTCTTTTATTCTATTCTGTGTAATTTTGAGGTAAGGTTTATGTCCCCCTCTTTTCTTAGAATTAATAAAATACGGAGTGGTGCCCTCCCCCGTGTACGGGGTTAGCTAAAAAGAAAAAAAAAAGAAGTTGATGAGAAGTGAAGAGAAAAAGAACCAAAGATATGGTGCAAATAAGCAATGGAAGAAGAAGAATTGGAGAAGAAACAATTTGACATCAAGGACATGTTTCAGTATTTTGGCGATATCTTGAGTTATAAAAATTGGATTGTGATGATTCTTGATGAATTTTAAAGATATGAGGATGCTCTACAAATCTTATAAATACATTAAAATCTAGTTCTCACTTTTTTGCAGCCAAAAATCCAAATTACTTAAGCATATTTATGCTGTGAAGTTCTTTCAACCACTTCTCAATATTTTGGTCATATCTCAATATCCAGAGCTCCAAATGATTTGATTCTTACGGCGTTGAAAGGTTACTCAAACACTAGAAATTTTATGTTTTGAGGAAATGCCGATTTATCCATTTTCAAGGCAAAATCTGTGGACCAAGGATCCGCAGATCAATTCCAAAAAGATAGTTTTCGCCTACTCTCCAACTTGCAACTTGTTTACACCCCATTTTCAGATTTATAGTTTTCGGCTGCTCTTCAACTTGTAACTTGTTCACACCCCATTTTCAGATGCATCTAATGTACAACTGCATTTTCTCTACCCTAGAACACATTGAAAAGCTAAACTCAAATTTCGCTTATAGTTAAGCGTATCTTTCTTCGCCACTAATGCAAATGGATCAACAAGATCAATGGCTACTGGACTGTCAGGTTTTGCTTTCACTGATGCTCCTCAACTTGGAAGTTGCTGGTACCAACTGTACTATTAACCCAAACCTTGCGCTTCTTCTATCTGTTGAAGCAAGGTAGACAAAATGCTAAACCTTTGAGTTGATCCACAAGCTTTATGCCTTATTTGAATTCCAATTCAATTAGTAGCTAATCTTGGAAAACTTTTGAGGGTTGGAAAATCAAATTTTATCATTCCAATCTTGCAACTTAGAAACCTTGAGCTAGGTTTTTTAATAAATAGAGACCTTTATAAGGCATTTAAAACAAGTTTTGATGGGAGGAGTTGGTGGAGGCCAAGGTGCATCCAAGGATGGCTCAAGTGTAAAAGATCTCTTGCAAGACTTAGATGGTCCCATGACAACGTCAAGAACAAAGAAGACGAAGGAAGCTTTGCATGGCTTAGTCTTGGATACACTTGAAAAGGAATCGGCTAGGACCAATCCATCGCAATCACCAAGGATAATCACTTTGATTTTGGCTAAAGAAGATGATGGGATGTTTCTTGAGCAATCCACACCAGCAATCTGCACCTAGGCAAGTGCGGATACCAGCCGTAGATTGAAGCAGAATGGCGCAAAGAAGAAGTGATGCTTTTGGTCCTATTCGCACCCTATATCTACACACAAATAGATCTCACATATAGGAACCTATAGGACCAGAAGGTTTGCAAGTTTGGAAGCAACTTTCTGTTGCTATCCGCGCTTCGAATTAGCATGCGAATACCCAGTGCAGATAGGAGTAGGAACAAAAAGTTGAGTGGATGAAGCAAAATAATCTGTTTCTATCTATGCCTGCTATCGGCTCATAGATATCTGGTGTGAATAGAATCCAAACTTACGGGATTTCATTTTTGTTTGCAATTTTGTTTAGTTTTTGAGTTGTAACTTCTATAGTAATATTAGGTATAACAAGTTACAACTAGTATTAAGGTTAGGATTGGATTTCTACTAATTATTACTTTTCAATCCTGTAATTATGTGACTTAAGCCTATTTAAAGGCTATTTTCAGTTGTTTAATGACATATTACGATTTTTGCCAAAAACGCATGTTTTCTTTGATAGCTCTTGACTAAGTGCTTTCTTGGTTCTTGTATTAGAACCGTTCTTGGTCGTATCAAGCCTTTGCTTGTGGGGATCCAAATACGCGCTTTGAATAATTTCTTTCATGTTTGATCAAGTTCTTAGCGTAATAATTTAGGCAAATTGAACCCGCTCAAGTTGGTCTATATTAGAACCCTAGGATCTTCGTTTTTCATTGGAGAATATTCGAATCCATATTTTTCCTTCGAAAGATCAGATATATCCCTTTTATTTCTGCTATTTTAATTATTGTTTGTCAAGTACTTCATACCTAAATGACAACTTGTGTGATTTCTTAGCTATTTGTTTTCAAAGATTACAACTTTTTTTTATTTCATCAATTTTTTTGCAGTTTTTTTGCAATATTTCTGCCGAAATTTATTCTAGGGTTTGATGGCTTGTGCTATTGATTCATGCCTATCATTTGTGCCTTCTAGTTTTGTTTGTTGCTTCGTATTAATTAGAATTTTGATGTTAGAGTCATTCTTGATTGTTCCAAACCAAGAATTCTAAGTCTTTTGTGTGGTTTAATTGTTGCCTTGATTGATTTCAATTGTTTCTTAATTTCTCTTATGTTAAGATTTGTTTAGAAAAAGGGGGTGAATCTTGAGCCTTGAAAATAAATTCTTAGCGACCTGTGCTGTGTTACTAATTGAAAAAAAAAAGGAAGAAAAAAAGTCATGCACTATTATTGTAAAAGTCGTGCACCTTAAAAGAATAGAAATGGAAAATGGGAACTCTTCTTTCAGTTTTTTGGTTTTTGAGTGTGACTTGAAAGGAACATAGAACTTATTGTGAAGTGATTGATCTTGCATAAGAAGTATTCGTTCATTATTTTTATTAAGGAAATTATTGGACATCAAGATTTTCACCAAGGGAACCACGCACTAGGGTCTATAATTGGCCTATACACTTGCTGATGAAGGGTACTAGATGTTATGAGATAATTAGATAATGATGGTGGATGTCTATCATTATCTCAAACCTTTAAGAGATAAAACTCTATCATTATCTTTTAGTTACTGATGAGATCTTATCATTATCTTATAGTTATTTGATGTAATCTAAACTCTCCTGTACTCTCCTATAAATAGGGGTCAACCCCTCTTGTGTCAAACACACAGAACTCATTTGAGTAATTAAAGAATCTCTCTCGTCTACTTTCTCTCTACTTTTATTTATTAGTTTCTTATATTTATTAGCATAGTATCCACAATAGATCCAATATCATATTAGCATCAGTTTTATAACACTAGATTATTTTTATTACTTTTTTGTGTGTGTTTTATGCTTGTTTTGCATAGTCCTAATACCACCACATTACGGTGCTTGATATTGGTGGTGGTGATGCACAATGATTGTGGTGTTGTGGTGTATGTTGCTGCTGTAATTTGGTAATCGTGGTGCTTGGTTGTGGTAGTGGTGGTCCGCCATGGATATGGTGTGTGGTGATGCTAGTTGTAGTGCAATTTCGTGATAGTGGTGGTTTACGATGGTGGTGGTAAGCGCAAATTAGTCTAAAATTTTATTATCCTATCTATGTATCACTCCATAATAACAAATACCACTCTTCCTAGGGGATTATTTATTTTACAAACAATGCATTAATTCAATCAGATGGGATGACTAATTTCATATGCAAACAGTAACTAAATATGTAATGACTCAAAAATAGTACTTTAATCCCATGTCATATTATGTTACAATATACAACCTAAAAGATCATATCTCTCAAATTGCATATGGGTCAATGTTAGTCCCAAGGAAACCTAAGAAGGGGGAGGTGAATTAAGTTGAATAAAATTTTAAAAGCATGTATTCCACTTTTAAGATAAAAATATAAATTGATTGTGTTATCTACTTTTACTATTTAATGTGATAAAATTTGAAGAAAATACAATTCAATTGAGGACTAATGGCATTTCAATTTATATTTTTATCTTAAAATATTATGACAAATACTATAACGATAATAATAGTTTTTGTCATGGTAACATACTGCTTGTGGTAAATGATACTTCGTTAACAGAGTTAAAATATGATCATGACAAATAATTACTACTTGTAGTCTTTTTTTCCTGTTGTGACAATTAATATCGTAATAGATGCTTGTTTATTGTCACCGGCACTAAAATTATGGTAAAAAGTCATCTTTTTACAATGATTTTAGATCTGTGACTCAAAAAAGCATGACAAAAAGTCATTTTTTAGTAGTGCAGATACAACTTTATCAATTCAACATTTAATATTTTCAGCATTAATTTCAAATTTCAAATCTCAAACTTCAGACTTCAGTTTTATTAAGCATCACCTTAGTGTCACTTAAAAGTAGGTATTATTGCTTATTGAGAATCCCTTAATCTTGGTTGGAAATGCTAAAGCATTTCCCGGAATGGAGGAAATTCATCCTGTACACGAGTGTCAGAACATGCGTGCCCCCGGACGTGAAAGTCTAAACAAGTCCTACTAAAATGATGGTGTATATATACGACATCGTATCAATTCAATTTTCAAAAAAAAAAAAAGAAAAAAAAAGAACAGTACTAAAATTCTGCCAAGAACAATGACTTAGAAACCTGAAAATTAACATTAAGTATAAATATAAATCGTTTGTTTTTTAGGCATGCCGTCGTTGTATTTTTTATGTGTTATGGTTTGACGAGAAGTGATAATTTTATTGAGACGGAGATAGTGTAGCTTCTATAACACCATTATTTGTTTCATATGTCGCATAGAATTGTGCTGCACAACAGAAGTTTATGTTTCTTTCCAACCAAAATATACATTTTATATACACAAGAATGCATTAAAAAAATGGTTTGCCTATGAAGCATTTTCCTTTGGAATTTAGTAAATAGATTAAAAACCAAACCAATGCTATCTCTCTTTTTCTCAGGTGCATTGGTCTGCATAGAAAAAAAAATTCATGAAGAAAACAATCAACATTTGTTTTCAATATTAATGGATTGGTTACAACTTCCTGTATGAAATTAAGCATTGATTAGAGTTACTACTTACACTTGACAAAGTAACAATGCAATATTGCGATAATGATCTAACGTTTGTGCAAGCGAGCAATGAGTCGTTGGAAGTTAGCCTCATCGCAAGGAAGAACAATTTTGTTTCTGTTATCGAAGCCATACTCTTCAGCAGCTTTGTCAAGCAGCTGCTGGAATAACGGAATCTTTAAATAAGATGTGGGAAGAACAAACCTAGCCATTTCACTTCCCACATACACCACAAAGTGCCCCTTTGGTGTTGTGTTTCTGCATTCCACATCGGCCTTCCTAGGCATTTTAACTAGAGGAAGTGAGAGACAAATCAAGTCAAGATTGGATTGGATAAAAGAGAATGGAGTGCACGCATGTTCTCATGTGAAGGATGGTCATCTATATATAGAACTTGAAAAGTGTGCCCATTTATTTTATCTTGAAAGAAAAACAAGGAAAGAAAAGTTAAAAATAGAAAAAAATTTATCATGGCCCTAAAAGAGAAATAAATATATGTAATTGCAAAAAAAAAATATATATATATACAGTGAAATTTTATTTAAAATATATCAAAAAATGTGATAGAAGAGAAATTACAAAATAAAGTATGCTTGACTCTCATATTGAGATCGGCATAAATGTACAACACAATTACCTTAATCACACCTAAAATTTTTCTAAACTTTTAACTATTCTCAATTAAATACAATGATAAGCTTCCTATGTATAACTCACAAGACATCAATAATGAGAAACCTAATTAAAATATAGAATATAATTCTAATAGAAAATTAACAAGTAACACTAAAGAACTTAACTAAATGAACTACTAAAACCAAACTGAAATATAATTCCTAAAACAAATACAAATAAGAAACTCGTAACCTTTCAGGAATTTGGTTTCATTATACAAACAATATTTCTTTTAAACCAAACTCATAAGTTTACCCGTCACAAATAACATGATCAAATAATCTCTATTAACTCAATGCAATCTTCAGTTGATCTTACAAACCACCAATTTGTAATTGATGTTCATCCTCTAAATCTATATTCAAGCAATCCTCATACCCAAATAAATATAATTTTATCATTCACTGTTAACTATTTCGGCAAAATCCCACTTCACCTCTGCGCTACCATTCGATAGGATTTTTTTTAATCTTTGTCTAACTAAGACCGATTTTTGGCCTAATCTTCAACACCATTGAGTACTCCAAGACTAATTAGTACTATTCTTTGGCTTAAATTTCAACATTAACGAGTACTCCAAGACCAATCGAGTGGTCCAATTTATCCGATGCTCAAGAACTCCAATAAATACGAACCTTGTACCCCAAATTTAATAATTGACACCCCAATGTAACTAAAATTTTGATACCACCTGTTAGGAAATGAAAACAAAAATTTAAATTTATAGAGTCAAGAGGTTAGCAAAGACAAAATAGATAGACAAGTAAATGCTGAACCACTTTGGGGAGAGCACAATATAGTTCTATATTAGACTAAAATCACATAAAAATTTTGCATATACACGCCACTAACCTTTAAATAAAGTAAAACTAATCCAAATCCTTCAATGATTAACCAATTAAAACTTGGAAGTAAAATTCCTTTTAACTCAATTAAGATCCTACTATATAACTTATAATATGTAAACCAAAAATAACTAAAAGGCATGTTAACACTAAATATCTTCGTTTAATATGTCAACAACGTCTCCCTTAAACCAAACATCAAGGAATCATGTCTAACCTCATCTAGAGCAATAACCTCCATGGAAATCTTTGTTGTTGTAAGGACGATGTGCAACTCCAACTTTCCGTTAGTTTTTATCTCCATCTTGAAACGTTGTAGGGAATAAACCATGTACTTTGAATACAATTTCAAACTTAATCCCGTTTGATAAAAGAACTCATTCATATTAACCCATTTATTCTTGAATACACATTGATTTTCTTCATAAAAATCACTCACATAATTCATAAGAAATAAGAAATCGGTTTTTCTGCTAGAAAAATTAGCAATATCATAAATTTGAAATTTGTCCACGCCACAGTTGTCTTCAAATAATGTATTAATTCCCATGAGATCAATGGTTGCATTACAAGCAAAGAACTTGATATAACAAACTTTTCACCAACAAATTCTTCGTTTTCTGCCAAATCAATGGATTCCTTTTCATCTTGGACTAAATCTATAATTTCTCTTTGATGATTGACAAATTGTTCATTCTCAATTACCCCAACTAATGAATGCAAATCAAAATTTTCAACCTTAACAGAATCTTCACAAACTATTCTATCATCAACAAACATATCTTCCTTGAAATGAACTTTACATTCTTTAAAAAATTTGTATTTGTAAGGAAATATTATTGAAGTATAAAATAAATCTAACAAAAAATGTTCAGGTGATTGAGAATTAAGACAAAACCTCTTCTAGAATTCTTTAACCTTTAATTTACATATGATTTTAAAAAATAATTTTGCCTTCATTTATGAAATCTCTAAGTAAAAAAACTGTTCAAATTTATGTTGATAATATCACTTAGACCACATTATATATATATATATATATATATATATATATATATATATTTCCATTGTACCTGCCCATTCTTATTTTTGCTTGTTACTATTACGGGTGTGCAAAATTTTGAAACTTTCACCATTAATAAATTTTCTATTTAGTATAGCAGCCCACAAAAATTACGTGCCTTGATAGACAATTTTTTTTTATCCCTTCTTGAATTTCTTGGCCTCGCTAATTGATGCCTTGATTTCAAATTCTCAACAAGACTACCACAATTAATAATCTTAATAGGACCTTTTTTTGATCATTGCCCAACACTATACAATAATCTCGAAGACTCTTTCTTTCATATCTATGTCTAATTAGGGCAGATTTTATCCCCTAGTTTTCAACAAACGAGGATCCTTTTTTTTTTTTTTGATAACTAACTAATAAAATATGTGAGAAAATAAGAGTTACAAAAATAAAGAACGTCCTACTCTTATATGGAGATTGGCATAAACTCTCGATATAATTGTCTTATCTTTACCTATAATTTCTCTAAACTCTCAACTCATCTCAACTAAATAATTATCTTAACTTTACCTATAATTTCTATAAACTCTCAACTCTTCTCAACTAACTATGATAATAAAGCTCTCTATATACAACCCACAAGATTTGAATGATAAGAAATCTAATTGAAATATAGAATACAATTCTAATATTAAACCAACAAATAAACTAAATACCTAAATGAAATATGCTACTAAGACTTATCTTAAATATAACTCCTAAAACCAAATAGTAAGCTTATAACTCTTCAGTTACATGTGAATAAGTAGTTCTTCTTGTGTGGGACTAAATTACTTTATTTATTACACAGTGTACTAAATTATGACACTAACTTTATTTTTATCATCATACAGCTCATGATAATATTTCATCACACTAAAGGAAATAAGGCAAATATGGCATGAGCCACGACATGGATTAAATTATCCTTAAGATAAATAAATAAATATATATATATATATATATATATATATATATATAAAAGACAGATAAGAAAGAAGTTGACTACTGTACATGTCAAAGAAGCGAAGTTTGCAAGGACTGTCTTGTGGTGTTCTGAGCTTCTGCAGTACTTTGAATCACATGGTGTCAGTGTAATTTAGCAGTCAAAGGTTCCACACCTCGCAGTATGACTCATGCAAGAGCAAGGAAAAATACTTCCAACTGAGTGAGGCTACATCACTCTTACTGTGTTGTACGAAACTGAGAGGAAACATGCATGCAAGAGGGATTTGGGTACAAAACCGCCAACGATTATTAGGATAATGGGTTAAGAAAGTTGTCCTTGACAATTGGCAATTGTCAATTGTCAATTTTTTACGAACAATTATTTGGATGAGCATTTTGTTTTGCACCCCTCCTGGAAAGTTTACTTGGATAGAGTTCATTGACACATTTCACATTAAGTTCTGTTTTTCATGGTTACACTTTTTAATACATTCCAAAATATGTTTATGATGACAGTTTACATAAATAAGTATTAGTAACTTAAAGAACAGATGTAGAGATCAAAGTATGAAAAATAATTGTTTGTAACAATTACCAGAAGAAAGGTATCTCCTTATTCCGATTATGTACATTCCAATACTGGAAAGTTCTGTAGAGGAAACCCTTAATCAAGACCATTTTGTCTTATATGTGCAGCAAATGAACCTCTTCTCAACGTGAAGTGTTGCTATCGACTTTGTTGCTTCATAAATAATGCTTTTGTATGAAGAATGAATACATGTACAATCCTACTAGCTGCAGAAAGGATTGATCTTTAGAAAATAAAACATTTACTGAACACAAGTCTTTTGAAGCTAACTCATAATTATTATGGTTTTGACTGAGAAGTGAGAAATTTATTGCCTCGTATAATAGAAAGATTAGAAAAGATATTTCACACGAAGAGTGGAATACAATGCGGGAGAGCTACCCATAGAAAATAGGAAAGGAGATGCATTGCTAGAATTATAAAAATAGCTTAATATTCACTTTTTCTAATTTAAAAGATAATTAATTCTTTTTTTTTTTGAAAAATCGATAAGCTTGCTGTAAAATAAATTTTTTTTCCCAGTTGAACTAAGTGCGATACCTAAATCACTAGGCTATGTTTGGTTTTTGTGCTAGTTGTTAGTCTCAATTTTTTATAGACGCATGTATAATAACTATATACAATGCTACATACAATGCTGCGACGATACTTCATTACAATAACTATCTACAAAAGTGATAAATTTTCGTAAAAAAGATAATAAATTTTTATTTGAATTACTTGGTGAAGGGTGGGGTATTACTTAATTTTGTGTTTCCTGTGGTACTTCCTCTTTCTCTGGATTCTTTTAACTAACTAGATGTAGAGATAAGAATATGTTACTTGATTTTATCATCTACCCGAGAAGGTGGCACTGAATCCAAACCAAACATAACCAGATCGATTACAGTTCGAAGCTGAACTGAAAGGCAAAACCATGGGCGGTTACAGAACAATGTGGATAAAATGCACGAAGACAAAACTCAGAATTTAGGTTATGACTGTGTATATCAATTGTTTTACAATTTGGTACATGCATGGCTTGAAATTATAGTACTTTTTAAATGAGCTAATGCACAACTACATAATGGGATTATAAGCGTGAACAGACTAAATATTTATTTGCATATTGATGGAGAACAGAATATAGAATGAATTCCATAATACGGAAATCATATAACTGCAGTTAGGTAACAGTGTAATGGTCAGGATCCAAAATTGTCACTTTGATGAATTTTAGCTCGTCAAACTACATTGCGGCGCAGCCTCGATCCCTTAAATTTGGTGGCATCTTTATGTCTGCATGCAAAACTACACAGTAGAAAGTTCGTGCAGCCCATATTCCAAATCATGGATCAGATAGAGTGACAAGAAATATTCAATGTGTTATAGAGATGGATGGTGAGCTCATTGACAGTGTAGTTAGTACTATTCTAGAAGATGTCGTTTGTACTTTGAGAGTAGGCCTTTTGTTATAGTATTGTAGGCATAGGTGCATAGCCCGCCAGTTAGGGAATGGAGTACCCAGTGAATTAATACTGTAAGTTGTATCAGAGAAGGGCCCTCTCTCCATTCCCAACCCAGTAGAGGATGGTGAACAATAGTCAACCATTACAACATGCTAGATTTTGAGATGCGGCTCATACTCGTCTTTCGGTGGCCAGTCGTTTTGTGCTCAGACTATAGGAATCTGTTAAATTTTTTTTTTTTTGTTAATGGAGTTATTTTATTTATACCACAAATATTGAGAGAGGGGAATCGAGTAGAAATTAAACTAATAATCAAAGCTTGCTTCATATTCAAACGATCTTTCTATCCCACTAGATTATTCTCATTATTCAAGCCAATGAAGTTTGTAGGGCTTGGGCTGCTGCACAGTCTCTAAGTGCAACTTATCTACAAATAAGGTACTAGCAACTTTAGCACAAGAACCAGTATCCATAATCATGCTACATACCTTATTGAGCACAGTACAACGTCTATGAAAAATATTCTCTCGTTGTAGATTCTCTTCATCTTCCTTAGGTTGCACATTCAAAGCTCTTCTAGTAATCAATAATTCACCACGGTCACCACCAAAGAAGTTTGCTTCTTTAGTATTAGAACCTTCTTCAAGAGGTGGCATCTCCTCTTCACCATCACTAGAAGTAACACTCTTGACATCCCCATTATCTAAGATCATCATAGCCCTCTTGTTTGGACAATTTGCAGCACAATGTCCATAACCTTGGCATCTAATAGAACGCACCTCACTAAGCTTTAAGGTAGGCTCATTCTTACTCTTTGCTTGAGGCTTTGATGAGGAATTTCATTCCTTTGCTTCATGGATTGGACAACTTGAGGTGAAGGTGGGAGAGCTTCACGGTTTTCCCTTCTCCTTTCCATGGTTTGATTCTCCCACTAAGGTCGTGATGATGATGAGCCAAAGTTGCATGGCTTCATGGCTTTGAGTTGCCTTTCAATCTTAATGGCCATATCCAACAAGTCATTCATCTCCACATAGTGATGCAACTCCACACGAGATCTAATTTCAAAGTTTAGGCCTTCCATGAATCTAGCCATCAAAGCTTCTCCCTCTTCATCCACGTTGGCTTGAATCATCAATTTCTCCAATTCTTTATGGTACTCATCCACAGACATGGTACCTTGCTTCAATGTTTGCAACTTCCAAATGGAGATCACGTGTGTAGGAACTTGGTACGTATCTCTTCCTCATGATCTTCTTCATCTCAGACCAAGTAACCACGGGTTCTTCTCCATAGTTGATGCGATTTTTGTTGAGTTGATCCCACCAAATGCTTGCATAATCAGTAAACTCAACAACGGCAAGGCGTACCTTTTTCTTCTTAGTGTAGCTATGGCGTGCAAAAACATGCTCCACCTTTCTTTCCCATTCCAAGTAAGCATCAGGGTCTAGTCTCCTTTGAAAAGATGGAATCTTTATCTTTCTGCTCCCTAGATTGCCATCATGAGGTGGTTGGTTTCTCACCCCCTCCCTTTGCGTGAGATTACTTCCTCATAATCGGAATCATACTCTTCATGCTCCTCCTCGAAAGTTGGATTAGTGGTTGCCTTTGTTTTGCCCTTAATGGCAGACTCCACATCATCCATGTGACTATACATCCTTCTAAACTCCTCTTGTATGGCTTTCAATGTGAATTGGAGGTCCTTCATTGAGATTTCTCCTTGCTCGGCCATGGTCAATTAAAACCTACAAAAAACAAGTTAGCACAAGATAAACAAAAATAAAAGAAATTGCCTTACCACTCCCTCAGTGTATACACTCAACCCTCCTATATCACTCAAAGAATCGTGACTTTTTCCCTCAAATGTGCTCACCCCTAAGCCTTTTACCACTCTTGAGTAGCTCCTTTGTATGTCCTTTAACGATAAGAATTAGCTCAACCTTGCTTGTAAAGCTCCAAGAAGTCAAAACCACAAGAGTAAGTGTAGAGGTCAAAGAAAATAAGCTTATAGTAATTGTTTGATCAAGAGAGGTCAAAGAAAATAAGCACAATCAAGATCGACTCAAGAAATCACAATTTGGAAACCCTAATGTGTGGTATTCTTGTGTGAAAAATCTTGATTTTTAATGTTCTCTTGAAAGAAAATAATATTCTTGTGCAAAAACAAAAACCACTTTTCAAAAAGAACAAGCACACACAAGAAAACACTTTCCTTTTATAAAAAATCACTGCACTTTGATAAGTAATAAATTTACTAATATTATTATATATAATATTATATGTTTTAGATGTTATTTTAATACAATTATAGCATTTTTGGTTGCAAATGACTCATTTTCCAACAAATTCATGAGAATTAGGATTTTTACCAGAATTAGGGTTTTTGAGACAAAATTTTTATTTGAGCAAATTAATGTGCAATTTTTGTGTATAATTGCAGGTTCATCATACTAAAACTTATTTTGGATCAATTAGAGTAAAGGAAGATCAAACTCAATGGTGATTCAAAGAGTTAAAGTTGAATGAACAACTTGAAAGAAAAATTGTGCAAAAATAATGGAAAAATCCAATTCTTCACCAAAATGCTTGGAATACGTGGAAAATGCTTGCACACATTAGGTCCAACTTAGCAAAAATCAGAAATCAAGAGAAGGCCACAAGGATGTGATCCGCGGATGGCCATCCGCGTATCGCAGTACGGCTGAACTTTCTAGGACATCAACTTGCATCCTCTTCCAGCTAGTTTTTGCATATATTTTTAGATGAAGATAGGGTTCTGCAAGTAGGAGAATACATTGTAAGCATAAATGAAAACTTTTGTGCCCATTTGGAATCCCCAAACAAATTTTCGTCATTTTCATGCATTAATGATTCATGCAAATTGGAAAATGACTTAAGGGACATTTGTCTATAAATAGAAGTCAGGTGTAAAGTATTTAAGAAGAAGTTTTAGTAGTAGAAAGTAGATTATAGTCTTTAATTTTATACTTAGCTTGGTATAGAATTATTAGAATTCTCTTAATCCTTCAATTAGTGGTGAGGAACATTGTAAGAGACTTTTGTAGTGCAATCTTTTGAAGGTGAATAAAGAAGATGACTAATTCTCACTATTGGTTGAGCAATTCTCAAACTCTATCTCTTTTACTTTCAATAGTTGCCATGAATTCTATCTTTGAAGTTGAACTTTTAGTTGTTTCACTAACCATGTTGAACTAAAGGCTTCATCTAAGTCATAGATGAAGCTGATGAATCAACAAACATGATTTAACTTCTTGCACTTACTAAGCTTGCATTTGTTTGTTTACTTGTTCAAGTTTTAATACTTGTTTTTGCTTGGCCAACTTAAACAAGTCATTTAGTTGCTACTTGACATTGAGAGATGCATGTAACAATGAAAAATGAACAAGTAATGCTTAAGTCTTTCATATGAGAATAATGGATGCTTAAGTGAATCACTACAATTCATGTTTTTCATAAGATTTCATTATGAGAATAGTTAGAATCTTGTCATTTCATAGAGAGATCTAGTCATGACACTTATGGAATTGGATTCCAAACAAAGCAAGATAACACTTAGTAAGTCATTCATGCTTGGTTCATTAGTGAATTCTATGTTCTAGGCTTCTTTGTATTGAATTCTACAAAAATTCTCAATCATATATCTACTCTATTAAAGGGACCCCACATCACTCTTTTTTCATTTATGTTTAGATAATAATAGTTAGTGAAAAAGCTTTAGTAATTGCACATATTTGATTTCCTGTGGGATTCGACCCTAATACTCTGAATACTACAACCAACCTGTGCACTTGTGGATTAAGTTGGGAGATTAGGTTTTTATTACTTGATTGTATTGCTTTTATTCATAATTGTTATGCCTAATCTACATCATGTCACACTTTCCTTTTTTGATTCACACTTGCCCTTACTTTCTTTCCTTGTCACAGCTTTCCTAATCCTTTAGGACTAGGATTTCCCTTCTATTTAAGCACCAAAACAGCTTCTTATTGCCCTTTTTTAAGATCAAACAAGTTGGAAATTTTTCAGAAAATTCGTAGGTAAGAATTATCAAAAATTCCAGCAACTATATTCAACCAAAATCCAAGAACCAAGTTCAAGAACTTGATCCTACCAATCCCAAATAGAAATCTGGTCCAAAAACACAATAAAACAGCCTAAAAACTCCTGAAAATCGTGCACAACTTTCCTCATTCAAGGCACAATTCAATTGCAAAAGATGTTCCAAGAAGAACAATGCAAGAAGTTCAAGAAACAATTTTCCAGGAACAATGTAGTTCAAGAACTTCAATTCTAGACTCAAGAACTTCAAGAAACTTATCAAGATTTTCAAGAAACTTGTCAAGAACCTCAAGAAATCTCAAGAACTTGCTCAAGAACATCAAGAAATCCAAGAACAAAATCTGGACAGTTTCAAAACTCGAAGAAATCCACGAAAGTGAGTCTAAGATTCTTCAAGAAACGCCTTGTAACACCAAAAAACAACCAAAAATAGTTGAATAAAATTATTTGCACGTCTTTTAAACTTTATGCAGCCTCTTTTATTCTCCTTTTTTATTTTTATTTGTGCTTGGCTTTTTCTTTTTGAGCACGCCTTGTTTCTTTTTTTTTTTGTTTCCATATTTTTTTTCCACCAAAAACAAAACAAATGACCCAAAACCTTCAAGAAACTTCAATCCAAGGCTTGTTTGTCCAACAATTAATTTTTCTTGAAAAGTTTTTAATACAAGAAATTCAAGAAAACAATTAAAACAGTCAAGATTATCAAGAAGCCACACAAAACCTAGAATTCTTGATTGAAGACAACCAAGAACGACACTAAAACCCTAAAAAGAATCAAGAAAGAACAAGAGCAAGACACAAAACACACAAGAAACACACGGATTAATTTAGATAGAATAAGAAGACACGAAAACACACATGAAGACAACTTGTTGTCCAGTCTCGAGGCACTTTGAGAACGACTCCAAGAAAGAAAAACAAAAAAACAAACTATAAGTTATTTAACTAGGCTTGAATATGTTTGATAAACAACAACAAGAAGAAAAACAAAGGGGATATATCCGAATATTTCCAAAGGAAAAATTGGATTGAAAAAACCTGGAATTTCAAGAACTTGCTTGGTACCAATTGATAATGTAGATGGCAGGAAAGCTTGAAAATCCAAGTGTGAACTTCGAATTCTTTCTCCTTGGATGAACTAGACTCTAGAATCAGCACCAAACCCTTAAACAAGCAAGATGAACAACTCAAAAATTCAAGGAAGTTTTAAACCTCCTTATGGAACAAACAAGAATTCAAGGAATCAGCACCTAGAAAGCTTGATCAAACCAATAAGGCAACTCTAAGCTAGGGTTTTTTAACTTGGAATCATTCTACAAGCTCGGGAGTTGTTCTTAATCAACAAAGAATGAAAGAAAGCACTCAATTTGAGAACTCACAATATTATTAATCACAAAATCACATGAAAATTGTATGAATAGTACCATAGCCTTTTATAGGCTTACAAAGATGATTCTCGAACTTAGAATTGTTAGTAACTACTAAAACTAGTTGTAACCTATCACAATTAAGCAACTAACTAAAGTTACAACTTGTAAAGACTTAGGAAACTAATAAAAATGAATTTAACCATAAAAATAAACAAGAAATTCGTTTAAGAATTCCTTATGGGCTGGACATCCTCTTTAAGCTCACTTGAGCCTTCATCTTGCAACTTAAAAAGACCTTCCAACAAGTCCAACCAAACCAACACCTTGGAAGCATGCTTTGGGCCACTTAAATGCTTCGATTGGACCTTCTTTGAATGTAGATTTAATACATAGCCAATGCATAAACTCTTGGTTCAATGAACACACTTGAATAGCTTGATCACCAAGTTCATTGACAGGCCCAAAGTCACGAATTATATCATGGCAGCCACAAAGCTTGAACGTTCCCTTCATGATCAACCATGACTTGATCTTATGTTGGTGCAAACGAGTTGCTCGATGAGAATGTCCAAGCATCAAGATTGTAAGCACTCCTAGAATCACATCAATGCCACTGCTTGTTTTGTTGGGAAATGAAGTAATGGCGCCGGTGATTGGTTTTGGTGAAGTTGTTGGTGGTTTAGCTGTTCTTATGGTAGTTGTTTGTGGTGTGGCTAATTCACAGTGGACGATGGTTGATTAGTGATGATGAGTTGGATTATTGGTGGTAATTGTGGTAGCTATTTGTGTGGTATGAATCTGTGTGTATTTAGTGGTTGCTCTGATTTTTGATGGCTGGAATTTGGCTCTAACTGTGTGTGTTTATGTGATATGTGTGATTGAGAGCCATATGTGTGCACAATTAGATGCATGTATGTGTTCTATGTGATGTGCGTGAGAGTGTGTGAAATCTTTGTGTGTACTGTGTACTAGCAGTGTGTGTACATGGTGGGTGAATATGTGCCTATGTAAGATTGTGTAGGAATTCTGTGATGTGTGTGTGAATTTTTGTGTTATTGTGATGATGATTGTAGTTGTTTCGCTGGTATGCTTGATTATGGAAAGATTAATGGTGTGTGATGGATGATGGTGAAGGAGGGGCGATATTTTCTATGATGGCTGTGGATTGGTAGTATGGATGGTTGAGGGTTGGACAGTGGATTGGAGCCAATTTTGGTTCAATTAAGGCTATTTTGGTTGGTAAATGGGAGTGGAGCAGGGGAATAGCATGGAGAAGGTGATAAAGGAACCGGCTTTAGGTGGTTTACCACTGATGAAATAGTGGTGATGGCTAATTGTGTGTGAATGTGACTGGCAGGCTAGTAATTGTGTGTGAAAGTGGTTCGTGAGTGTGTGTTTTTGCGTGGGTTTGAGTATGTGTAGTGTGTGGTTTTGTGTTTGTGTGTGTGAGTGAATTGTGTGTATGTGCTGAAGTGTGTGTGAGTAGTATATGAGCAGTGGGTGTGTTTGTTTGGGGCTATGTGTGTTTTGAGTGTCTGATTGTATATATGAATGTGGGTGTTTGTGCGTGAATTCTGTGCATGTGTGTGTGAATGTGTGTGTGAAGTTGTGTGTGCAATTTAGAGAAGTGTGTGTTCTTAGTGTTCTAGATGTAGGTTGAAGATGTACTAGTGTATGTTTTAGGTATAGATTTGAAGATACACTAGTGTGTGTTGTAGGTGTTTTAGGTGTAGGCTTGAAGATGTGCAAGTGTGTGTTCTAGGTGTTCTAGGTGTAGATTTGAAAATACACTAGTATGTGTTCTAAGTGTAGAAAAAGTTAAAATTAAAAAAAAAATCTCTCTAGGCTTTTTTTTTCCTCCTCTTTTTTGTCCCAAAAAATGGGCTATTTATAGCGCAAGAAAGACTTATCTTTCAAGAAATGAGTAAAAGACCAAAATACCCTTAACAACTAAAATTACAACTTTACCCCTACAAAAAATTAAAAATATATGTCCTCTCCCAAAAATAAAAAATAAAAAAATAAAGAAAAATATAAATAATAAATTTATTAATAGCAATTCACCTCGAAAAAAATTAATAAATTTAGAAAAATAATTAAAAGCCGAAAAAAATAAATTTGGGACTTGAAATGAGCAAAAATGATATTCGCAAAATGAAATGATTATTTTTCCCCTACGCTGGCAAAATATAGAAAAATACCTGTTAAACCTAAAAAATCACAAAAATTAAAAAATACGTATGAAAGTATAAAATATGAACTTAAAACCCCTAAAACTAATGAAAAATATTTATAGTTAAAAATTACTATTTTGCCCCCCGAATTTGTTGATTTTGCCCCTTTTGTTCAAAAATCAAGATTTGACCCTTGAAAATAGAAAAAATACCCCCTAATATTAGAAAAATAAATAGTGTATCAAAATTTAGTGTCTACAGTTTGTCCCTCTTTGTCAGAAATCTCGCAGAGATTTTAGACAGAGACGTAGACCACCAAATTTTGACTCACCTAAATATGAAAACAAATATACATGTAAATATGCATAGTAGGAGAATGTGCTGCAGTAAAACCAATGAACACATGAATATAGAAAAACATGCGATTGAGCTCAGCTGCTTATGTATCTCGGTGAAGGAAATCAGGTCAAACGTAGTTCAAACACAAGTGAACTATTGATGCGAATGATAACACAACTGCAAATGATAACACAAGAATTCTAATTTTTCAAAACTTGTGATCAAAATAAAGAAAACATGCAACATTTAAATTGTTAAATTAAAATAATATAATGCTGTCCACGCTATTGGACAAAATAAAGACAGATAGACTAAATGCAAAGTTTGAGTTGCCAGGCATGAAAATTTGAATAAACAGATGCCATTCATGCTCCTAAACGGATGCATAACCTTGGGCTGCCAAGGTTGACGAATGCAAAGTTGGGTTACCAACTTGAAATGTAAGTAAATAAATTCCGACCAGACTACTAGATGAATGTATAACTTTAAGCTGCCAAGATTGATGAATGCAAAGTTTGGGCTACCAAACTTAAAATATAAATGAACAGATGCCGACCAGATTGCTGAACGGATGTATGACCTTGAGCTACCAAGGTTAATGAATGCAAAGTTTGAGCTACCAAATTTGAAATGTAAATGAACAGACGCCGTGTGACACCCTAGAAAATGCATATAAGAACCAATTAATTTATGTGCAGCTATTAGTAGAAAAGATAAAATAGAGAAAAAGAAAAGAAAAAGGGAAAAACCGAAAATACACTTAGAAGAGAAATTCTTTTACTTAAAGTTTAGTATAAACCCTTGATTTATTAGTTGGAAGATTTCTTAAGTTAATTAGGTCAATTAACTAAAATTTTATTTTTAAGTAGGACATTTAAGTATTAAACTTGAATTAATTTCATTGGATCATTAGTTATAATAGTGTTTAATTTTAACTAAGTTTATTCTACTATTTTAGTCCTTTGAACACTTGAATTTTTGCTCAACTTCTATTCAAAAATTTCACTTATTCTCTTGTTTTATTTTTCTTTTCTTGACTGAAATTCTTTCCTTTCTTCTTCTATTTGCCCAAAATTTTCTTCCTTTCTTTCTTTTATTCTTGGCCAATTTTTCTTCTTTTCTTTCTTTTCTTCTTTGGCCGAAATTCTTTCTTTCTTTTCTTTTCTTCCTTGGCCGAATTTCTCTCTTCTTTTCTTTCCCTCATGGCTGGCTCTCTCTCTCTCTATTTTCTTCTCTTTTTGCTTTAATATTTATGTCATAATATTACCAACTACTAGGTGATAAAGAGATATTTTTGTGTCACCAATTAAATCAAACCAAGTTTACAACTAATGCCTAAAAAGCCTAAACCCTAACTTTATTCTTGTAATGTTTTTATTGGTTATTCTTTCTCCCATCTTTTTCATTATTTCTTTTCTATTTTTCAAGTCTACTTCTTTCTCTTTTCATTTTCTCTTGGCCGGCCCCTAGCTCTCTTTTCTCTCATTTTGCTCTCAACTTCTTGAAGTTTTCTCTCCAAATTTCAAGCAATTTCACCATAGAAAGTGAGCTTCCCTTCCTTCTAAGCAAAGTTCTAGGCTTGTTTAAGGTATGTACTATAAGCTTTAACCATTAATTTCAAGTTTAATTGGTCTTTTGTACTAGTTTAATATTGAATTCTTATGATTTTTAACTTGAAGATTTATGCTTGAAGTGAAGTATTACTTGTTAGAGATAGTATTTTCTTGGTTAGATTGAGTAGTAGATAGTATTAAATCTTGAAATTTTTAAGTGTTACATGTAGCTTGGAGGTAGAAACTTGAACTTTGAGTGAGATTTTGATTTGAATTGAGTTTGGATTGAACTTAGAACTTGTTGAACTATGGATTTGATGGTTGAAATCTTGAAGGAAAAACAAATTTGGGAAGGCCGAATTTAAGGGGAAATAATGTCAAAATTTTGTTAGAAATAAAAAGGAAACAAATAGATAGAATTCCTACCCAAGAACATGTCAAATTTAGTGAAATTAGTGTGCTGGAATTTTTACCAAATGACCAAATGTTGAACAAAAACTTTCTTAGAAAATGAAAACCCTAAATTGAAGCCCTAAAATGAAAACCCTAAGATGGAAACCCTAAACCCTAAACCCTAAACCCTAAACTCTAAACCCTAAAACTAAAACCCTAGAAATAAGTGGGGTATTTCTTGAATTTTCTTACTAAATTAATTAGGGTTTAAATCGAGTTTTCATTAGATTATTTCTTTTAAATTTCAGGACCCGAAAGCGAGACCCGACCTTTTTACGAAATATTCTCGTAGGCATTCCAGGTGAGTGTTTTATGTGTGCATGATGCATGTAACATGATAGTTCCATTTGTAAATATTATGCTATGATTGCAAATACTATGTGATAAAATGTGCTACTTGAGGAAAGATGTATACTTTATCGCATCTATTCCACCATGTGCTACTTGTTTTCATGATTAAATGTGTTATTTGTGTTTGAGACTACCGTGACTAACTTCACCGTTACTTCACGGATAGTCAACTTGAACGTGCGTGGGAGGATATAAGGTGCTGGGTGTTTTAGGGCGTGATGTTCATTCCCTTGTGAGTTGTGAATCCTCTAAGAGGCCAACTCCGGATTGAATTTTCTTGTGTGTTGGCCCTTCAAAGTCGAGATTTCTCCTTGGATGTGGTAGCCTGTACGGAGGTTATAAGGTGTATGGTGGTTAGGCTTCTTGCTTGATATTACCAATATAACCCTTGGCAAGGACCTGAGCTATTATCTCTGTCCCAACGCCCTGGGTACATAATCGGTACTTGTTTCTCCTGCGGTCGAGCTTGCTCCCGTAGTTGAGCCCTATATCCGCCATTGACTACTTGTTTATTTATTTGTTCATGTGCTGATTAAATATCTTGTTAAATTATTTTATTTTCCTGAAATAATGGATTCTTGGCATGCCTGCATGTCCTGGGCACTCACTGGGCTATTATAACTCATTCCTTTATTTGTTTTCCTTTACCCAGATATTTCTCACTCTTAAAGCTGGGCATGGCGAGTTTAGTTATAGTAGACTTTTGCTCTTGTATTTTGGACAACCGAGCTGTTTGGTTACCCTTGTAAATGATATGTATATTTTGGGCATGTATACTTTTGGTACATGGCTTGTAAACTTTTAATGACTTTTGTACCTTAAGTTGAACTATGTGAATGTATACTATTTTGGGTTAACTGTGCGTGAATGTTTCGAGTACGTGCTTGAGTGAGTCCTGGCGAGAGCTAGGTAGGCAGTCCACTAAGCCCTTTGGTGAGCCTCTAGGTAAGGTGGGGTTGTCACACGCCGACCAGGCTGCTGGACAGATGTATGACCTTAGGCTACCAAGGTTGATTAATGTAAAGTTTGGGCTGCCAAACTTGAAATGTAAATGAAATATGTTGACTAGGCTACTGAACGGATGCATGACATTGGGTTGCCAAGGTTGATGAATGCAAAGTTTAGGCTGCCATACTTGAAATGTAAATGACATATACCAACTAGGCTACTAGGCGGATGCATGATCTTGGGCTGTTAAGGTTGATGAATATAAAGTTGGACTGCCAACTTGAAAATGTAAATAACAGATGTCGACCACGTTGCTAAACGGATGCACAATCCTGGGTTGCCAGAAATAATGGAATGCAAAGTTTGGGCTGTCAGATTTGAAAATGTAATTGACAAATGCATGATCCTTTGCTGTCAGGAATCATAGAATGCAAAGTCTGAACTGTCAGATTTGGAAAAGTAAATGACAAATGTAAGATCCTGGATTGTTAAGATGGATGCATGACCTTGGCCTGTCAAAATTGATGAATGCAAAGTTGAGCTACCAACTTGAAAATGTAAATAACAGATGTCGACCAGACTGCTAAATGGTGCATGATCCTGGGCTGTCAAGAATTATAAAATGTAAAATCTGGACTGTCAAACTTAGAAATGTAAATGGCAAATGCATGATTTTAGGCTGTCAGGAATCATGAAATGTAAGGTTTGGGCTGTTAGATTTGAAAAAGTAAATAACAAATATATGATCCTAAACTATCAGATATCATGGAATACAAAATTTGAGCTGTCAGACTTGAAAATGTAAATGATAAATTCATGATCTTGGACTATCAGGAATTATAAAATGCAAAATTTGTGCTGTCAGATTTGAAATGTAAATAAACAGATGCTGACTAAATTGCTGGATAGATGCATGACCTTGGGTGGTTAATGTTGATGAATGCAAAGTTTGAATTGCCAAACTTGAAATGTAAATAAATAGATACCGATTAGCCTTCTGAACGGATACATGATCTTAGGCTGTCAAGATTGATGAATGCAAAATTTGAACTACCAAACTTGAAATGTAAATAAACAGATGCCGACTAGGCTGCTGGACGGATGTATGACCTTAGACTGGCAAGGTTGATGAATACAATGCAAGGTCTAAGTTGCCAAATTTAAAAATGTAAATAACAAATACCAACTAAGTTGTTGGATGGATGAATGACCTTAGGCTATCAAAGTTGATAAAAATGCAAAGTAGGGTTTGCCAACTTGAAATGTAAATAAACAGATGCCAATCAGACTGCTAGAGGGATGCCAGATTCTGGGTTGTCAGTATTGAAGAATGTAATGCAAATTTGGACTGGCAGACTAAAATAGACAAAAAGAGTGTCCAGACTACTGAGAAAATAAATTCATAAAATACAAATGCAGAAAAAAAATCCAAACTGTTGAACAAAATAAATTCATAAACTAAAATGCAGAAAGCATGTCCAAGCTGCTGAAAAAAATAAATTTAGAAAATTAAGTGCGAAAAACGGCTCTAGACTATTGGACAAAATAAATTCATAAAGTAAATACAGAAAGCGGGCCTAGGCTGCTGGACAAAATAAGTTCATAAAGTAAATACGAAAAATAGGCTTAGGCTACTGGACAAAATAAATTCATAAAATTAAATACTGAAAGCAAGCCCAAACTGCTGAATAAAATAAATTCATAAACTAAATGCAAAAAATAGGTCCAGACTGCTGAACAAAATAAATTCATAAAGTAAATGCAGAAAGCTGACCCAGATTACTGGACAAAATAAATTCATAAAATTAAATGTAGAAAGTGTACCCAGATTGTTGGACAAAATAAATTCATAAATTAAATGCAGAAAGCAGGTCCAGACTGCTCAACAAAATAAATTCATAAAGTAAATGTAGAACGCGGACCCAGGCTGCTCGATAAGATAAATTCATAAATAGAATGCAGAAAACAGGTCCAAGCTACTGGACAAAATAAATTCATTAAGTAAATGCAGAAAGTGGGCCCAGGCTAGTGGACAAAATAAATTTATAAAGTAAATGCAGAAAGTGTGTCCAAACAGTTAGACAAAATAAATTCATAAAATTAAATGCAGAAAGCGTGCCCAGGCTGCTGGACAAAATAAATTCATAAACCAAATGCAAAAAGCGAATCCAGACTATTGAACAAAATAAATTCATAAACTAAATGCAATGTCTGGGCTGTCAGACTTAAATGGACAAAAAGCAAGTTCAGGCTGTTAGACAAAATAAATTTATAATCTAAATGCAAAAAGCGAGCTCAGGCAGCTGGACAAAATAAATTCGTAAAGTAAATGCAAAAAGCGTGCCCAAGTTGCTAGACAAAATAAATTCATAAACTAAAAGCAAAAAATGGGTCCAGACTACTGGACAAAATGAATTCACAAACTAAATACAGAAAGTTAGTGTAGACTACTGGACAAAATAAATTCATAACTTAAAAGCAAAGTCTGGACTGACAAATTAAAATGGACAAAAAGCAAGTCCAAATTGTTGGATAAAATAAATTCATAAACTAAATACGAAAAGCTAGCCCAGGTTGCTGGACAAAATAAATTCATAAAGTATTAACACAGAGGAAACTTAAAGACAACTGTTGAACATTGTATCTAGATCCATTTGAAAAAAATAAAAAAAAAAATTTTTTTTACCCCAATGTATGAAATCAAATTAACTTGAAATTACCTTTTTCATACTTGGGACCTATGTAAAACATCAAAATTTATTTGAAATTAATCTTTCTAAAAAATTTCTCCTAGTATGAATCAAATGAAATTAATTTGAAATTAATTTTTTTTTCAAAATCTTGCTCAATCATAAAGCACCAAAATCAACTTAGAGTGGAAATAATTTTTCTCATAAAATTTTCCCCAATATCACTCTGAAATCAATTTTTGAATTGAATTTTTGCCCCAGTATAAATTAGTCTTTTCCAAATTTACCTCAAACATAAAGCATCAAAGTCAATCTTGAAGCCAAATTTTTCTCAAAAAAAAAAATTTGCCCCAATGTCAATTTTGAAATTGATCTTTAAATTGAATTATGCCATTGATTAAACCATCATTAACTTAAAAATTTACCCTAGTTTTTATCCTTGACGAAGGTCTCACATAATGATGATGTGATTGCACGTGCCAAAGAGAAAACAACTACAATTTGCAAAAGTGATGCCACCATTGGGCAGTCCTTGACTCCACTAGCACATATAAACATGAAGATTGTCATCCTGAATCTCTGATATGGTCTTTTGCCTTGATTCTCTTCAAGCCCCCGAACTTAATGGATTCTGATTCACAATTCAGTTCAAATTCTCTACGAATAGTCTTTCCACTTCACACGTACTGCAGTTTTCTGATAAATTTAGGATTGCTTTTTGTTTCACTTGAATTCAACGAAGGTAACTATCATTATTCATTTTAATACACAAATACCTCACATTTCTTAAATTTAAAAGAATCTTTGTACAAAGAACAACTAAAAACATATAAAGACTAAATGAGTAAAATACAGTTGAATAAAATATTTTTCAAAATTGACTTTGAAATGATGCCTTTTGATCTTGGGATGTCATTCCCATTTGAATTTCGAGGTTATCACAAAATGATCAATACAGAAGAGGAGCCTGAAACAATTGTAGTCACTAACTTCCAAATTAATTCGATGTCGGCATACCAACTTTTTCACTTATGAAATTTCAACTGTCATCTTGAGCCAATTGTAGTGCCCTTTCAGATTATCAACTTCAGAGGAAAAAATAAATTGAATGACAATATCCAAACTCGAGAGTCTTTCCCTTTTTCATTAAAACAAACTAAAATTTGAAATACATTTGGCATCAGTAAGGCAATCCTCCCTTAATGATTTGGGATAATTATATTAACATCATATGCCACTTTGATTTGCCAATTTTCATTCCAAAAATCATCACAAAATAAAGACGGAGCCCATTAATAGTCTTAGCTTTGGCAGTGGATCAGGTAATGTGCTAGAAAGGTTGAAAAGCAGAAGTTAAGAAGGGTTTAAGCATCTTGAGGTTGCATTTGTAGAGAATTTGCCCTAGTTTAACAATTTTCACCTTTTCTTTTTTGTTTAAAAATTTTTCATCCTAGTTTTACCATTGGCTTTTAGGGTTCTTCTTTCTTTCTTGGGGTTTTCTTTCTTTTTCCTTTTTTTTTTTGCAGTTGTTTCCCTTTTCTTTCCCTTTTTTTTTACAAACAAAAATAAAATTTGCCCCAATGTAGGGTGCGACCATCAAGTGGGTTATAAAATGAAAATCATATATTCTGGAAGCTCGAAGGAAAAATTGGGAGGAAGAAAATGTTTAAGGAAAAGAAAGAAGACCCGATTTTGATCTGTCTCTTTTTGCAACAATTTTTGAAGAAACTTCATTAAATCAAATGAGAAAATCCCTTATGTCGTTTGAATTAATAATCAAGGGAAATATTCGACCATCACTTCTACTAGAATACGGTCTTCCTTGGACAATGCCTCTCCACTTTTCATGCTCCCAATTGATAAAAAATCTGTCCAAATGTCATTAATCTACAAAGATCCAAAAACTTGTATGTCAATCTACTCAAAAATTATTATTATTATATTTTTTTACCTCAAAAAATTCTAATTTTGAATCAACAAATATACCAAATGCATTATTTTGACCTTTGTCAATTCTCCCACACTAGAATCATTATATGTTCTCAACCATTGAAAAAATGCGAGTTCTACTAATAATTTAAGCATTGAAATCACATATATGCGTTCTAAAATGTATTTCCTCAAGACTGAGTAAATAATCATTATGCAATTTATTGTCTTGTCTTTAATATTCATAATATCAAGCAAAGGAGAAGGAACTATATCACAATTAAATAAATTCAACTTAATTTCTTCGTTTTACCGAATTTCACACGTAAATGAATCATATGATCGATCTAAGAGCATGACATGTTTATGATCAATTTCATTTTTCTTTTGAGGAGAATTTTGTAATATTGAACTAGTCACTCAAGGTATGATAGTGCTTTTTGACACGAAAATCGACATTGGCTATGAAGGTTTCCGGTTACTCAACACTTCAACCTTAAGTGAATAGAAAAACTATATTTGAGAAGTAAAATTACTATTTTACGCAAGAATCGACATTGGTTGGATGAAAATCCCTAGTTACTCAACAATTTACTTACTCAAATTTATAATGCATTACTCATAGTTCAAGTATCGTTTGACGCAAAAGTCGATATTTTTGGATAAAGACTCCTGATTACTAAGCACAAGAACTACTGGAGTAGAAAAAAGTTATATCATCCTTTTTCTTTCTTTTTCTTCTTTTTTATTTTTTTTGTAAAATTTTCCAAAATAACTTTTACATCATAGATTACATGATTGCACTAATTGATTATAATCAATTTTTCACATGTGAAATTAAGAAAAGAAGAGAAATCTTCTTCAAACATGCAAAATTTAGACATAATTTTAACCACTTTACAAGACAGACAAAATTCTAATCACTTTACAAGACATATTTTCTATAAGAACAAAACTCCAAATCACATAATAATCATTTCTTGGTACTTGAAGAAAGCATTTGCCAAAGTACATAAAGTAATTTCAACAAGTAGGAAAATTAGACAAAAATCACGATTACTAGCAATAACTCACAAGCATGTGATATCACCTTATTTTAATCTTACAATAACTTATACAACACATTCCAAAGTTAAATAAGAAATTGTGGAAATGAAACAATAAACTCCTCTTGTGAAATGGTTGAAGTCGTATCGTTTGCATGTTTATTCCTTTTGTTGTACTTGAATCTTCCAAACAAACACCAAACCTGCTTTGACAATTCATTGTGGCTCCGTTTCTTAATATCTGGAATGCTTACAAGTGAGAATCTAAGCGATAGATTTTCCATTCTGCCTCAGTGCAGGTGTTGATAGCTTCTGTACCGTTCAAAATCATTAACATGGAATCCATATTCCTTTTCAGTATCACTCTAATTTCTCCTTAACAATTTGCTTTATTTCAGAATCCAGAGAGATATCGAAGTGGCAATCATCAGCTTCAAGTAATATGGCATCCAAAGATCATAGGCATTTTTATTTTCACCATCAAAATATAGAGGAAAATATTTTTCTTTTCATTCAATTTGAATTTGCCTTAACTCATCAAAAGAGAAAACCTTACAATTATACAAACCTAGCATCAGGTTTTGAAAGAAATATGATTTATTTATGAACCTTATTAAAGAATTATTTGCTCAATATAAGAAAAGATTTGAAGAAAACTTTTTCAAAAGCTAAATGCAAGACATGAAGGGAAAATCAAATGTCACAAACAAATTTGAGAAAGTAGCTTGTTTAACACTTCATCTGAGAAAGAATTTAGAATACAAGATAATCTTAAATTTACAGAAGAAGTACAGTAATTAGCATCCAAATTATTACTATTCTTATTACGCCTAAAATGAATAGTTGTCTAGTTATGAAATACAATTTCATCTATCACACTACCATCTTAGGTAAACTTATATATTTGGACTCTCAGCGCTATCAATTCTAAAATTAATTCCTGGAAATTAGTATTTTCATGGCCCGGTAGATATCAAATGTGTGGCACTTAATTGGAATAGAACTATGATCTTGAATGTAGAACATAATATGTATTGGATGTCTCTCCCCGTTTGATGCCTCCACTGGAGGACCTATAAAAATAAAAAATCATAATCAGTATATGTAAAAGAAAAAACGGATGCATGTCCTAGAGGGAGACCTTATTGTGCCAAGAGTAGGCCCAGCATGAAATACAATCCTTTAGGATGAAACCTCCCTTTCAAACGAAGGTGCACCAAATCTGCTATGAAAAAATGCCTCCATTCTACTCGCATTATCTTACCAAGGGTTTCACCCGTTAGGATTTACTAAAAACATAAACGCGCATATCTTTTAGGGTTACGTACCCAAGATACAGGACGACTTTTCTATAATGGGATTCTCGAAATGACATTTCTTCTAAGGTTTATGCATGATGTCAGTTTATTAAAGCAAGCTAAACATATATAAAAATGCAAATTTGAAAGATGTCTTAAAGGTTTTTAATCTAACAATGATGTAGAATTTTTATGAGAAAGATGGACCATGAGCTGTACAAAAGGTTATTGACTCTGGATTTATTTGTTTGATAAAAATCAGGTCTCCCTGAGGTTACGGAACACAACATTAAAACAAAGCCAAAAATCACAACCCTATCAAAAATGCTAGTTTATTAAAGTAAGATGAAATATATGTTAAAACTCATTTTGTGTAGTGTGGGAAGGGAGGGTGGGGGATAAGGCAAAAATGACGTACAATTTATTTGAAAAAGGATGAACACAAACTGTGCAAAAGTTTGACCACTTGAGTATATTTATTGACTCTTGAGAAAAATTGCTTCAGATAAAATTGACAAGTACAATAAGGATGTGTAAATTTTGAAAATGATTTAGAAATTGCAACTTTTATTCAAGAATATACAAGACGAAAAATTAGATTTTTGGGATTTTTTAGGAAATTTACAATGATTGATCCCTTGAGTATTTGTTTACAATCAAATGGAATTTGTAAAAAATTTATGAAAATCTTATTTTCATCTTTCTCGAAGAAATGAATAGTAAGACAGAGATTTAAACATGCCAATTGTGGGTTGGTTCCCTACAAGAGCACCATGCCAGGGCTTTTTATTCTATAGTTGTGAATGCAATCAAAGAACGAAAGAAACTGCGTTAGTTTATTTAACAAATAGCATATAACACATTAACAAAACAAATAGCAGTAAATGGCATGATGAGGCAAACAAAGGGATGGATTCCCTCGTCTCGTGCCTAGTGTACCTGATGGGGTAAGGCTGACTCTATCTTAAGTTATTCTACATGAATGCATGAGGTTGGACTCACTAATGCATCTAAACTCAATTAAATTGTCAATTCCGAAGCCTTCAAACCTAAGGGTAAGGGTCATCAATCCCAAAGCCCTTGGTCGGTGCCTCGAATGATCCCCCAAACACTGCTATGTACACATCGTGCCCCAACCACGTATCCGAGTGGATCTATTCTTAAAGTCCCGAAACTCTTGACTTATGGACTTAAGTCGAGAGTTCGGGTGATCTCCTAAATATGGTCACGTGCACATTGTGCCACAACCACATGTCTAAATATATCGATCCTATTCTTAATCGGGATGGGTGGATGACAACCACCAAAAAGAGAAAAGGGTAAAAATATATCGAATGCATGTATAAAGTGCTCCTTATGAGAGGAGGAAAGATAATGCTAACATGCGTGGGGCTGTAAAGGGCTACTGACTCCCTCACCAAATGCAAACGTGGTCGAATAAAGCAAAGATAAGTAAAACATGCATCACATAGATAGACAACAGATGAGTTGTGTAAAATGCAAAAACAAACCCTAAAAACCTAAAACAAAAATGCAATCCTAACATCCAAACACGATAAAATAAAAGGGCTAAAGAAGAAAAAAGTGATTAAACCTAGTGCTTGGACTCACTAGTGATCTCTAATGGAGTCACCAAAATCTGTCGCGTCGTGAAAAATCGAGGCACGGGTCGGTCTGTGATTGTCGCGCCCCAAAAGAGCGGTCCGGTCTGATGACCCTTTTCGAAATAGAAAGTTTTTGAAAAAATTGTGCGTGTTTGAGAAAAAAATCGAGTTTTTAGTAAAAAAGTGCTATTTAGAAAAAATGGTATTTAAAAATAAAAACAAAATAAGGTCAGGACTAAAAAGTACGACAGTTTTGGCCAACTAATTTTAAAAAAAGGGTTTTATTTTGAAAATGAAGTCGCCACTTGGCATCGAATTAGGGTGTACCAAGTCACCCAAAAATTATTTAGCGAAAAAAAATAAAATTAAAAAAAACACACTTGAAAACCCTTTTACGATTTTGGTCTACGAAAAAAACAAGAGAAAAAGTCCAAGAGTCACATTTGAAGAAAGGGAAGGCAAAGGCTCACACCTAAGGCACCTTTTTTACCTAGTCGAAGTTAGTTGCGAAATTTAATCAAATTTTCCTAAGGTAATCCTAAGTTCTATCACGTTTAGATGTATCCATATGAATGCAAATTCTAAGTCTAATGTGAATATCGGAAGGGTCAAAATATTCCATTGAGGTTTGGTAGGGATTATTGCATTAATTGCGAAATCCGAGTCTAAACCTTGACGGAGTTACGAGTGTATATGCAAAATGGAATGCAAAAACAAAAGAAAAATAGTAATATAGATAGTAAGTGAACAAATAAAGTGGGATGCAACATAACGAGTTCAGGGTACTAATAATTCGTGATTGACATTTTTCTACTCACAGAGGGAGGAACGGCCTGCAATCCACAGCTTCTCACGTAAGTAGACGACTATTTCTTAGTCAGAACACACAAATGACCTAAATTCTATGTGTAATACGATCTAGATGTCACGCACTGAATATTTGTCAAAATAAATAATAGATAATAATAAAATATAAGCAAAGATCATGCAAGAATGAAAAAATCCTAGAAAAGAGAAAAAGTGTGTGAAATGATATGACATGCACCCGAGGTGTGAGACTAGCACTAAAATGACATAAGGGTCTAGCATTGGACTAGCCCTTTTAGGGATTTCCACTAGCATTGGACTAGCAGAAAATGATAAAGCCATAACTAGCGTTGGACTAGTATGGTGACGGTTTAATAAAACTAATAAAATATGAATCGAAAGCAAGTAAACATATAAAAGGCATGCAAAAGCACATAGGAGCCAGTATGCAGGCTGAGGTAAAAGCAGTATTGGAAGGTTTAAAAATTTGTATAGATTTTGGTTTTTCACAAGTACAGGTCGAGTCAAACTCATTAGTTCTTGTTGGAATACTGCAACGGAAATTTGTTTGCCCATGGAAAATACAGAAGGAGGTGAATACTATTTAGAAGATGATGAATGAAGATCTTCATATTTCTCATTGCTATCACCAAGCAAATAAGGTGGCAGATTGTTTAGCAAATTGGGGAGCATCTCATGTGGCCTATTCTCAAATGTTTATGCATGAATCTACCTTACCAGCCTTAGCACGTGGAGAAATGAGATTGGATAGACTTAGTTTTCCTTCTTTTAGAAAATGCATTTCTTGAGAGTTTCTGTAAGGGGAGTAGTACTCCTTTTTTATTTCTTTTGTTCTATTCTATGTATTATTGAGGTCAAGTTTATGTCCCCCTATTTTCTTAAAATTAATAAAATTTGGAGTGGCACCCTCCCCCATGCACGGGGTTAGCTTTAAAAAAAAAAGTACATAGGAGCATATAACACGTAAACATGATATCTAGATGCGAAATTTTAAGCGCTAAAATAGATAAGCACATAAACATGCAAAAAACACGCAAACCCTAACTATTACATCGGGGAGGTTTAACTTACAATTTAAGGGGAAAAATTAAAAAATGACCTATGTATTACACTTGCTATCTAAATAAACAAATATTTGTAAAAAAAATATGAAATGTAACCTAACTATTACATTGACTAGCAAAATATAAAAATATCACAGTTTTGCCAAGATAATAAAATTTGAAATTAAATAATATAAAGTAAATAAATACGCAACAAGTATATAAAATAAGAACCACGTGAAGAAAACGCACAAAAAATCACATAGGAATACATTGGAGCACATAAAGAAGCAATTAAAAAGTAGACCCGGTATGCTTAGAAACACAAATAAACACGTCAATGTACCTCAATATAAACAAATAAAGCCTAGAAATATGTAAATATAGACAAGTTGCGGTAAAATGTGAAGTCTAACAACTAAGGGGACTAAAATAAAATTATATAAGATTTAAGGGGTAAAAATTTGAAATTCACAAAGTCTAAAAGGGTAGAAATACAAAATTAAAGTTAATTGGGGGGTAAAAATATAAATTCTATTAAACTAATGGGGCTAAAACAAAATTCTATGAAGCTTGAGGGGTAAAATTAAAAAATTCACACAAATAAAAGGGGTGCAAATAAAACAAATTGGGAGGGGAAAAATAGTAAAGTCATGCAAATGTGGAATTAAGTGCAAATTGTAGGACTTAATTGAAATAAAAGTAAAATTTAGGGAGTCAATCTCTAAAAAATAGGGACTCAATTGCATAATAAATGAAGTTCTCAAGGGCAATGCTAATAATCCTTAAAATGCAAGAACCAAAATGCCAAATCCTATCTTTATGATAAAATCACCAAAAGAAAAGGCAAAAGCTAAATTGTTTTCTAAAAAAAAATTCCCCCCAAACCTCAATTACCCCAAATTGGGTTCTTTCCCTTTTCACTTTCTATTTCTCTCTTTGTCGTTCTTCTCTCTCTCTCTCTCTCTCTCTCTCTCTCTCTCTCTCTCTCTCTCTTTCTTTTTTTCTTCTCTTTCTCTCTTGCCTCTATCGTTCTTCCTCTTTCTTTTCTTACTCTTTTCTAGCTCTTATCTTTCCCATCTCATTCCCTCGAACTCTCTAGCTCTCCGTCCCTTTTTTCTTGATTTTCTCTCCGATTCTCCTCCTCCCTCTCTGTTATTTTTTTCTTTCTCTCCGTCTATTCTCTGGCTTTTTCTTCTTCTTGCCGTTTTCTCTATTTCCTCTCTGGTTCTAATTTCCTTCTCTTTGTGTCAATTTTTTCTTTACCGAGAAATACCAAAGCCAAATTCCCCAATTCAAATTGCAACCACTCAAAACCAAAGACTAATCAATCACAAAATTAGGAGGTCTTATCACATTTAATTGCTCAGTTGAAGAAAAAATGAAAATTAGAAATATAAAATCAAGAGTGAATACCTATTTTGGCCAGGAGAAATCGCGCATCTATAGTGACGCCACTGCTTGTTTTGTTGGGAAATGGAGTAGTGGCGCTGGTGATTGGTTTTGGTGTAGTTGCTGGTGGTTTAGCTGTTCTTATGGTGGATGTTTGTGGTGTGGCTAATTCACGGTGGATGATGGTTGATTAGTGGTGATGAGTTGGTAATTGTTATGAGTCTGTGTGTATTTGGTGGTTACTCTGATTTTTTATGGTTAGAATTTGGATTTGACAGTGCGTGTTTATGTGATATGTGTGATTGAGAGCCATATGGGTGTCCAATTAGATGCGTGTATGTGTTCTATATGATATGTGTGAGAGTGTGTAAAATCTCTGTGTGTATTGTGTTCTAGTAGTGTGTGTACATAGTGGGTGAATATGTGCCTGTGTGAGATTGTGTAGGAATTCTGTGATTTGTGTGAATTTGTGACAGCCCCACCTTACCCAGAGGCGCACCAAAGGGCTTAGCGGACTGCCTGCCTAGCTCTCGACAGGACTCGAATCACACACTCACGCAAACATCCACGCGTACTTAACTCAAAATAAAATAAAAATAAAATAGAATAAAATAAAATACATTCATATTATTTAACTTAAAGGTACAAGTAACATCAAGAAGTTTACATGTCATAATATACATGATTTTCACAAGGATAGCCTAAAACAGTTTGGCTATTACAATAACTAAGACATCTATTATATTCAAAACTAGTCGATCCAGTTTTAATTTTTCAGGAAACCTGGGTAAAGGAAAACAAATAAAAGGAATGAGTTATAATAGCCCAGTGAATGCCCAAGTCATGCAACCATATAAGGATCTCATTATTTTATTGAACAAAATAATTGACAAGATTAAATAAGCAGGTATGAACAATTTAATTAACAAGTAGTCAATGGCGGATACAAGGCTCAACTACGGGAGCAAGCTCAACCGCAGGAGGAGCAAGTACTGATCATGTAACCATGACGTTAGGACCGAGATAATAGCTCAGGTCCTTGCCAAAGGTCATGCCAGTATTAACAAGCAAGACCCTAACCACCGTTCACCTTATAACCTCCGTACAGGCTACCACATCCTAGGGAGTAATCTCGACCTTGGAGGGCCAACACGCGAGCAAGAAAGTTCAATCCGGAGTTGGCCTCTTTGAGGATTCACAACTCAAGGGGAAAGAACAACACGCCCTAAAACACCCAGCACCTTATATCCTCCCACGCACGTCCGGTTGACTAACCGTGAAGTAACGGTGAAGTTAGTCACGGTAGCCTCAAGCACAAGTAACACATTGGATCACGAAAGCATGTAACACATTGCGGAATAGATGTGATAAAGTACACATCTTTCCTCAAGTAACACATTTTATCACATAATATTTGCAAGTGTAACATAATATTTACAAGTGGAACATAACATTTCATGCATCATGCACACATAGAGACACTCACCTGGAATGCCTAAGAAAATATCTTATAAAATGGTCGCGATTCGTTTTCGGATCCTGAAATTTAAAATAAATAATATAATGAAAACCCGATTAAAACCCTAGTTAATTTAGTAAGAAAAATTCAAGAAATACCCCACTTATTTCTAGGGTTTTGGTTTTAGGGTTTCTAGGGTTTAGGGTTTAGGGTTTTCATTTTAGGGTTTTCTTATTCTAAGAAAATTTTACTCATTATTTGGTCATTTTATCCAAAAATTTCTGCACACTAACTCTCTAAATTTAATATGTTCTAGGTTAGAAATTTCATCTATTATTTTTCCTTCTTTATTTCTACCAAAATTTCAGCAACATTTCCCCTTAAAATCGGACTAACCCAAATTTTTTCCTGCAAGAAAACAACCAACCAACCCATTTTCAACAAGTTCTACAACTTCTATGTTCAATTCAAACTCAATTTCATTCAAAATTCCACTCAAATTCAAGATTTCTACTCCAAGTTTCTTCAACCAAGCAACATATAACACATGAAATTTCAAGGTTTAAATGCTATTTACTAGTCTATCTAACCACAAGAACACTTTGTCTAGCAAGTAAATCTTCAATTCCAACTAAATTCTTCAAGTAGTAATAACAAGAATCTAGATTTAAACTTGTACAAAAGCTAAAGAAAACTTGAAATTAATAGCAAAAGCTTCATAGTAGATACCTTAAACAAGCTTAGAACCTTGCTTAGGAAGAAGAAAAGCTCACTTTCTATGGTGAATTGCCCAAAATTTAGAGAGAAAGCTTCAAGAAGTTGAGAGCAAAATGAGAGGTAAGAGAGAGAGTAGGATGGCCGGCCAAGAGATGAAGAAAAGAGAAAGAAATAGGCTAGGAAAATAGAAAAGAAATAAAGAAAAGGTGGGAAAAGAATAACCAATCAAAACATAACAAGAGTCAAGTTAGGTTTATGCTTTTAAGGTATTAGTGGTTAAGTTGGACAAATTTAATTGGTGGAACTTTTTAATCTCTTTATCACCTAGTAATTAGTAATATTATGGCACAAATATTAAAGCAAAAAGAGAGAAAAATAAGAGAAGAGAGAGTCCGGCCATGAGGAAAGAAAAGAAAGAAAGAAATTCGGCCAAGAAGAAAAGAAAAAGAAAGAAGAAATTTCGGCCAAGAGAAAAAGAAAAAGAGAGAAGAAAATTCAGCCAAGAAAAAGAAAATAAAGCAAGAGAACAAGTGAAATTTTTGAGTAAAATTGAGCTAAAATTCAAGTAGTCAAAAGACTAGAAAATAGTAGAATAAGCTAGTCAAAATTAAACACTATTATAAATTAATGGTCCAATAAAATTATTCCAAATTTGGTACTTAGGTGTCCTACTTAATAATGAAAAATCTTAGTTAATTAACCTAATTAACTTAAGAAATCTTCCAACTAATAAATCAAGGATTAATACTAACTCCTAAATAAAAGAATTTCTCTTGTAAGTACATTTTAGGTTTTTCCCTTTTCTTTTTCTTTTCTCTATATATTTTTTCTACTAATAGGACATACATGAATTAAATTATTCTTATATGAATTTTCTAGGGTGTTACATCCTTCCCCCCCTTAAAAGAATTTCGTCCTCGAAATTCTACCTTGATTTTCGAAGAGCTTGGGATAATTTCTCCGCATTTCTTCTTCTGTCTCCCAGGTGGCTTCTTCTAAGTCATGATGCTTCCACAGGACCTTGACAAGAGGAATTTGTTTATTTCTCAGTTCTTTCACTTTGCGGTCCAAGATTTGAACTGGCTGCTCTTCATATGCTAAAGTTTCATCAAGCTCAATCTCATCGGGTTGAAGTACATGTCGTGGGTCCGGGTGGTACTTTTTCAAGACCGACACATGGAAGACATTGTGCATTTTAGATAACTTTGAAGGCAATTCCAATTGGTAAGCAACATTTCCGATACGTTTAACGATTTTGAATGGTCCCACGTATCTTGGTTGAAGTTTCTTCCTTTTCCCAAACTGGATGCCACCTTTAAATGGAGAAATCTTGAGAAACACCTCATCTCCAACTTCGAACTCCAGCTCTTTCCTTCGAGTATCGGCATAACTCTTTCTGTCGACTTTGAGCAGCTTGGAGTCGTTGTTGTATTAACTTAACTTTCTCATAAGCCTCTTCTATCCAGGGTACTTTTTCTGGACCTAACATTTTCCGTTCACCCACTTCATCCCAATAGCCAGGCGTTCTGCATCTTCTTCCATACAGTGCCTCAAATGGGGCCATCTGGATAGAGGATTGGTAGCTATTGTTGTAAGCAAACTCAATCAAGGTCACATGTTGATCCCAATTGCTACCAAAATCCATCACACTCGCCCGTAGCATATCCTCCAAAATCTGGATCACTCGTTCGGACTGTCCATCGGTCTGGGGATGGTAAGCCGTGCTAAAGTTAACTTTGTTCCCAAGGCTTCGTGCATTTGTCTCCAAAGTCGGGAAGTAAACCGAGGATCTCGGTCCGAGACGATACTCACTGGAATTCCATGAAGTCTTACTACTTCATCAATGAACATTCGGGCAAGTTTCTCCAAAGGATAAGTCATGTTCATGGGTAGAAAATGAGCAGATTTGGTCAAGCGATCAACAATTACCCAAATAGCATCATGCCCCCTTTGGGTTCTCGGTAAACCAGAAACGAAATCCATGGTAATGTGCTCCCATTTCCACTCTGGGATTTCCAAAGGTTGCAATAGTCCTGACGGTCTCTGATGTTCGGCTTTTACCTGTTGACACGTAGGACAAGTTTGAACATACTCTGCTATTTCCCTCTTCATATTATCCCAGCAATAAAGTTTCTTCAGATCTTGATACATCTTTGTACTCCCCGGGTGCACAGTGTACCTGGAACGATGGGCCTCATCCATGATTACTCTCTTCAACTCTTCGTCTCTTGGGATGAAGATACGGTTTCGGAATCTCAACAAGTCCCTCCGGTCCAACACTATACTCAGGTATGGTCCCCACTTTGGCTTTCTCTATCCGCTTTTGTAGTGTAAGATCCTTGCCTTGAGCTTCTTGGATTTGTTTCAACAATTCAGATTGTGCATTTACGTTTCCACAAATCACTTTAGAGCCAACTATCCTTGGATTGCTCTCACTCAATCGCTCCAACAAGTCCCATTCACGGATGGCCAGGCTAGCCATTTGAACCTTCCTACTTAAAGCATCTGCGACAACATTAGCTTTACCCGGATGATAATTAATAGTACAATCGTAATCCTCCAATAACTCCACCCATCTACGTTGTCGCAAATTTAACTCTTTCTGAGAAAATAAATATTTCAGGCTCTTATGATCTGTATATACTTCAAAAGTGACTCCATACAAATAATGTCTCCATTTCTTGAGTGCGAATACCACCGCTGCTAATTCCAAATCATGTGTGGGATAATTCCTTTCATGAGGTTTTAACTTACGGGAAGCGTAGGCAACTACTTGTTTCCCTTGCATTAACACACATCCCAAACCTTCCCGTGAAGCATCTGTGTACACACTGAAAGTTTCATTTCCATTGGGCAATGCTAGCACTGGGGCCGATGTTAATCGTTTCTTGAGTTCATTGAAGCTCTGTTCGCACCGTTCATCCCACTTAAACTTAACATTCTTTTGGGTCAAAGCAGTGAGTGGTGTGGCTATCTTTGAAAAATCCTTAATAAACCGCCGATAATAGCCAGCTAACCCAAGAAACTACGAACTTCAGTGGGATTCTCAGGTCGTTTCCAATTAACCACGGCTTCCACTTTGGAGGGATCTACCGCTATTCCTTCTCCCGAAATGACATGACCCAAGAATGACACTTGGTCCTTCCAAAATTCACACTTACTAAACTTAGCATACAACTTATTGTCTCTCAGAGTTTGTAGCACAATCTTCAAATGTTGCTCATGCTCTTCATGGGACTTGGAAAATATCAAAATATCATCAATAAAAACCACCACAAACTGATCCAAGTATGGTCTGAAAACTCTATGCATCAAATCCATAAAAGCCGCTGGGGCATTAGTTAATCCAAATGGCATCACCACAAATTCATAATGACCATATCGAGAGTTAAAAGCAGTTTTAGATACATCTTCCTCCTTAATTTTCAATTGATAGTACCCTTGTCTGAGATCCACCTTGGAAAATACTACAGCCCCTTCCAGTTGATCAAACAATTCATCAATGTGAGGTAAAGGATACTTATTCTTTATGGTGACATTATTTAACCCTCGATAGTCAATGCAAAGCCTAAGAGTACCATCTTTCTTCTTTACAAATAACACTGGGGCTCCCCATGGTGATACACTCGGCCTGACAAATCCTCTTTCTAACAAATCCTGGAGTTGGACCTTAAGTTCTCCAAGTTCTGCAGGGGACATGCGGTATGGGGTTTTAGATATTGGCGAGACTCCTGGTACCAATTCTATTCTGAATTCCACTTCTCTCTCAGGAGGTAGGGAGCTTAATTCTTCAGGAAAAACATCGAGAAATTCTTTTACCACTGGCACATCCTCAAGTCTCACTTTATCTTCAGGTGTATTAATTAAATAAGCAAGGTATCCTACTGCCCCTCGGAACATCAATTTCCTAGCTTGCATGGCCGAAAGAAGGTTTGAGGAAGCTAGGGTTTTCTTTACATCCAACCTTAAAATAGGTTCTCCCGGTATACTAAAATCCACCACTTTCGTCCCACAATTTAGTTGAGCACTATACCGGGTCAAACAATCCATGCCTAATATTACATCATAACCTCGAATAGGTAAAGCTATGAGGTCCGTTAGAAATTTTCTTTCTCCTACCCGAAGCTCACAATCTTGGTAAACAAGATTAGTTGTCAGGCAATGGTCCCCAGTCGGAGTCCTCACTTCCAATTCATAGGATAATTTAACAGGTTGTATCTCTAGAGCAGTCATAAATTGAGGGTTCACAAATGAATGGGTGGAACCAGGGTCTACTAGCAGTTTAGCCAGACAATGAAAAACAAGAATCATACCTTCAATAACTGCTGGCGACTCCTGGGCATCACGCTTGTCGAGGGCATAAACGCGAGCTGGCACTTTCCGTTTATTCCCGCCCTCTTTGGCTTGATTGTTCTCCTTGGGCCCAGGTTGAGCGGTGCTCGGTCCGCTGGCTGCCTGTCTTGGACATTGATTTATCCGGTGATCGCCACTACCGCAAAGCAAACATTTACGGTTCTTTCTCCAGCAGTCATCTTCCACATGCCACCTTTACCGCAATACCCACAAGCAACAGGAGCAGCTGATGACCGTTTCTCCTTTTGAGTATCCTCCTTTTGTTCACTTCTTGGCGGAGCTCTTCTCACCAGAGCACCTCTTGTTCTTCCGAACGGGGCACCTTGCCCAATTCTCACTCCTCCAGTTCCCCTCCCCATCTTAGGGGCTGGAGCATTTCGAGTTGAGGGTCGAGCATCGTTGGTACTTCCCCGTTTTCTTGCCTTCACCGTGCGGACCAGGGACTTGGTTTCCTCCACCTGCTGCGCTTTTTCCACTGCAGCTTCATAAGTTTCAATGGTGGCGGCGGCGAGGGCGTCTTGAATTTCCAAATTTAAGCCTTGAATAAATCTCCTCTTTCTCCGTCGTTCAGTGGCTACAAGTTCCGGGGCATAACGAGACAGTTTAGTAAACTGAGCTTCATACTCAGCTACATTCAGCAACCCCTGTCTCAATTTCAAAAATTCATCTTCCCGCTTTTCTTGTACTCGCACGGGAATATATTTCTCCTTAAACTCTCTAGTGAAGTTGACCCACGTCCTTGGAGTTTGATGTCTTTCCCACTTGGCGTTGATTAAATTCCACCAAGGGGTGGCAGCACCTTCCAACTGGAACACGGCAAATGTCACTTGCCGTTCATCCGTATACTTCAAGGCAGCAAAAATTTTCTCAATGTCTTCTAACCATTTTTCAGCGATTTCTGGATTTGGGCTGCCGTTAAACTTGGGGGGGTTAAATTTCTAGAATCCGTTCTAAAGCCACATCCTCTCCTACTGCCGGGTTTCTATGAGGACCACCAACTTCCACTGCTGGGTTCTGCCGAGTTCCAAGTTGAGTTAGAACGTCGGTCATTCGGTTCAAGACCGCAATCATTGGGTCAGCCCCTGAAGGAGGATTTACGCTCGAAGTAACGTCTTCGTCTCGGTCTTGGCGACAGCGGACGTCCTCTTCCACGACCTCGTCCACTCATGACTTAATATGCTATAATAACAATAATGAATTATTTTAAATTTCACGTGATAAATAACGAGATATAAATTTTAAATGCACAAATGCAAGAGTAAACAAAGAAATCAAGTTTTATGCCAAGCAAGATCACACATATACATATATTTACAAGCAGTTCAAGTTACACGTTTCAAAAGTTCACGTACAAAACATGTCACACACACAAGCATAACAAAACTAGCATAAGTCTTTGTACATATTTCTATCTAGAGATCTAGTCCAACTGGACTGATCCTATCGAGCTCACGTCCATCTCCGGCTCACCCTCAGGAGCCTCCTCGGCCCCAAGAGGTGGATGTGCTGCCTGTCCCTGGCCCTATGGGCTGAGCCATATCTCGTACCTCATCTAGCACGTGACCTACCAGCAACCCACTCTCATCCACCAGTCGTCCAGTGTGATCCCAGACATGCTGCACAACGCGTGTGAGACGACCATGTACATCCTGGTACTGCCCTCGCAATGTATCAGTCCTCTGCTGTTCCTCCTGAACAGCAGTCTCTAACTCTCTAATCCTCTGGGCCTGGACTCTAACTGTCTCTCTCAACTCGTGAACACGGGCCCGAGGAGGTATCACTCTCACGCTCAATACGTCTGCTATCCTCTATCAATGAAAGCACGACATGATCGGGATAGGAATATGTCCTCCAACACCCACATGCTGGTCGTACTCGGCGAGCCGGGGAAAATGTACGGTAGGGATGACCCGATCCCTCACGGTAACGAACTATCGGTCGTCTACGATGCTCATGCTGGGTCGGGGCCACATCGGCTGGCTGTAATGCCCGTGATCCCTCACCTCGACCGCTCTCTGACATACCTACATGTTTAAATAATAAATTAATTAGGTCTATCCCAAAAGTACTTAATAATAAATAATACTTAAATATTACACTCAAATATCAAGCTTAAAAGTAACCTAAACCCATTCTCAAGCATATACACAATAGCGTCCAGGTGCGGAAATTCGGATCTTATCTCTCACACTCAGGTTGATCAGGCCCAAGCGTAACCTGACTCAACCAAAATTTCCTACCCGACACCCAAACAAGACTAGCACTAGAGACAGGATTCAATCCTAAGCTCTGATACCAACTGTGACAGCCCCACCTTACCCTAGAGGCGCACCAAAGGGCTTAGCGGACTGCCTGCCTAGCTCTCGCCAGGACTCGAATCACGCACTCACACAAACATCCACGCGTACTTAACTCAAAATAAAATAAAAATAAAATAGAATAAAATAAAATACATTCATATTATTTAACTTAAAGGTACAAGTAACATCAAGAAGTTTACATGTCATAATATACATGATTTTCACAAGGATAGCCTAAAACAGTTTGGCTATTACAATAACTAAGACATCTATTATATTCAAAACTAGTCGATCCATCTTTAATTTTTCAGGAAACCTGGGTAAAAGGAAAACAAATAAAAGGAATGAGCTATAATAGCCCAGTGAATGTCCAAGTCATGCAACCATATCAAGATCTCATTATTTTATTGAATAAAATAATGGACAAATTAAATAAACAAGATATGAACAATTTAATTAACAAGTAGTCAAGGGCGGATACAAGGCCTCAACTACGGGAGCAAGCTTAACCGCAGGAGAAGCAAGTACTGATCATGTAACCATGACGTTAGGACCGAGATAATAGCTTAGGTCTTTATCAAAGGACATGCCAGTATTATCACGTAAGCCCTAACCACCGTTCACCTTATAACCTCCGTACAGGCTACCACATCTAGAGAGTAATCTCAACCTTGGAGGGCCAACACGCAAGAAAGTTCAATCCGGAAGTTGGCCTCTTTGAAGGATTCACAACTCAAAAGGGAAAGCACAACACGCCCTAAAACACCCAGCACCTTATATCCTCCCAAGCCTGTCTGGGTTGACTATCCGTGAAGTAACGGTAAAGTTAGTTACGAAAGTCTCACGCACAAGTAACACATTGGATAGTGAAAGCATGTAACACATTGCGGAATAGATACGAATAAAGTACACATCTTTCCTCAAGTAACACATTTTATCACATAATATTTGCAAGTGTAACATAATATTTACAAGTGGAACATAACATTTCATGCATCATGCACACATAGAGACACTCACCTGGAATGCCTAAGAAAATATCTCGTAAAATGGTCGCGATTCGTTTTCGGATCCTGAAATTTAAAAGAAATAATATAATGAAAACCCGATTAAAACCCTAGTTAATTTAGTAAGAAAAATTCAAAAAATACCCCACTTATTTCTAGGGTTTTGGTTTTAGGGTTTCTAGGGTTTAGGGTTTAGGGTTTTCATTTTAGGGTTTTCTTATTCTAAGAAAATTTTACTCATTATTTGGTCATTTTATCCAAAAATTTCTGCACACTAACTCTCTAAATTTAATATGTTCTAGGTTAGAAATTTCATCTATTATTTTTCCTTCTTTACTTCTACCAAAATTTCAGCAGCATTTTCCCCTTAAAATTCGGACTAACCCAAATTTTTTTCCTGCAAGAAAACAACCAACCAACCCATTTTTCAACAAGTTCTACAACTTCTATGTTCAATTCAAACTCAAATTCATTCAAAATTCCACTCAAATTCAAGATTTCTACTCTAAGAATCTTTAACCAAGCAACATATAACACATGAGATTTCAAGGTTTAAATGCTATTTACTAGTCTATCTAACTACAAGAACACTTTATCTAGCAAGTAAATCTTCAATTCCAACTAAATTCTTCAAGTAGTAATAACAAGAATCTAGATTTAAACTTGGACAAAAGGCTAATTAAAACTTGAAATTAGTAGGAAAAGTTCATAGTAGATACCTTAAACAAGCTTAGAACCTTGCTTAGGAAGAAGAAAAGCTCACTTTCTATGGTGGAATTACCCAAAATTTGGAGAGAAAGTTTCAAGAAGTTGAGAGCAAAATGAGAGGAAAAGAGAGAGTAGGATGGCCGGCCAAGAAGAAAGAAAAAGAGAAAGAAATAGGTTAGGAAAAATAGAAAAGAAATAAAGAAAAGGTGGGAAAAGAATAACCAATCAAAACATAACAAGAGTCAAGTTTAGGTTTATGCTTTTAAGGTATTAGTGGTTAAGTTGGATAAATTTAATTGGTAGGAACTTTTTAATCTCTTATCACCTAGTAATTAGTAATATTATGGCACAAATATTAAAGCAAAAAGAGAGAAAAATAAGAGAAGAGAGAGCCGGCCATGAGGAAAGAAAAGAAGAAAGAAATTCAGGCCAAGAAGAAAAGAAAAAGAAAGAAGAAATTTCGGCCAAGAGAAAAAGAAAAAGAGAGAAGAAAATTCAGCCAAGAAAAGAAAATAAAGCAAGAGAACAAGTGAAATTTTTGAGTAAAATTGAGCTAAAATTCAAGTAGTCAAAAGACTAGAAAATAGTAGAATAAGCTAGTCAAAATTAAACTACTATTATAAATTAATGGTCCAATAAAATTATTCCAAATTTCGGTACTTAGGTGTCCTACTTAATAATGAAAAATCTTAGTTAATTAACCTAATTAACTTAAGAAATCTTCCAACTAATAAATCAAGGATTAACACTTAACCCTAAATAAAAGAATGTCTCTTGTAAGTGCATTTTCGTATTTTTCCCTTTTCTTTTCTTTTCTCTATATATATTTTTCTACTAATAGTCGTACATGGATTAAATTATTCTTGTATGTATTTTCTAGGGTGTTACAGTTATTGTGATGATGATTGTGGTTGTTTCACTGGTATGGTTGATTATGGAAGGATTAATGGTGTGTGATGGATGATGGTGAAGGAGGGGCGATATTTTCTATGATGGCTCTGGCTTGTTAGTATGGATGGTTGAGGGTTGGACAGTGGATTGGAGCCAATTCGGGTTCAATTAAGGTTGTTTGGGTTGGTGAATGGGAGGTGGAGTGGGAACAATGTGAAGAAAATGATGGAGGAACTCGCTTTTGGGTAATTTACTAGTTGATTTGGGTGTTAGTTTGGGTGGTATTTCGAGTGATTGTTGGAGGCGAAGGGGCTGTGATTGATGAAACAGTGGTGATGGCTAATTGTGTATGAATGTGACTGGCAGGCGAATAACCGTGAATGAATGTGGTTCGTGAGTGTGTGTTTTTGCGTGGGTTTAAATGTGTGTAGTGTGTGTTTTTTGTGTGTGTGTGTGTGAGTGAATTGTGAATGTATGTGTGAACGTGTGTATGTACTGAAGTGTGTGTGTGAGTAGTGTATGAGTAGTGGGTACATTTGTTTGGGGTTGTGTGTGTTTTGAGTGTCTGATTGTGTGTATGAATGTGGGTGTCTGTGTGTGAATTCTATGCATGTGTGTGAACGCGCGTGTGTGTGTGAAGTAGTGTGTGAAATTTAGAGAAGTGTGTGTTCTTGGTGTTCTAGGTGTAGGTTTGAAGATGTACTAGTGTGTGCCATAGGTGTTTTAGGTGTAGGCTTGAAAATACACAAGTGTGTGTTCTAGGCATTCTAGGTCTAGGCTTGAAAATACACTAAAGTGTGTTCTAGGTGTTCTAGGTGTAGGCTTGAAGATGTACAAGTGTGTGTTCTAGGTGTTCTAGGTGTAGACTTAAGACACACTAGTGTGTGTTCTAGGTGTTCGAGGTATAGAAAAAGCTAAAATTTAAAAAAAAATTCTCTTGGCCTTTTGTTTTTTGGGAAAATTTCTTATAAGGGCAGTGGAAGTTTGATAATTAATAAAGATGGCGAAATTTTCACATAATTCCTACGAAGGGCGTTATTACTAAAAGCATATGATTTCATGTATAAAAATATAATATTATTTTTAAATAATATAATTGGGTTATTTACCTAAATATTAACATTTTTAATAAAAAATCAGCATTATAATTTGTCATATCAAAGTAGTAAAATAAAAAATTTCTAAATTTTTTATTCAAAGTGTTCAAGTTCAAAATTACGAAGGGGACGATGTTTTGAAAGTGAACTTTTTTATTGTCAATTCTAACTAAAATTAAAATAAAAAATTTTATGAAAATTTATAAATATTAGAGTTTTTAATCAAAAAGGAAAAACAATGTATATTGACATTTTTATTCATCAGCTCAAAGCAGAAAAATTAATTTCTTCTAAATTTTGATATAAAGTATATGAGCAAAAATTACGAACGAGATGATTATTTAAAAATGAACCTTTTTTAATTGGTCAATTGCAGCCAAAATCAAAATGAAATCAATTTTTTTTTAAAATTGACATTTATATTCATTTTCTTGAAGTTATAAAATCAATTTCTTCTTAATTTTAGTGCAAAAGTCTTGGTACAAAATTATGAAGGTGGTGATTTTATGAAGATAAACCTTTTTTTAATGATCAATTCTTGTCAAAATCAAAATAAAATCGATTTTCTAAAATTGATTGAAGTAGAATTTCAGAAAAATCTATTTCTCTACCTTGGAAAGATGAATAAACCAGCATTCTATTTTAATATTAATCAAAAAATTCTTAGATTCAAGTATTTGTTAGTAATGCCCTTAGGAATTATGCAAAAGTTTGGCCCTCTTATTTATTACAAAACTTCCACAGCCTTTATAAGAAATTTTTCCTTTATTTCCCTCCTTTTTTTTTTTTTCAAAAATGGCCTATTTATAGTGCAAGAAAGACTTGTCTTCCAAGAAATAAGTAAAAGACCAAAATGCCCTTGACAACTAAAATTACAACTTTACCCCTATAAAAAATTAAAAATATATGTTCTCCCCCAAAAACAAAAAATAGAAAAATTAAAAAAATGTAAATAATAAATTTATTAATAGCAATTCACCCAAAAAAATTAAAAAGAATTTGAAAAATACTTAAAAGCCTAAAAAAATAAATTTGGGACCTGAAATGAGCAAAAATAGTGTTCGCGAGGCGAAATAACCATTTTGTCTCTGCATTGGCAAAATGTAGAAAAATACCAATTAAACCTGAAAAAATTATAAAAATTAAAAAATATGTTTGAAAGTATAAAATATGAACCTAAAACCACCAAAACTAATGGAAAAATATTTACAGTTGAAAATCACTATTTTGCCTTCCTGAATATGTTGATTTTGTCCCTTTTGCTCCAAAATCAAAATTTGATCTATGAAAATAGAAAAAATACCCCCCTAATGTTAGAAAAATGAATGGTATGTCAAAATTTAGTGTTTACAGTATATAAATGTAACAAGTTGATTCCTTAAAAAAAAATATAGAAAAAAAATATTTGGTACTTGGATGGACAAACAATGCATGTGAAGCCAAAAAGCAAAAGAGCCAACACGATCAAAAAGAAAGTTAGTTTCCTTAAAGACGTGGAGATTTGTGAAGCTTCGCTTAAAGAGAGGTACAAGGTGAAGTTGAAGGCTCCTTCCAACTAATTCAGCAGGGGATGATTATTGGGTTGGGACCCTCATTGTTGAAAGGCCTAAACCCAAGTCTTTGTAAACCTTATAAATATAAGTATTTATAGTATATATGTGTGCACCTGAGACATAGAAAGCAATTGTCAGAGACTAGAATTTTCTCTTAGAGCATGTGAAAGAGAGAATCTCTAATAAGGAGGAGTTCTCTAGTGAGAGGAAATTAGAGAGAAAAAAAGTGTGAGAAAGATAGAATCTTGAGATGTTGTGCTTATATTTTCATAGTTGATTTTTTTGCTCTTATTCAACCATGGACATAAGCTATTCATTGAACTACATAAATTTTGTGTTGTGTGTTTGATTGTTTATTTTAGGTTATGTTCCACTGCCCAACTACCCTGAGTACATATTTTACTGTCGTCCAATTGAATTCATATGAGTAAATGCTTACAATCTTCCAATTGAATCCATATTGTTCATAGTATTTATAATGCAAACGGCTAACTTACCTAGAAATGTGCAAATCGTTATTTTGAGAAGAGAAATGGTTCTCCACGTGCTTATATAATTTCACATGTTCTGTGATGTAAAAGGTCAAAAAAAAATAAAGTAGAAGTAATTCTAGTTTGGGACATACAACATAATTATAGCTAGGGTGAGCATGGATCGATTAACCAATCCATACACCCGACATCCTAATTGGAATTGCTTGTACCAATTCACCTAATTTGGTAACCGTATCTAATTTTAATTAGTCGTTTAACCGTTTATCAATTACTCGACTAAATATGGTTGGATACCTAACCAGAATTGTGTAGTATGAAGATAATTTTAAAAAATAGATAAAAAAATATAACAACGTAAATATTTGTTCAAATTAAAATAAAAGGCTATTTATAAAATTTCAATTACTTTGAAAAATAAGTAATAAAAATTACATAAAAATTACAAATTGAAACTCTTGCATCCACTCTTTTTAAAAACAAAAAAAGTTGAAAATAAAAAATTTTCATAATGCAAGTAAAAAATACTTATGCCATTTTCTATATTCTATATCTAAGTTATATGAAAAAAAATGAAAGTAATTTTTTAGTTAGTATCAAGAAAACATATGATAATTAGAGTATAAAAATAAAGAATAATATACAAATTAAAAAATTAAATGGAAAGAAAAATCAAATACGATATTTAAGTTTTTTGTGTTATCTTAAAGTTGAAAATAAAATGATTTGATATTCCTCAATTCCTTTATAATATTCACAGATATTAGCTTCTAAGACATATATGTGGACTGGTTCGGTTAACTGTAATTTTCAAGAATTGATACACGGAGCCAGAATCACTTTTACAAATGAGATTTAATTAACCTAACCGCTTTTAGAAATCTATTCTGTTATTCTCATTTTTCAATTCGAAATAGATCGGTTATTGTGATTTTTAATTTTTCAATTATTTTTGCCCATCCCTAATTATAGCACAAGGGAAAATTAAAAGGTTGCAGTTATTGTCAGAGCAATTCTTATCCAGCCAGAGCAACACTTCTCAAAATGCCAGAACTACCATCTGTGGGCATGAACCTATTTTTTCTAAATGCTCCATTGGGTCCTACCACGTAGTGTTTGTCTCTTGCTTATTCACCCACCACTCCTCTCAACTTCAACCTAACCGTTGCCCACCTTCCTCCGCCACTAACCACCCACTTTTTTGTGTCATTACTTTCCATATCATTTTTTCACATGTATTAAAAAATCTTTTCAATTGGATATTGAATCTTAAATGTCAAGAAGAATTGATAAAACATAAATCAACTATTGGATATGAGATGATAATAGAAATCAACTCTAAGATATGAAATTTACACAGCAAGACTAAGTTTGGCCAGCAATAATTATTTAGTTACAACTAGATAAGGAAGAACAAAAAATCCGTTTCACTAAAATATTTCCCACAAAAACCACATTTTGGCATTCTTTAAAAAAAATTTAAAAACCATTACAAAACTCTATAACAAAGTTTGACAAAGAAAACCCTCCTGAAAAACTGAAAAGGCCCCTAAAATACTCAACAAACTAGCAAATAAAGATCATCCTTATTTGTTGAAAATTTCTAGATAAAATTCAATATGTTTCCCACAAAATTCCTCTCTCCAGTGAGATTCATATTCAAGATTTTCACAGCCTTTGATAAAAACATAAATTGTTCTCCATCTATATAATTCATGTAGCCATTTTTATGTATGTAAGAGTTAAAAGATTGGATGAAAGGACGGGGGTAGATGGAGATAAAGAAGTGAGAGAAAGGAGACTAAAGCAAGTTGAGAACCTAGGGAGATGTGAATGTAATTTTATTAATATTAGAAAGGTGATGTGGTGTAGGTTAGGTATAGCAATATGAACAAATATACACAAATCAACTAATAAAAACCTAATTTTCCAACTATACTGCAAGTGCACGAGTCTATTATAGTACTTGGAGATTAGGTGTAGAATCTCATGAGGAATCAAATATTTTACTATCTAAACATAAACAAAATGAGAATCATATGGGGTCCCTTCAATAGAATAGATAAATGATTAAGAACTTTTGTAGAATTCAATGCAAAGAATCCTAGAACATAGAATCTACTAATGAATCATGCATGATTTACTTGCTAAGTGTTACCTTGCTTTGTTTAGAATCCAATTCCATAAGTGTCATAACTAGATCTCTCTATGAAATGACAAGATTTCAACTATTCTCATGGTGAAACCTTATAAAAACATGAATTGTATTGATTCACTTAAGCATCCATTATTCTCATATGAATGACTTAAGCATTACTTGTTCATTTTCCATTGTTACATGCATTTCTGAATGTCAAGTAGCAACTAAAATGACTTGTTTAAGTTGGTTATGCAAAAACATGTATTAAAACTTGTAAATAAACAAATGCAAACTTAGCAAGTTTTGGTAATATAAGTTATGCTTTGGGATTTATTTGCTTCATTTATATTCTAGATGAAGCATTTAGTGAATCGTTACTAATGAAACAACTATAAGTTCAATGTCAAAGCAAGAATTCATATCAACAAAGGATAGTAAAGGAGAAAGAGTTAAGAATTGCTCAACCAAAGTTGGGGCAAACTTCTCTTCTTAGTCACCAACAACAACTTTTTTAAATGTTCCTCGGTATTCTATTGAATGATAAAGAGAATTCTACTAATTCTCTACCAAATCTAGTACAAAATTAAGCTAATAATTACTTTCCATTATCAAAAACTTCTTGTCAATGCTTTACAAATGACTTCTATTTATACACAAATGTTCTCCAAGTCATTTTCCAACTTGCATGTGCCATTAATGCATTGAAATGATGAAGATTTGTATTGAGATTCCAAATTGACATAAAAGTCTTAAAATGGGTGCTTAAAGAAATCTCTAGCTACAAAAACTCTATCTCCTCCTGAAAAGTCTACAAATCCAGTTGGAAATGGATGCAAGTTGCAAACCCTAGATTCTTCTGACCGACCTAGATCCGCGGGTGCTATTCGCGGGTTAGCAGACTCGCAGATCATTTATTGTGGTCCCCACTTGATTTTTCCACTTTTGTTGACTTGGAAAAATCCACATGTGCAAACTTTTTCGATGCATTTCCATCTATTTTTGGTGTAGAATTGGGTTTTCCAATTATTTGCACAATTTATTCTTCAAGTATTTCTCTAAGGAATTATCAACCTACTCCTTTGAATTATCTTTGATTTTGATTCCCCTTAACTCCAATTGATCCAAATTGAGTTTACAAAATGACGATCTTGTAAAAGTATACACAAATTGTGTATTAATTTTCTCAAAGTATCCAAATTAACATAAAAATTCGAATTTTGAGCTAAAACCTTAATTATAGAAAAAGTTAAAAAATGAGTCATTTGTAATTAAAATTACTATTATAATATTAAAATAACACCAAAAATACATAATAAAACATACAATAATATTAGTAAATTTATTACTTATCAAAAGGTAATTCTGTTAATTAAGACAAAGTTGCTTTGGCAAGAGATTAATTGCTCTAGCAATAACGCCACCAGCTTAAAAATAATATTTGAGGAATGTGTGACATCTAATTAACGCGATGTGCATAAATTTAAGAAGACATAACATAATTGTCCTAGAGTATTGTTGTTAAAATAGTTTAGGAAAAAGGTTTAAAAAAATATAATCACATATAGATGGCAAAAAAATAGGAAAAGAAAAGGCAATAGCAGGATCCATCAACAAAAATCAATAAAGTTATACTATCTTATTTATATAAAATCGATTGCTGATTTGGAGACATTAGTCGATCAAGAGACAACCTCTGATTAGATGAACTCTTTGTATATCAAACCTTCTTAAAGAAAAGTTTCATTTGCTTTGGGAACCTCTATACATAATATGAAAAAGGGAATTCTTTTTCTTTCATTCTTAACTTTCTACTTTCTAAATTTACTCGTTACTATGCCTGATAAATTATTGCGCAAAGAATTAAATTTACTGCATAGTATCTATAAATAGAAATTGGCTACTTTTTAGGTAGTGCTATTCAATTCAAAGATTACTATGTAGAGATAAATAACTTTTTTTTTTAAATGTAGAATGTGCATTAAATCTTCTCCAGAACACATTTATGTTGATTATCTTCTTGATTTGAAGAGCTTGTATTTTATGCAATCATCTTATGACTTTAAAGATATGTATTTTCCTCATTGTTGTCATTATTGTTAACCTTTTCTGAGATGAGTTTATCTTATATGCCCTACTGTTAGTGAAATAAAAGTTTTACACAAGCAAGTTTAAATCTTGAACACATAAGCATTTAATAGATTTTACAAGACTTTGTTGCACATATGGCATCAAGCAAACCTGTTGGTATAAAAAATTTAGTACACTATCAGTGTATGCAATTTAAATCCTTACAATTTTATTGATTGAATTTGACTCTCTTGCTGACCTATTTTTCCTTCCTATCCTATTCCTCCTTTGTCTTCATCTATTGCATAGTAAGTTTTGCAACTATTCTTACTAACCTATGTCAAAAGTTGAAATGAACTTAACCTTAAAAAAAAGTAATGCATCAAGATTAAAGAACACTCCTTTATATAGTCAAATAAAATAGAATAGAAAGAAAAAGAAAAACAAAGTGAAGTGTCAAGACTCCTTTTATATGGTATAATTAACAAAAATTACAAATAAGAAATTAGTTATAGATAGCAAAATGCGATTAAAAGACAAAAACAAGTTGTCAAATATAATTGCTACACCACCCATAGGAGTTGGAGTGTCTTTGCACATTTTGTTGGAGTATTTTTAATGAAACCCGATAACTCAAAAAGTATGACTTAATGGTTTTTCCAGTACTTTTTCACTACACAAATGGGGGAGGGGGGGGTTTATAACCACTTATAATGGTCGTATTTCAATGCATATAGAGTATTAATAATGATTGTAACGATCATATTATTTTTTTTAGTAATTTGACCAATATACAATTAATTTATACACCTTTACTTATTATGAGATTTAAATTCTATAATAATTACATTTGATTATGTTATAATACACCTATATTTTTAGCCTATAAACAAAAGGCTCATGAAGGAATATTGTACATACTCCTAGCAACAATTTCTTCTTTTAATTTCTATAATGATATTTTAGACAAAAGCAAACCGTGTGGAGAATTATGTGCTTCTCTTGATTGTGCAAATCTTAGAGAAGGGACAACCATGAAATATGTTGTTATATGCTCGAGGTGACATGTTGTGACGTTCTGCATTAAAGTTAAAATTTGTAGAGGCATAAATTGTTTTAAAACGAGCATGTTACGCACCTTAACCCTATTGTACTTCTTAATAACTGTCAAGTTCGTAATCATCAATTTTGAATGGTAATAATTTTTTTTGCATTTTTAATGTGATATTGAGGTAAAATATTTCTAGTTTATTTTTTAATTAGCCATAGTTTGAGAAGTCAATTTTGACTTATTTGATGATTATATGATCTAGTACCAACAATTTTAAAACAATTAGCCCTATGTTAAAAAAAATACATTATTTGCTCAAGTAAATATCCTACTATAAGAAATAGTGAGGGTCTATATTGTATCTGACCAATGTAAAATTTGAACTTTAAATGCTACACATTTGGTCTAAATTGAGATATTCTACATGAGAATAATTAAACATGAAGAAAAATAAAAATTGACTAGTATATATTCTTATCATTCGATGAGAATTAATTGAACTCAAAGTTATTTAAGTTTGAAATATGGCATGATATCATATCGAGTATTATCTTTTGGATTCTTTTTAATCCTTCTTTTAAGTATGTTTGGATTGATAATCATTAATGATTCTTGTAAATACCTTGGAGTTCAGAAGCTAAAAATGGTAAAGACACTTGATTTGTTGAAGAAATTTTCTTGTGAAGAGATTTTATTAAGATTTTATAGGAATACCTCCTAGTACGTTTTAACTACTAGTATTTGAGAAGCAATTGAGATGTTTTTTTTTAGAAAATAAGTTTTATTTTTGGTGCATTGGAATGGTCCCAAATGGAAATGCTTTTCCACCCAGAATGCTTTTCCTCCCAAAATGGATTGGAAAAATTTTTTCAGTCCATTGTTTGGTAACCCAAGTAAGAATGGAATGCCTATTCATTTTTCAATTTTTGGTATAATCATATTTAGGTGTCAAAATGAAATAAAATATGTATTAATTTGACTTAATTGCCCTTAAATCTTTGCACTAGAATATATCATATTTTTATTTTGGTTTTTTGTAATTTTATGCCTACAAAAGACTTTAATATTTTTAATTTTAAAATTCTTAATATTCTTACTAAAATTAAATTAACTATACTCTTTAATTAATTTTAAAATTTTTATAATTATTAGCATTGTATTAAAAATGCAAAAAAATTAATAATAAAACTACATTCACAATTTAATTTAATTTATAAAAAGTTTAGTTCTTACACATTTGCATAAAATTTATAAATAGTATTTTAAACATTTTTTATAGCAAAAAGAAAAAAATTCTAAACACATATTAAACTGATTGTGATTTAAAAATCATAAAAAATTATTAATTGAAGTTATTAAAAATCTATTTTTTTAAAAATTTTAAAAATAAAAATTAGTGAATATATCCTTGGTTAAAAAAACTAGTAGAAAAAGATGTGTGGGGATAAAATTAACTTCTATTTTTAAGGTATTTCCAAGATGAAGTTGGAAAGGTCTTTCCCTAGATTTTGTTGAGGAAATGGATTTCAAGAAAAAGCTGGAAATGGCAATTCCGGGTGGGAAAGAAATTTCCAACTTAAAATGTCCATACCAAAGACGAGAATGGAATAGACAAGTTAGAAAGGTCTTTCCATTCTACCCCATTCCTATGTACCAAACGTGGGGTAAGGTTATTGGTTGCTGGAAAAGCAAACTTTTAAAAAAAAAAATGGCTTCACTTGATGCGAGCATTTGTTTACTTATATTACTTGGTAATTTTGTGGCAAATTTTCTCACTAAATAATAACTATATATTATCTGGTGATTGTAATTATACGAGAGTTTTTCTAGTCAATAATGGTATAATGTGATTGTGTCTTTATGAGAATTGCTGAAATATTTAGACTTGAACACAAAACTAAGATGTATTATAATTTTGTGATCATATAAAAACTTGAGCTTGAGGCAAATATAGGACGTACATCAAAGGGGGATAGGAATAAATATTTGTTAAAAATCACCTATGAATATGCTATCACCTAGGAATTGCAAATCCCAAGAACTAGATTGAAGATAAACAAATCATAGAGTGGTTTAAATTAGTGATATGCAGATATTATGTCTTATTGACAACTTGTCTATCCCTGTACTGTAAGTACATATGTGTGCCTATGACGATAAATGGAGGTTGAAATTTAATAAAAATTTCATAATGGATTCTATAGCCCTTATGGGTGAGATATCTAAGTTGTGGGAGTATATTTGTAGGCTCACTTATATAAGTATGGAAGTGGAGCCGCTTCCTATGAGAAATTTGACTATTTCTTTGGAGCACTCATTAGACTAAGATAAAACACAAGGCTGTAAATGCTGGTTAAGAAGCTTATATAATACATTGAATATCACATGCATGATATAATCTTACATGAAAGTTGAGTCCATTTTGACTCTTGTATAAGGATTATAAAAGCACTAAATGAAAGTTTCAAAGTATTTCCATTTTCATTATGCATGATATTTTACCTTGTCCAAAAATAATATTTATTCCTTCTATGTATTTAATAAGTGGAGGACATTAGAGTATTTTAATAAAAATACAAATAATTAAAAAAATGATTTAATGGTTTTTTTGTTACTTTTAACTACATAATGGGGAATTTTATAATAATTTATAACAATTATATTTAACCCCATTAAGGAGTATTAATAATGGTTATAATGACCATGCTATTATTATTAATAATTTGACCATCATACAATTAATTTATATAATTGTATTTTACAACAAAAATTTGCTCATTACGATATTAAAATTATACGGTAATTACTTGTAATTATGTTATTATAAGACCTATATTTTAGCCTATAAATAAAATGTGTCTAAGGGATTGAATATAGCATGTATTCCCAACAACAGTTCTTCTAATTTCTATAACGATATTTTGAACAAAAATAAGGTGTCGGAAAATTTCTGTTTCTTTTGATTGTGTAGATCTAAAGGAAGCAATATTCATGTATCCTAGAGGTGACACGTTATGACATTCTACATTAGAGTTAAAATTCATACGAACTTAGATCGTCTTATAAATAGCATATTACATTCCTCAATCTTAACTTTCAAGTTCGTGATTATCAATTTTGAATGGTACTAAAATTTTCACATTTTCGATGTGATATTGAAGTAGAATCTTTCTAATTTATATTTGAATTAATCATAATTTAAGAAGTCAATTTTGACTTATTTGCTTATTTCATGGTATAGGACCATATCCCCCAATTCATCAAAGGTTGACCCAAATCAAACACATTGTCAGCCACCCATTGTGGGTGACAGATATCATTGTTGGTCACTTCATTACTTTTCTAAGAAAGCTTATTAGATGAATTTTTCTACAATACATTCAATTAAAACAAACACAGGTGTTGTAGATAGTTGTCAACCAATATAAATTTGACAACATACAAATGTGTTTTACAAGGTAGTTTTTCATAACCGGATGGAGAGTTGAGCCCACCAAATCAAAGAAATAAAAGAAAATCAATCTGATTGTGCATTTGTCCCAACCTAACCAAACTAAAGTAAAATCCATTATGCAAGGAAAACAAAATTGTCAGTAGATTGAGTTAGGATAAAAGGAAATCAAACTAGACAAACCGAAAAGCAACAAAACACAACCACAAAAAAAAAAAAAAATCTAGTGCTCAAAACGTAGAGTCAATAAAATAAAAAGAAAAACGCTGGACAAAACCGAAAGATCAAAACTTGACCAAAAAAAAAAATTGTCCTTCAAAATTGAGAGGCAAGCCTTTGTCTTCACTTTGATGTAATTTGAAACTATGTTATTGATCTTTCTCTTGTAGTTTAGCTTCATTTTTTTTCTTTTTGTCCTTACATTGGGGAAGAAGTATTTTGAAGAGCATCTTCACTTAAGCTCTATCTTGTAGATTGTAGACAAGCAAAGCTTGAGGAAAGGTAGGAAAAGATGGGATGCACATCAGGAAGCAACTAGTGAAGGTGTGTCCCATATATTTTTAATCAAATATTGTTGTAAAATATTTGGAAATTTAACGATACCAAATAAAGTTTTTACTGCAATTAATTATGACGAAGAATATGTGTTAAATATGAAACATTGAAAATGCTTTATGTGGGACTACAGATGCACAAATATTTCATCTGACACTCATTCTAAATTTATTCAATAAGAAGTAAGTTATTTGCAACTAGAATGGCCAAATATTTTATATGATGAACAATGTGGTCTTAATGTTGTAGTATTAATTTGCTACTATGAATTTGCTCACTCATGCATACAAGACCATAGTTATTTTCATATCTTGTCTCATATATTGCAAAGTCAAAGCTAGTGAATTGAATTGAAAGGAAGTTGATATACAGAAGGAAAAATATTGATGACAAATACAAGTGCCTTTGTATCCGATGATGATGATAATGGAGAAAAGCAAATGGGCATAAATGACGAAATGCAAAGTATTGGACATAATGAATTCGAGGAAAAAGAAGTTAGCTTGAATGAATGTTTTGATAAAGCATTGGATTAGTATTGCCCAGATGATATAAATGAGGAAGTAGTTATCCAAATGACATTTTCCTCAAGAGAAGATATCGAGTTATTCTATAATACGTATGCAAGAGCAGTTGGGTTTAGCATCCGGAAAAGTGATTTTAGAATGCAAGATTCTAATATTGTAAAGTGTAGAAAATGGGTATGCTCGTGTGAAGGCCATAGGGAGGAGAAGTTGAACAGACTGGAAAATAGAAAACAAGAATGAAAAGTTGTGATTAGAACGCGATGCAAAGCACTTTTTCAAATAAAACTTTCACCATAAAAGGGATGTTATGTGGTCACTGTGTTTGTTAAAGAGCAAAATCACAAGATGGCTAACAAGTCAAGTGTCTCATTTATGAGGTCACATAGGGAAAAATCTTATGCCAATTATGCTCAAGCAAGGAGCTTGAGACGGATTGGGGTTAGGACAAGCCAGATCATGAAATTTTTTGTGGTAAAAGCTAGGGGATATGATAATATGAAATTCTTGATGAAAGACCTGTATAACAAAATTAGTAACAAAAGAGAAAAAGAAATTGTTGATGGAGATGCAGAAGGGGCTGTAGTATACCTAGCTGCAAAGCAAGTAATAGGCCCCATGTTCTTTTTACAGGTACAAGCTTGATGGAGCAAATCATTTATCTATTTTGTTTTGGACAAATTCAAGGTGTTGAAGTGATTATAATTGTTTTGAGGATATGTTGGTATTTGAATCTACGTATAAAACTAATGCGTATAGAAAGCTATTGGTTGTATTGATGGGTGTGAACAATCACTTTCAAACAGTGAGTTTTGCTTGTGTATTGGTTCTAGAAGAGACAAATGAAACATATGAGTGAGTTTTGGAGACATTTCTTACTGTAATGGATGGAAAGAAGCCCATGTTTCTTATAACTGACGATGATCGTGCAATGGGGAATGCAATTGAAAAAGTTATTCCCAAATCAAAGCATAGATTGTGTAGCTGGCTCTTTCAAAGAAATGTGGTGGCTAACGTGAAGTGCTAGAATTTTTACCAAGGCTAGACGAGTGCATATATGATAATGTATCAGAGAAAAAGTTTGAAGAATTATGAAAATTGGGTGAATATGGCTTATTGACGAAGAGCTTTGTGATCAAATGCATTCATAAAAAGATATTTCTTCTTTAGGATGAAGGCACTCAAAGATATGAAAAAATGAATAATGTGTTAAAAATCTATCTTTTAGACAAAATGAGACTGTATGAATTTGTCTAGGCAATGGATCTAGGAATATCATGTTTGCATCACCAGGAAACAATGCAACACAAAAAGACCGAACATACCACATTGGTGATAGCAACAAAATTTGAGTTCTTAGAGAGACATGCAATAGAGGTCTATATTCGTAGATTATTTTTTATGGTAAGAGAAGAGTTGGTATACTCTAGTATTTTCAATCCTGTAAATTGTGGTTTTGCTGGCAATGAAAAAGTATACGTACTAATAAAATATGGGGAACCACATTTGAAGTGGATAGTTGATATGAATACGATGATGATTGAAATGAGATGCTCATGCATGACATTTGAGAATGTTGGTCTACCATGCCGTCACATGTTCAAAGTTATGGAATTGGAACATATGAATACAATTCCTAAGAGTTGCATTTTGAATAGGTGGATTCGAAAAGCTAGGTGGCAAACACAACTGCTGGAGGAAGAAAGAAATAATGTAAGTAAGAAGGTGGCACAAATAGCAAGGTATAGGAATTTGTGTGGCGAGTGCAATGTCATGTATTTTTTGGTGCATAAAGAGACATCGTATATCAAAGAAGCATGGGAGTTGACTGAGGAAGCATCCAAAGTAGCTGCTGGAAGACAATTGTTCAGAATTAAAGATTTGTCATATGCAAGAGCAAAGGGCAATCGCAAATATAACAATAAGTCAAAGTACTTGCCGAACAAATGCGAAAAATGTGAGTGTGGTATTTAAACGTGTACATGTATAACATTCATAATTTTTAACAACTTATATGTTTTGTGATTGACTTTATATTTTAGTCTATAAGACGGACACAACATATGTACATACAATAAAGGTCAACTATAATACATATTGGCAATCGTATTGCACTGGATATTCGTGTAGATAATGGAGCAAGTGATGAATCTGAATGTGATGAAACCAAGCAACCATACAATTGTTTTGATCTTAATGCTCTATACTCACAAAATGATGATAATGTGGGAAATGATTTTTTAAGTCTAGGAATGCAGGTAGTAAGAGAAGACCGAATGGACCAGAGCAATAGTTTTCAAGGAAAACTACCAATGTGATAGTGAGGATTACAAAAAAAAACAAAGGATGTATTGGTACTACCTTTGCAAAAAAGACAAAGGATGTATTTGTTTATATTAGTGCATTTAGTTATGTTTGATTTGTTTATATTAGTACACTTGGTCATTGTATGATGTTTGCCTTGATATATTTATATAACTACATGCATTGGAGAAAAACAGTATTTAGTTAATTAATGTTGCAGTGGACAATCAAGTTTTATAAATACAATTAATTAATGTCTTCATAATTTTTTATGTAGTTGATATACTAGAAGTAGCAAAATAGTAAAGAGTATTCTTGCTACATGACCTTGTTAAAGATTATAATACACATATTGCATAGCATAGAAGTAGCACAATAGACTAATTTATAGCAATCTTACATACAAAGTCAAACTAGTAGTTATGATGGTCCTACACATACCTACCAGAACAACATTAGAAACAACAATTTAACATCTACAACTCAAACACATAAAACGACCTAACATTAGTGATCAGCCAGTCTAAGACGTCATATATCCAAAAATAACCTAACATCAGATTGTCTAAGATACCAAACACACAAAAACTACCTAACATCAGCTTGGTTAAGACAAGCTATAATTTGAGATCAGGGTTCAAGGTTCTTCATTAGCACAAAATAGGGAAACCTTGAACGTCGAATCATCTATGCAAATCAACTTGAATGCACAAACATCTCCAACTTCCAAGTTTTTATCCTTAATGAACTTCTGCCATCCCTTTGCTTAAAAGCCTCACTTTACCACATTCTTTGATGAATCGAACTAGCCACTCTATACCGTTTGCGACATGCATCCTCACATTCTCCGCTCCATTGAGGCACACATTATCCGGAAATCTTCGTGGCATAGGCTGCAACATGATAGAAGCATTAATAGAAATATTGTAAAAATCATGATTCAAGTCAATCAAATATAACTCACCACAAAAAACTTGTAATGAACATGATGTTCTTTAAGCATAGTTAAGAATGACAGATGACTAGGCTAAAATGTTGTAGCAACATGGAGTGCTGAATCTCTTCCTTGCTTTGTAACATGTCTTGTTTGTGAAGTTTGTCCACCTTCTGCATCTCCCATTACAGGGAAGAAACAATTGACACTATGATTGAATTTATTGAGGTAAGGTATCTCTGTACAAGTAAGGTTGTAGATGTGCACATCAAATTGGCAATCTCCTTGATAAGCGAAAAGCAAAATGGAATAAAAAATCAGGGAATAATGCTCCATAAACCTGTCAAATCCACAAGTGAGCTAAAAATTATTGCCTTCGTTTCTGTCCCTACATGCTAGTTGTTCCCATACGGAATTCTAAACTAAGTCAAGCAGTTTTTCGTCATATGCTTAGGCAACAAGATGAGGAAGTAACTACAAAATATGTATACCATATATAATTACACCAGTTATTAAAACAAAATATGTTGTTTCATACAACCAAAGCATGTTGATTCATACAACCAAAACTAGTTGTTTCACTAGTAAATGAGCTTTATAGTATGCCTTTAAAATAACAGAAGTGATGTTGTTCCAGACACCCAAATAGGAGATTTGTTCAGACAGAGACCACTACTCAATGCATATTATGCTAAGTGACTAAAGCCTTTTTTTACATGAAAATTTATGCATTAACAAACTGTTTTTGAAAAAAATATAGAAAAATAATTGAATACATGTAAGCTATTTAAGACCCACTAAATCCTAAAATATGAATATTAAAATTCAGCAGTCAATAACGAACACAATCCCATAAAACTTAACAACTACAACAATGTAAGTATATTTTGAATTTTTTATCAAAAAAAGAGAAATTAAATGCAAATGATAGGGTGAATATACATACTAGCTGGTGCATTTGCAAATTAATATGCGTAATAATTCTGAAAAAGCTTGTATGGTCAATATTGTACGGCGTTGCTGCTAATTTGCAGATCTAAGGGATAGAGAGACGGCAATGGAATGGAGCTTGGGAAATAAACAAGAAGTGCGATGGAATAGTGCTTCAGAAAAGGACAGAGGGATAGGGATTAGAGATTTAAGCATTGGAGGGTGATAGAGGTCTGGGGAGTTAGGGGGTGGAATTAGGATTACTTGATCGGCGTTTGGGCTAGAACAAAAAGAATTGAATTAAAGCCCAAATTTACTATCAATCGCTACTGGGTAAATTAAATGGATTTCGCTCGTGCAGTCCAAACTCATAGCTTATTTACTATGGTAAATGCCCAAATGTTTGATTAACTTAAAACCCAAATTGAATCCAATTAACTATTTAGGGACAAATTGAACCCAACTAACTAGAGTTAACGCCAAAACCCAAATTGAATCTAGTTAATTAAGCAATTCAATTACTATTTGATTTATTTCAATCCAATTAACTAACTAAACTAGTGGTTAGGAACAAATTGAGTGCAATTAACTACTACTGATTGTGAGGCTTAAGCACTATGGAAATCAGGCAAGAATCACACAAACAAATAATAAAATTTATAACCTAATACCCCTTTCTGCAAGTACATGAGTCAATTGTAGTAAGGGAAGTATTAGGGTCGATCTCATGAAGAAAAAAGAATTGGCAATTACCAAGGCTTTATTACTCATTTTATGATCTAGACAAATTAACAAACAAGTGATATGCAATATTAAGAACTTCCAATTACTTGAAGTAAAACTAAAAGAAAATTTTCACAAAATACAAGTCATAGGGTGTAGATTCCACTAATTGTCACTTATGAATTAATACTTTTTTATTAACAACTTGTCTTGTTTAGGATCACAATTCTATAAGAAATCAAGACTTGTTCTCACAATGAAATGGCTAGAACTCAATTGTTTTCATGATGAACTTTTGTAAAATGCATGAATTGTGATCTTAAACAATCTCAATCCACCTACTTATACCACTATTTTTATGTGAATACATCATGGGTTTCATCTACTATCATTCAATGTTAAAAAACATTTCTCAATGACAAATAACATCTAAATGATTTGCAATAAGTGATCAAGCTACTACAAATATTGAACTTTGATAGATGAATAAGCAAATACAAGTTATAGCAATTAAAACCCTAGACAAGTATTTCGTTAAACATGGCTTGCATGAATAACAAATAAAAGAAACAAGTCATAAACAACTAAAAGTAAGGAGCTAAGGTAAGAAATGCTCATTTGTTGATTGAACATGGCTCCAAAGCTTCATTCTTCATTGATATGAACTAATACACATGAACCCTCCAAGATTTTTCTTACAAGTAAAGAAAATTGCTATAAACTATGAGGAAAACTACAACTATCAACTAATTGTGAGTACTTCTCCTTTTAAGACATGTTTTAAATATCTTACAAAGGCCTCTATTTATAGAAAAACCTAGCTTAAGGTCACTTTTAAGTTGCAATATTAGTATTATGAAATTTGATTCTCCAAACTTCAAAAGTTTTCCTTGAGCTTTTCAATGTGTTCTAGGAAAGAAAAAATGCAATTGTACATTGAATATTTGAAAAAGGAGTGTGAACAAGTTGCAAGTTGGAGAGTAACCAAAAATCACCTTTCTAGACTGGATCCGCGAATAGGATCTGCAGGTTGGTGGTCCGTGGATTGCTCCCAGAAGATGGGCGAATTAGTTTTTTCTTAAAATATAAAAGTTGTAGCTCTTTGAATTAGATTTTTTAACACCACGAGAACTAGGTCAGTTGGAGCTCTGGATACTAAGGCTCTATCTGGATAATTATTTTTGGGGTGTTTTTTAGAAAATGTTACTGTAGCAGTTTTAAAGATTCTTCTTGATATATGTGTTTGTGAGATAAAAAGTTGACTGAAAAACATGTTTGAACTTTTTAAAAAACATGTTTTTTAGAAACACAAACAAACAAACGCAACCTAAGATATTACCAAAATACTGAGACATGATCGGGAGATCTTCACAACATACATGTAATTTGGTAACTTGGATATTTGGCTACGAAAATGGGAGTACTAGATTTTGATGTCTCATAAGATTTGTACAATATCGTCTTAGCTTTAAAATTCATCAAAAAAAATCTCAATCCAAGTTTTGGAGCTTAAGTTATTGCCAAAATACTAAAATGTGCCCTTGTTGCTAAATTCTTTCATTGCTTTTGTGTCCTTCTTTTTCATTAGTTATTCCTTTGATGCCATTAAGACAATTTTTTGAGGTTGATCCTTCAATTTTACGGTATATTTGTTGATGAAAATTTTTTCAAAATTTGTGCAAAACAATCTTGAAGTTTTAAATGTAAAAATTGTGCCTTGAAATTCTTAATCCAATTAATTTTGAATCTACTAAGATTGTGATAATTTGTAGCCCAATTGATCCAAAATATGATTAAATATACAAAATATGCAAGATTGTACAAAAATTGTGCATTAATTTGCTCAAAATATAAATTCCAACTCAAAATCCTAAAAATTAGGTAAACACCCTAATTTCTGGAAAAATAATCAAATTGGAGAAACTTAATTAAAACAAGTCAATATATGCTAAAAACACTGAAAACATCATGAAAACACATAATAATATATATATATACTAAAATAGATAAATTTATCTGTGACAAGAGAAAATTTTACTTATTTTTATGTATGTATTATTATATGTTTTTAATGTATTTTAGTATTTTCAGCCAAAATTTAGCTCAATTTGATTAAGTTTCTTCCATTTGAAGAATTTCTCAAAAATTAAGGTTTTTTGCCGATTTTTATAGTTTTGAAGCAAAATTTATATTTTGAGCAAATTAATACACAATCTTTGTACAATCTTTCAGGTTTTATACATTCAATCATAATTTGGATCAATTGGAGTAAAGGTCATTGCATTCATAGTAGATTCAAGGATGATTAGATTGAGAATTTCAATAGAATAACTTTTATACTCAAACTTGGAGGATTGTTTTGCTCAACTTTCGAAAAATTCTCATCAACAAATTCACCATGGAATTAAAAGATCAACATCACAACAAGGTCTCAAGGTCACAAGAGGCATAACAAGCAAAAGAGAAATGCAAAGAAGCAATGGAAGTGAAAAATTGGAGAAAAACTAGGCATCGGTAACAACGATACATTTCTGTATTTTGGTAATAACTTGAGTTACATATGTTGGATCGAGATGATTCTTATGGCATTTTAAAGATAAGAGATTACTCTACAATTCTTATGAAGATATCAAAATCCAGTTCTTACATCTTCATTGCCAAAAATCCAAATTACTGAAGAATAAAGCTCTCTCAATCATGTCTCAGTATTTTGGCCATATCTTTGTATCTAGAACTCCAAATAACCTGATTCTTGTGGTTTTGAAACGATAATTCAAAGGGATACAACTTTCATGTTTTGAAAAAAACCTGATTTTGACTTCTTTTGGGAGCAATACACAGTTGAAGACATGTAGCTAACCAACTGCGTATCGCCATCCGCGTATCATGCATGTCGGCCAGAAAATGACACTTTCAATTTGCAGCTTATCTTCCAGCCCCTTTTGATGACTTTTTGAAGATTCTTTGCACCTGCACCACCTAAGGAAACATTGCAAAATTCAAGGGAAATCTTTTTGTGATTTAAAGACAACTTGTCATGCAAGTTGGTGAGATGATTAGGGTGAATTTGTCTATAAATACGGAGCTCTTGCAAGACATTTAGAACATGTTTTGAAGGGAGAAGCACTCTCAAAGTAGTTAGTTTACTAGTTTTTCTTTGTAGTTTTATAAGAAATTTCAATACTTGTAAGAAAACTCTTGGAGAATTCACTTGTACTACATCATATTTAAGGAAGAAATGAAGGATTGGAGCCATTGAAATAAGAATTTCTATCTGTTTCTCTTTATTTCCTTACTTGATGTGAATTACTTTAACGAATTCTTATACTTTCAAGTTTTGAATTTCATGTTTAACTAAATACATGTCTTAGGGTTAGATGAAGCTAGTTATATGATTTGAATGTTATTATACTTGCTATAACTTGAATTTGCTTGTTCATCTATCAAGGTTTAACATTTGTAGTAGCTTGATCAACTATTGCAAATCATTTAGATATTATTTGACAATAAGAATTGCTTATAACATTGGAAAATGGTAGATGAAACTTATGTTGTACACATGCAAATAGTTGTACAAGTAGGTGGATTGAGGTTGTTTAATACCATGATTCATGCATTTCACAAGAGTTCATCATAAACATAATTGAATTCTATCAATTCATTGTGAAAACAAGTCTTGATTTCATATGGAATTGCAATCCTAAGCAAGACAAGATTAATATAGCAAAAGTGTTAATTCATTCAATCGTATTAATGACAATTAGTGGATTCTAAACCCTATTACTTGTGTTTGTGAATTTCTTCCATTTGTTTTGCTTCAAGTAGTTGAATTTTCTTATTTTGCACACCACATGTTTGATGTATTGTCTAGAAAATAGAGTAAGTTAGTAGCTTTGGTACTTGCAAATTCTTGTTTCCTCGTGGGATCGACCCTAATACTTCCCCTACTACAATTGACCCGTGCACTTGCGGAAAGGGGTATTAGGTTATAAATTTTATTACTTATTTGTGTAAATTTTGCCTAATTTTGATAGTACCTAAACCTCCCAATCAATCTCTTATAAAGAACACTGAGTATTTGCACAAATCAATGGGTACTTATAGCATAGGGCACAATTTTAATCCAACTATGCAATAAATTGCCTATTCAATAGTTCCTTAATTAATTTCAATCCAATTAACTAACCAAACTAATGTTTAGGGACAAATTGAGTTCAATTAACTACTATACTAACTATTGGCACAAATCAATGGCTATTTATGGCATAGGGAATGATTTCAATCCAACTAAGTAGTAAATTGCCCATTCAATAATTTCTTGATTAATTTCAACCCAATTAACTATCCAAACTAGTGTTTAGGGACAAATTGAGTGCAATTAACTACTGTACTCATAAATTGGCACAAATCAATGGCTATTTACGGCAGAGGACACGACTTCCATCCAACTAAGCCGTAAATTACCAATTCAATCACTTTGATAAATTTTGATTCAATCAACTCACCAAACTAGTGTTTAGGGACAAATTGAGTTCACTGAACTATTACACTAAGTATTAGCAAAAATTAGTAACTACTTATGGTATAGGGAACGATTTCGATCCAACTAAGTAGTAAATTTCCTATTCAATCACTCTGATATTCAATTAACTAATACATTATGTATTGGCAAAAATCAATGGCTACTTACAGTATAGGGAATGATTTCAATCCAACTAAGTAGTAAATTGCTTATTCAATCCCTCCTTGATTAATTTCGATCCAATTAACTACCCAAACTAGTGTTTAGGGATAAATTAAGTGTAACTAACTACTACACCAATTTAATAAAATCAATTCAATTAGCTACTAATTTAATTTCATTATTCAATCCAGTTAAGTAGTAAATCGCCTATTCAATCACTCCTTGATTAATTTGATCCAATTAACTACCCAAACTAGTGTTTAGGGACAAATTGAGTGCAATTGACTACTACACCAATTTAATAAAATCAATTCAATTAGCTACTAATTTAATTTCATTATTTCAATCCAAGTAGTAAATTGCCTATTCAATCACTTCTTGATTAATTTTGATCCAATTCACTACCCAAACAAGTGTTTAGAGATAAATTGATTGCAGTTAACTACTACACCAATTTAATAAAATTAATTCAATTAGCTACTAATTTATTTCATTATTTCAATCCAACTAAGTAGTAAATTGCCTATTCAATCACTTCTTGATTAATTTTGATCCAATTCACTACCCAAACAAATGTTTAGAGATAAATTGATTGCAGTTAACTACTACACAAATTTAATAAAATTAATTCAATTAGCTACTAATTTATTTCATTATTTCAATCCAATTAAGTAACAAAATTAGGAAGCTCGTGCAATGCTTTTAGCTGTGCAACTTTGCAAGAGGTTTCACGAGTGTTAACCTTGAATGTGATTCTCTCACCTTGGTTCATGTTATGAAGGGTAGTTGGAAATTCCATGGTCTATACGACACAAGATTGAGACTTTGGCTCAATTTTCTTCATCCCTATTATCCATTTCTCATTGCTACAGAGAGGCAAACTGGGTGGCAGATTGCTTGTCAAATGTGGGACATAGGTCATCTTCAACTTCTATTTATCTAGATGAAAGCAAGCTTTTTAATGATGTTAGGGGGGAAGTAAGAGTTAATCGCATTGTTTTTCCTTCTATTAGAAAGATGTAGCTTTTTTTACTTTCATCTTCCAATTTTCTTGAACGAATTGGGGTAGGGTGCATGTCCCCCCTTGTTTCCATTTTATTATTTCAAATGAAAAACTTGTCACTTTAAAAACAAAAAAGTAGTATATTGGCTATTCAATCAAAAGCCATTCAATTGATTAGTTTTGAGATCAATAGTTTTTTACATAAAAATAAATAATCGTTGTATTCATGGTTGGCACAACGATTAGATACAAACTAATTTGCTTGAATGGTAACTAGATATAACGGAGAGAGAGGTAGACATAATGCCAAAACCCATGTGAATTTCCAGATATAATTGACATAAAGTTTAACCCATATGAATACCTAGGCACAATGTGTCCAGAAACAAGCCAATTGACCTATGTAATTTCACATATGACTTGACATTTCTCCTGCAAATATCAACTGTTCTAGGTGCAAGTTTGCCGATTGTGTTGGGATAGCCTGTCCAAGGTTCAATTTTGTGTGCTGTTGTGACATTTTTTCCACTGCATATGTCAACATCAACTCCATTCAAATAAGTAGCTTTTTACCAGTTTCACATGGGGGTCTTTCGTAATAAAATACAAAATAAACAATTGATTAAATTGCACTAAAAATACAAATAAGTTGCAATAAACCATAATTCTCTCAAGTTTTTGCACATTTAGCTTCATTAAAGCCACTGATTTTTCAAGTTTGTGTCTCATAGCAAGTAATGGATTCTTAGGAATTGCTCCACCAGTTGGCCTAATAAATTGGCCAAGAAGAACATGTGTAAGTCATAAAGGCTTTTACAAGATAAAAATTGCCAAATCAAACCCAGCAAATTGAGGTTACTATTACTACTCATGTCCTGATAAGGAGGTATGTTAATTAGTTTTAAATTATTATTCAACACATCAACTTTCCTTCATGTTCATTTCTAGATATTTTATGTTCAAATTTTATAAATTTCAGCCATGGATTGTGTTCAAATTTCAGCATAAATGTCAACCCTGGATTGATTGATATGATGGATAGGCCAATGCCATTGAATTAGTCATTGACGGTGGCTTAGTTTTGAGTCAGGCTTCTATTGGTTCTCAGTTGGAATGCAAGAGGGACATTGTTACCATCCAAAAGCATATTAAAGATATGGCCTCAGCAATATGAACTCTTAAAATTGTATTTGGTTTTTTATTTTTGGCTTTGTTTGTTGCATCTGTAATGAAAGGTTGAATCTTCTAATAAATTAGTCAAATTAGTTTTCTTGTGCTTTGTAGTTAAGATTTTTTGAAGTATCATTGAATAAGCCAAAGTAGTTCTATCCCAAGATACATGCGCAAGTTGCTAGCCAATAAGAGAAGTAATTCCTATTGTCTGAAATTCAATTATCATACTGGCGTAATTATCTCACAATTACCTAGATAATGAGATATATATTGGAAGAATTGACAAATTGGTAGTATTGTAGCTCTGGATCTTTGGTTTTCTACACTTTGCAACCCGTTCCAGACTAATTTGCAGCTGCTTATGTCTCCAGATTAACTTTGACACTTACTCAACTACATCCCAAATCTGACAGTATGTTGTTATGCAATTTTGACTATGTTGTTCTGTAGTTCTACTGACGGTTGGTACAAATTTTTGTCTTTAAACTCAATTGATACAATTGATACTCATTTGGTGTTAGAATCACAACCCATCATTAGTGATAATAGTTAACACATAATGAAACTCAAATAAAGAGGTCTTAGACATGACCAAATCAAATCAAATAATTAAATCAGAATATATAGGTCCTATACATAATTGAATTCAAAGCGGTTTGATTTGGTTACTACAATCCCAAATATTAACTAATCCTAAATCACACAAAAAGAAATCATTACAACAACCATATGCAAACCAAATCAAACCACACATTAAGATGCTATACTATGGGCCAACAAAAATATCACAACATGAAGCTATGTATCATCAATTTTGGGCAAAACATCTAGAACAAAAATATCACAAAATGGAGCTATGTATTATCACTTTTGGGCAGAACATCCCCAACTCCCATTTCATCAAATTTCCATCATATGCCATATTGGCTGAACTGAGAAACAATTTTAATGTAGCTGCATACCTTGCCTCATCATTTTTGAACTCTATGGAAATTCCATCCTCATTTCCTTGTATAGTTTCATGAATTTGATGACATACATGCTGCAATCCCATCTTCAATAACAAAACAAAATTATAATTATCTTAACAAATTCAATTACATTTGGAGGAACTAGAAGGAATCTATTGATTTATTATCTTGTTGAACACTATTCAAGTCTAATGCAAGGAAATTTAGATGCATCCAAAGTGTAAGATTCACCAAAACCCATCTACAGAACCTCATGCAACTTGTTGCACTATGAATCGCATTTTCTCCAACTTATTACTAAAAAAAACAATTATCTAATAAAAATACATACTTAATTAAATGCAATACATTCATACCATATGCATAACATCGCACATTCTCTGAATGTTGTACTGTTCTAATGTCTTAGAGTAAAAAATCAAAATGTTTTTCTTTACCATATCCACTTTGAACATGTACCAATGCTTATTATCCCAATTCATTAGAATGCAAATCTGCAAACAAATTAATAGTTACTCAGTACCTAGTTACATAGTATCATGCCAAATATTGCTATCATTTTCCATGCTTCTATTAGCTTGCCAAATTTATCTGGTTAGGGGTAAGCTGAAGATAAAGTTTCAGTCCTCAGTTCCTTGCTTTGACTAAATTGTTAGTACAGTCACATCAAAATAATAATAAAAAAAAAGCTATGCTAATTACTAAACCTACTTAGTTAACAAATTACTTAAGACATATTTGGCCTTTTTCAACACTATAATACACACATCCTATACCACACACCCATACGCATATACATATTCAATAATAAATCATATACACAATCAACAACTAACCTTGAACCATGTAGGCATGCACCATAAATTCTTTGGTTCACTTGATGTCTTCGGTCTTGCATTAACAGTTAACAATACCGCATAGCAATTTATCACCTGTATCATCAAAATCGTGAGCTCACATTCAGGTTGATATTTTTGAAAAATATTTTATTAGGCAGTTAGGAATCTAAACCCTAGATTTTATCCATCCGCGAGGCCAAAATGACTAAAATTCATCCTTTGTTCCAATTTGTCCCAATATCGACACTAAAGTTGTTCTAAAAAAATAAAGAAATAGTTGATATCAAAACCAGATAATCAATGAAATAGTAGGCAAAAATGAGGTCTTTATTTTGAAAAAAAATAACATAGACATTCATGAATATGTATACTTACACTAGGGTCAGTTGTGGGTCGAATAAGTGATCAAGAATCGAAACTCTTATAGGATCACTTAGTCGTTGTTTGTTGATTTCTTGCAGTAATTGCACTAATTTAAAAATTGTAGACTCTTAAATATTCAAATAAATGACCATAAATTTTACGTAGTTAATAAACCAACATCTTCCCCTTTGTCGAGTAAATTTCCTTCTTTGCATGTCTTCTTTCCAAAGCCATGTGTGTCTTCGATTTGTCTAGTAAAGATGGTGCCAAGACATATCAGATTACTGCTACTGCCTTCATTCTTGCTATTGCCTAGGTACTTGTTGACTACATAAGTTGATGATGCTTCTTCTTCTACATTGAATAGCCAAATACATTTGCGATTATTTCTTTTACTCAGTGTTTGATTTGCCTTGGATATTTCAACTCCCTTTTTTTCAATATTGCCATTTCATCTACTTGATGACGTAACAAATTTACAAACAACCGTTACCTCATTGACAAAACTTCTGCTAGCTGGCTTGGTGTTTTTGGAGACGACACATCTTTCTCTCAAGCATTGTCCATTGCCATGAATAATATTATCCAATTTATACTTGGAATTACAGTCAGGCCTTTTGTTGTTGTTCTATGCCTTTTTCCTTCACCCCTTCTCATTCTTGATTACTTTATTTTTTGACTCTTATTCTTGCATTTGGAGCATGAGAATTATTGGATCAAAGTTTCATATTTGGCATCTATTTTTTCAACTGATTTTTCTATTGAATTCAAATGACAAGCTATTTCTCCTAAAATCTTGTGGTCTTTCTTATGATCCATTCGAATATGATGCTTATCTATCTGTTCACCCACCTGCATAACGCAAATCAGTCTATATTAGTTACATAAACATTTAATAACATCTTCAAATGTCATTTGCAGTCAATCACCTCTACCAAAGATTAACTATAATTACACAATGTGAAACCATACCCCAAGTGAGAGATGCCGTGCCATTCCATCTATACTTCATTTGTAGACAGCTCCTTTCAAACAAAGACTGTCTTTGTCATTTACGTATTCTTCCATGCCTTTATTTGTCCCACGCTTTGTTGATCCTATCCCAAGTTCCATATTGCGCTTTTCTTCTTCATCCATCATCTAAAGTTTTATCATTAGCAATACACCATTTTCTTTTATACCTGTGCAAATCACATTAGTTTCACTACATATTTATCTTACCACCTTGCTTTACCATTTGACTAATCTACAAAAACATATATACATAGATAACTACACTGCAAATATTTTTGTGGCACTTGATTCTTTTCTCAGTCACACAATTGCGGTTGGAGCTTGCAAGAATATATTTTGTAGAACCTTAATCAACTCTTAATCTTTCTCTGCAATATACATTTACATGAAACATTGTCAACATTTTCATATTTATCTCTGCAACATATGCTCCAGTTGTATTTTATGTAAGTAACATTAATTGGACTCCAACTAGAATAGTTTGCATAGTTTTCACTCTTCTGATTTAAGAGCAATTTAGTTAGTGCTAGGTTTCTTTTGTTAAGAATTAAGTTGTATGATGTTGACTTCTTTATTAGGTGACAAGTCACTTTGTTTTCTATCAAGTGATTTTTCATTTATAAAACCACTGATCACACCTGTGGTCTAGGACGATGTACCACGATCCGTCAGAACTTGACATAAATCAAATATATTGTCAGCCACCCATTGTAGGTGTGCAGAACTTGACATAAACCAAAATATATTGTCAACCACCCATTGTAGGTGACTGAAGTCATTGTTGATCACTTCATTGGTTTTCTAAGAAAGCTTGTTAGACTGAAGATTCACATGCTAATTGTGTAGGACAATAATTTCCTTATTCTATTTCTTTTTAAAATTATCGAAACTTGAATTAACTATTGGAAAGCAATACGGGACCCCTGGCTGGTTCCGCATGCAGTTTACATTTACCACATCATTATCGTCTAATCGAATATGCTCCAGAAGCGGCAATCGCACTCTACATGATGCCATCGTTCATTTAGATTTTATTGCTTCGACGTTTTCTAACTTTAATCTTTTATTTATTCTAGGTCGTGGTTTTGTCGTGGAGTCAGGGTAGGGAAGAGATGCATTATTGAAGTAAATGTCTTACTGTTCATTTTGCACAAAGTACCAAAATGCAATTTTTGGCTAAAACGGCTTTTTTTTTTCTTTTGAAGGTTTGGAAATGTCAAAATATTATGCTGGAATATACCACAGTTTAGGAAACCAAAAATAGCAGATGTACACATATTTTTACACTCTGTAAATACATTTCTAGCACTTGTACAAAAATAAGTAGACAAGTTCACAATTTTGAACTTTCCTTTCCCCTGATTCCTAGGGGTGGCAATGGGTCAGGTTGGAGGGTTGGCGGGTCGGGTTGAGACTTGGGTATAACAGCCAACCCGAACCCGACTTGCCAACCCGAAAATGCTCAACCCGAACACGACCCGAAACGGGTTGGCGGGTCGACTCGCCGACCTGAAAAAAAAAAAAAAAAAAAACCTAAAACTACTACTAACATTTTGTAGTTTTGTTTCACTTATTCACATTCAAACACAAATTTTATTCATTGGATAATTAATCAAGTAAATTGTAAGAAAAATTAAGAATTATACTTAGGTTTTTCAAAGTAAATTATAAGGGAAATTAAGTGTATTTTAGTAAGTGACTTCGATATTAGTATGTGCAAAAAATGTGTTTGATCATTTTGTGTGTGTGTGTGTGTTTTAATGTCTTTTCTTTCCTCTTTTCTTCAAAAAAAAAAAGAAAACAAAAAACCACTACTAACATTTTGTAAGTTTTGTTTCACTTATTCACATTCAAACACAAATTTCATTCATTGGATAATTAATGCCATGTTCCACTTATTCACATTCAAACACAAATTTCATTCATTGGATAATTAATCAAGTAAATTGTAAGAAAAATTAAGAATTCTACTTAGCTTTATGAAAGTAAATTGTAAGAGGAATTAAGTGTATGTTAATGAGCAACTTTGATATTACTATTTGCAAAAAATGTGTTTGATCATTTTTTTCGTGTGTTTTAATCTCTTTTCTTTCCTCTTTTTTCTTCTTCTCCTTCCTTCTTCTTCTTCTACTTTTTTTTTTTTTTTTTTCGGGTTCGCGGGTCAACCCGCGGGTCGACCTGAACCCGACCTGTTTTCCTTCGTGGGTTAGTCGGGTCCGACTCGTGAAGCCCCAACCCAAACCCGCTATTTTCAGGTTAGGTTCGTATCGGGTTTTCGGGTCGTGCCAGAAATTGCCACCCCTACTGATTCCTATCAGTCCATTTGAAGTTTAAAAAGAAAATTCACTATTTTAGAGAAACAAATAAGTCTGATGGTGTAAGTGATGCGTAAATTTTACATTTTCAATAACATCTTTTTGTCATATTTTTTCTGGGGTCTTGACTTTTCGTAGCAGGTGTTCTTCAAGTTTTAAGCATATTTGATATCTTTTCATTCCATATCCTATGGACCGACTGTTTTGCTCATTGATGTCCATGATATAGTAGGACCAAAATGGTGTATGCTCATGACTATTAGGTATAATTCTCTGAATCAAAATATTTATGCTGTACATTAGTACTGAAGTACAGATTAAGAACATCACATATCTCATACAAATGTTGCATATTGTGAAAAATATATTCAATACTTAATTTATCTCAAATATTAACTTGTCTAACTGGTTAATTAATTCATGACCCCATCTTGAAGTTAAGGTACAATTATTATTATTTTGTGCTTTATTTAATTTTGTGAAAGTATATTTAAATCAATACTAATTTGCTTAATTGTACTCGCATGGAATGTGCACTAATTATAATCACTAGAATTGTATACATAAATGTGTGTTTTTATATAATCTCAGCATAAATATAAAGCCAAAGCAATTATTTTGGTGTTACCAAAATATATCACTTTTTGTATTAGTAGGAATGCCTTCCTTTCAAAATTCTTATGTTTTTAAATTTAAGAGTAAAATGAGTATTTGTTATATTAGTATGAAAATATCCTTCTATATCACGGATATCTCCTGTTCTCAAATGATCTCAGGGTAGTTGTAATTAGTTTTGAATATCACTAATTAAAACTAATCTTTTTAATTTGCACATGCATCAAATGTGACTCAATTAGTAGTTTCTATAGTAAATTTGAGGGAAAGCAATAAGAAATATGGTGTGGCTCTGTGTCGTGACCATCTTGGACAGACGTAAGCATCAAATTTGATGTTTCCGTATCTACGAAACAATACGCAATTTAAATAAGTGCTTTTCCAAAAATATATATCTATATATAAAATATGGGCAGGCAAATTATGTAAAATGAAAAACATTTTACAGTAATAAAGAGGTTGGAAAAAGTCTCTGGAATTTATTGGTCCAAATACAGCTCTCCTACGGTAATAGGTTGCAGAAAAGTCAAAGCGGAGTTTGAAATATTGGTATGGAGAAAATTCCGTGTGGACTACTGTTGCCGGTAGAAATTTGCTCAAGGCTACAATTCAAAACTCTAGAACTTTTAAAGTCTTCATTAATGAAATGACCGAGAGCAGTGCCTATACATAGAGAGAAGCATGACGGTACTACGATTCACACCAAACAAAAAAATATATTAAATTCATTACGTTATTAACTTTACGTGATAATAGTAAATTACACGTTATATTATTTAATAATATATTATTAGTTTTAATGCATTACGTAACATATTATGTGACATGCGTAGTGCACTAAATACTTATTTCGCGTCAAATAAATTAGTGAGTTTTAAATAATCACTAATCATCAAAAATTTGTAATGTAATTTAACACTTTATAAGATTTTAATATTTTATTAATTGAATACAAATCAATTTGATACGCTACTATCCCATCAAGGTAATATATTGAACTTTAAAAATAAAAATAAAAAAAGGAAAAAGTTACTTCCTTTATCACTAAACCGTGAAAATTGAGGGGGATTGAACGCAAACCACCAACTCCAAATTTCATGTCCACGATGAATTTGTGCAAAATCTTATATTAACGCTACAAATCCAATCTCTTAAAACTTTTTATAACACACTTTCTTGCATCACTTTTCTCCACTTTTTATACTACACTTTCTTACATCACTTTTCTCCACTTTTACACGAGGAAAATAAACACTAAGTGTGCAATGTCTAAAGCTTTTTGGGCATTTATTTTTAATTAGTGAATTTGTTGAAGTTAAAGTTATTTAGATCCAATTACATTTGAGGCGAGAAAAAAGAGTTTTGCTCTATTTTTTGATTTTCAAAATTATAGCATTATAAATAAGGATTAATCCGACAAACCTTTGACAAGTCCACCTTCTCTCCTACGCTCACTTTCAACTTGTTGGTTCTTTCTATGGATGTGTCCCTGGTTTGCTTGCAATCCCAAAAAATTGCCTCCGCTTGAATCTCACAAATAATTATTAATTTGATTTTTATTTAATTAGTTCCTGACAGAAAGTAAAAAATAAAAACTTATCTTTGATTGCACACGGAATAAGATCACCAAGTAATGTATAAAACAATGAATGAAAACCAAGGAAAAGTCAAAAAGAGAGCGGCAACACGACACATATTTACACAAATGCACACAAAAGTACAGTTACTACTACGTTCTACCAAGAAAAGGTAAACAAATTCTGAATTCAATCAAGAAAAGGTAAACAAATTCTGATCCACCAACCTTAAATATGATGATTACATGACCTTTCCCAATTTTTTTTCTTGAAGATTCAAGCTTCCCATCTTAGAAAAGGAAGAGGGCTGCTGGAAAAATCATATCTTTACTGAATATGTGTGTAAATATTTATGTATAGATGCAATTGTTCTCTTCAATTATGCAATTGAAATCCATCAATACTTTTGCAGTAGCAGTAATGTTGGGGTTTTTGCTACTTATGCTTCTATTTTCTGGCTTTCTTGAGATCCCATATGCCAAATCTTCAATCCCATCAACCCATGATTCTTCAATTTCGAACACAGTTTCAAAATTTAGTTCAGACCCATTTAGGGACCTGTTTAATGCTTTCAGAAAGTGGGATACCCAAGTGGGTTGTGCTCAATTTAGGGAGAAAAACAAAGGGTTGTTAAAAAATGGAACTTTTGCTTCATCTTCATCTTCTTCTCTGCAAGATGTGGATGATAAATTGGATTGCAGTGAGTTGAAGATGAATCATGTGAGTGTTTTGGTTAAAGGGTGGACTTGGATTCCTGATAATTTGGATAATTTGTATTCTTGTAAATGTGGGTTGAGCTGTTTGTGGACTAAATCTTCGGTTCTGGCTGATAAGCCTGATGCATTGTTGTTTGAGACCACTAATCCTCCTCTTCAGGTACTTCCCTTAATAAATCAGTCTTTAATATATTAGATTTTGCTTTGGTTTTGCAAAGATTAGAACTTTTTGGATAGCTTTTGCTGCAAATGTATTCCTATGATTGTTTGCTGGACCCCTAATTTAGTTTAGTATCAAATGTTTTGAAATTTTAGGCCCTAGCTGAAGCTTGAAATTCGGTGGCCGAAAGGAAATGAAACTTTGACAATATGATTTTATTTTGTTTGAACTTTAAGATGACAAGAAGGAAAATGGATCATAAACAGAAGTAGCTATGTTGGAGATGATGAATATTTCTTGTTTTGGATGATCAACTTCTTTCTATGGACCCTAGACTGCAACTTCAATAGTTCAATCCAAAGCATCACTGGTAAATTTAAATTTTTTATGAAATGGCTTTCTGAAGTGTCATGTTTTTCCTCTGCAAATAACTTTTTCATCTTTACCTAGAAATATGACGGTATTCAAGGAAGTATCATCTTAAAGTTCCTTTGCGTGGTGTATAATACCTGAAAAAGGGTCACAATCTGCAGCTTATGTTCTCGGCCATGACTACAGCTAATCTAAGGTTTTTTTTGCTCCAGAAAGTTGAGGCAAATTATTTATCAAAAAACCTAGCTAATCTTCCGAAAAAGTCATTCCCAAAAGCTTTCAGAAATAACATCGTGTATTATATAGGACATCAAGGAAGTTTTAAAATACAAGGTGGGCTACCTACTATTAGATTGCGAGAGGGCTCATCAAGGTTTTGTATTCAGGACGGTAAATAATTTTTTCTAACTGATACAGCTCTCAATCTTGCTCATCCTTGGAAGTAAGAGAGCCAAGGCATCCTGCTGATTTGTATCTTAGTCATATGTTGTCCACTTTCTCCACTGGAAATGGGACTTTTTCTTTGTTCTTCTACCATCACTGCCTTAAGTTATCGAGTATTGCTCTGATAGATGATTGCATTTTGCGAAGGTGGTCTAGTTGTAAGGATAATACAGCATTATGCTGTACTGAGTTCTTGCATGCCACCATTTAGTTATTTGGTGGTCTTATTAATCAGTTACTTGGTGCTGGACTTCATATCATTTTGAGAGAGGTCAGAAGCCTATGAAATTGATATATCAGTAATCTGGTAAAGCTTTATATACCGAAAGAGATCTTTTGCATGCAATACACTGAACGCAATAAAATTAACTATTATATAAAACAGATTTCATTACGTTCATGCCGAACCCTGTGACCAGATTCTGAACCCAAAAAGAAAGGAAGAAAATAGACTTCTCACTTAGTCTAAATGAAGTATTTATAATTTTTTAAGCTAGTTGTAGGCCTTCTTTTTGTTATATATCAATAACAAAGTTTTCTTTTTGGCATTTGACTCTGATTGATGTCTCTTTCTAATTAATACGTTTTTGATGCTTAGGTATCACCCACTTCTCTTTTCTCTGTGTATTATAGTGGCACGCTGAATAGATGTTATTCTTGACTTATGAGAAATGAAATTGCAAATCTACCTGGCTCCACACGGAAACTTAGAATGAAACACAACTTTTTGCTGTTCTGCTTCAGAAGTTACTAAAAGATAATATTTGTTTTTTGCTAGAGGAATAAAGGTGAACCACTTCGCGTGTATATGGATCTGGAAGCTGGCAGGAAAAGATCAGGCCGTGAAGACATCTTTATTAGTTATCATGCTAAAGATGATGTCCAGTCAACTTATGCCGGTGCTCTTTTTCATAACAATCGCAATTATCATTTGTCTCGTCATAAGAACAATGTTAGTATTTTATACTATCCTGGCCTTCTTGCCACTTATTTCTTTCTTCAATTCTTTTCTTTTATTTTCTATTCTTTCTTTTCTGCTGTTTTTCACGCTTCTGAGGAATTACCCATTCTAAACTTTTATCAGCTTTGCTCTGTCTTTGTTTTCATCTTATTTCTCATGAATATTGCATTTAATTATGATCTGTGAATTTCCAGGATACGTTGGTTTATTGGTCTTCATCACGTTGTCTTTCTCAAAGAAATCAGCTTGCCAAACAAATACTCAGCTTTTTACCCCATCATTCATTTGGCAAGTGCTTGAACAATGTTGGCGGTTTAGACATGGCTCTCTCCCTCTATCCAGAATGCACCAAAGATGCTGGTGAAGCACCTAAATGGTGGGATCATTTACATTGTGCCATGTCGCATTACAAGTTTGTGCTCGCAATTGAAAACACTATGACAGAGAGCTATGTAACAGAGAAGTTGTTTTATGCTCTAGATTCTGGTGCTGTCCCCATCTACTTTGGTGCACCAAATGTCTGGGATTTTGTACCTCCACATTCAATAATAGATGGGTCAAAATTTAGTTCTATTGAGGAATTGGCATCATATGTTAAGGCCTTGGCTAATGATCCTGTAGCTTATGCTGAATATCATGCATGGAGGAGATGTGGTGTATTAGGTAACTATGGAAAAACGCGTGCAGCAAGCTTAGACACTTTACCCTGCAGACTCTGTGAGGCTGTAAGCAGAAAAAATGGGAGAAATGCAAAACCATTATAGAGCATTTTGGATTTTAGTTTGGTGACAATCTCTCTGGAGGTTTTCACAGTTCTATAGCATTCTTGTTGAAGTAGATGCAATTTTGATGTCAATGTTGTCCTAGCAGTTACAATATGCAGAGATAGATAGAGCTATTGTTGTTAGAATACCAACAAACGAATCCCAGAGAACTCTATTTAACTGTCTGTAGCAATCTTTTACAGAAGGTGCGTATTACGCCACATCTCTGTCTATTCTACTTCTGTACCACTTCTGATTGTGGTACAGTCTTTTGCTGTAATATGCCCCATCTCTCAAACTCTAGTGGCGTGCACTTCAAACATAGAAAAGCACAAAGGTTGGAGTTAGGGGGATGCATGGGGCGGATACATGCCCTAATGGAGAACTGGCTGATCTGTCCTAGATATGTCGGATCGACAATTTTGCAACAGGGTACCCGTTTTTTCAGGGCAAATTGAGTGTTAATAGCATTTTTTTTTTCCGGATTTTGGTGTAGATGAGTGGATGCTCATCTGAGATTGAATTGGATGGATGGCTCGTTTTGGAGCATAAGTCGAATTATTGCTATAAATGTGATGCTTTCCAATGTCAATCGAAAACCTATGCAACTATTCAATACTTAACGTGCAAAACCCATAATGAATTGGATGACTTGTCTAATTGATTTTGGTTTAGATGTGTGGATGTGGATGCCCATCTAAAATTGAATTCGATGACTCGCTTAGGAGCATATGTACTAATGCTTTCCAATTTCAATCTAAAACCTAAGCAACTTTCAATATTTAAGTGCAAAACCTGTCTTATTCAATATTTTACAAAAGTCCACTAGTTCCTTATATTTATAATACAATTCGGCTGCTAGAGTTCTTTCTTATATATAAAATAATATGCACTTAAAACATAAACCCAACAAGGTAAATCAGCATGAAGAAAATACGTAATTTGATATACAAATTTATATTGATCTACTTTGACATAAGAACTGATAATATAAATAAACAATTATAGACATACCTTCATGGTTACAGATTTCTTACAAACACAATTGACAAAACATAAAATTTTAATAGGAATACAAACACAATTACCTCCATGGTTACACATTTTTTCTTATATAAAATTCAGATAGAAATACAAGGACTAAAGTATATGCCACAATAAATATAGAAAGTATCTACAAAACAAGCACAAAAAGTTGAAATTTTTTAAAAATCTTCACACCGATTATGATAAAATAGCCTTTAGCTTTCAATTTATACAATTATACACAGCTTAGTAATTCTGACAAGATCGACATCCCTATGAAAATAGCCTTTAGCTTTAAATAATCTCTAATCAACTGATTATAAGCAATCTCTAATGAGCCCCCTCTAAGCTTGTCTTAATCCTTGCTTCACAAAGAGTATGGCAACATTTGCAGCTGCTAGGTACAAACAAGAGTCTGCTGCAGAAGTTGGGAAGGAAAGATATTAGAGATGTTAAATGTGCTTCAATAATTGAAAACATTCTATACATAAGTGTATTGTTTCCTTCTTGCTCTTTTAAGTTTATTAATGTAAGGGCTAATGTACTAACCATTAAGCTAGCCAAGTTTGCTGTTAAACTCAGAAAACCAGTAATTTGGGAACAAAGTTTCCCTCTTTGGGTACATGAAACCTCACAGCTTAGCAAGGGGCAGCTGCCCCAGTTGTAAGTAAACGAATTTCAGTAAATGAGTAGAATGTTGCCTTTTGAAAAAAAAAAGATTGGACCAATACTTTCATCAAGTCATTGGGCCAATAATTGTGAACATTAAAACAGATTCCTGCGTCGCAGCACCATTTCTCACTACTAAACAGTAAAAATGTTGATTGCAGCTGCAAATATTTGAGAATGCAACAAGGGCTTGGAGATTATAATTGCTAATGCAATGGCAAAAGAAAGAAGATTAAAAGATGCGGATTACGGTTTTCCATATCACTGTACGTTACTACTCAGCCTCAAAGCAGACATGATGATACGGGGGGAAATACCGACCAAGAATCTCTTTTCCCCACTTTCATAAAGCCTTCCCAAAACTTTGGGCATAAATTTTCCACGCCCTCCTGTACAATTGAAAGGCATAAATAAAAAGAAAAAGGAAGAATAGAGGATTTTATGATAGAAGGTACCATATCATGTACATATAGAGTGGTTTGTTTTCCGTAATTATAGTACCAAAAATGGCAAAATTTGAACAACGATTTCCTCGAAACAACAATTTCTAAATGGAAATTGATTATAAAGTTTGACTTCCATGGCACATTGAAATTTCTCAATAGAAAAGAAGAAGAAGAAGAAGACAAGGAAAATATATGCCTCAGCCCTTGAATTGGTCTGAAGCTAATTTGGTGAAGGTTATATGATGTAGAGTTAAAACAGAAATATTACTCACAAGTTTCCAGTTTCCAGGACAAAAACAAACCATGTATAAAGGAATAACAGATGGGAGATGTATATTTGATGCCAAGTCTTATTCTACAAGCAATATTTTCTAATTGCTTTCCTAGTCCACAAGAAACAGATGAAAACAGAACTACAATATGTTGAAGTGAAAACCAAGACTAGAGGGAACCACCATCCCCTTCTTTGTGAAATTTCCAAATGGCAGCCATTGTTCTGCTACTACCAGATCTTTTACATTTTTCCACCCCTTTATACTGCAAATGAAGTTGAAATTTCCAACTTGTCAACTATTATTACTTGAGTCTATATAAATATATAAGAGGATGAAGTTGAAATTTCCAACTTGTCAACTATTATTACTTGAGTCTATATAAATATATAACAGGTTATTAAAACTGGAAAATTTAGTCCACATTTAATTGTACACCCCTCCACTATTTCCGAATTTCTCTCTATTGCAGTCAGCAAGTGCTCAGGCCAATATTCTTCACATAGGTTATCAGTTGTGTATCATCCATGCCTTCTATCATATCAGTCTGTCCCATTTCACAGAATGAAATAGTAAACCCAAAGAAACACATCATGGACAAAAACTACTCCTGTATTAATCATTTCAGGTTCTGTTACTGTGGCATGCCCATGTTAAAGGGGCAAATGTAGTTTGTCAAACTACAACAGTAAACACTAATACTTACCCAACAAAAATAGTACATACCCAAGACAAAAGCTCCTGCACATCCTTCTCTACTGCCTGTTCTTCCTTATCTGCACGTTGATTTTTCTCTTACAGTATCAGTGCCCACGTGTCCATGGTAGACTTGGAATTTTCTATTTCTTTTCACAGAGGTTGCAATTGATTGATCTCTAATGCATAATATTTTTATTAAACACTCAGGCAAATAGTAATTCTCAACTCCAGTGATGAGGAGAGCATAACTAGATTGCAGTGTGAACAAGGCTCGGTCAATTCCCACTCTGAGAAGAAAATAATGTAGCAGCTTACTTCAATTATTAATGTAAATGACCAAATTCAAGTAACTGAAACCATGCTATTAAAGACTACCACATCCTCACTTTACATCAGAAGTCAACATAAACAGATAAACCTGCAGAATCATATCCTCAATTATGTGTTTTTTCCAAGTAAAATAAAGAATAATTCAGGCTGCACTTGTAACAAACTTAAGAGAGGCTATTAAAAGGACCAGAAAATTAACTTTTACGAGAATATCAGCTAGGCTCCCGAGGAATATTACTGCCATTGCCAAACAGTGCACCGGGTGTATCTGCAAGAGGAAATATTAGACACAGACAGTTAATGAAAAGCTGGTGCAACTGGAAACAAGGCAAAACAAAAAGAAACTAGTTAAAGAACAAACAGTTTATATCCTGCAAAGTTCTAGCGAAAATCATCCGCCTTATGTTGTTGTTTCAACTCATCAAGTCTCCTTAAAAACAGCATAGGGTTCACCGAAGCATTCTCCAATGTCATTACACCATGATTCCAATGGAAATTGAGATAAGCGTGCACAAATCATATATGAAAATTAACTTCCATGAAAACAAATCCCAACAATGATATTTGAAAAAATTCCCAGCTTTCTGAAAATAATAGGGCCCAACAATGACATGTTTAAGTTAATCGAACATATAGAAGATATATTAACATGTATGCCTTTCACTTATAAAAGGTAAAGAGACAAAACCAACCCTTTGGGAAAGGCCACGAATAAAGTGTAATTATGTTCCTTCACTAGATCATCTGACAGAGAGAGAACTATAGTAGATGAAGATTGTTTATTGAGATTTGCTAAGAAGGCTTGAAAATGACAGCAATTGGGTTTGTAGACATCAAAACTAAGATATACATTTATGCCTGATTTATAAATTATAATATAATATATCATCTACCTAGCATTTAATACCTTCTTAGATGTCATTAGCTATCACAAATTTTAATCAAGTGCTCAACATAATCCCTGGAATCCTCAATTCAACCAGATATTTACAATGTTCCTGGACTTTTATCGAGAACCAGAAATCCAGAAACAGTCATGAAGGTAGAGATTCATAATAAACTCAAAGTCGTATCTAGAAGAATTACTTTCACATAAGCTCTTGCCTTGATACTTGGGATCTCTAATTCAACTAGATGTTCTAATGCTCCCTGAGTTTTATCAAGAATCCTAAAACAAGAAACTACTCATGAGCTGAGAGATATCTGAATGTTTTACTAGAGATATAAAAGAAATGGAAAAATCAACTGCTTAAAGGAACTCTAAATTACAAAGTCTGTCGAACCAGCATAGAGTTTAGCTTCAACTCCAAATGCGTCCACCACTATTTCACCTGAACATGCATGAGTCCACATGAATTTTTTCCAAAATATGACTTTATCCCAATATCCAACTACAAAAGTTAATCCTTGACCTTCAACCTTCACCAAAATACAACTATTTAACAATGTGAAAAAGCAGCTCACAACAAAGCTGAAGAAGAGAACTAACATTTCAATAACATATTCAGCAAAGATGAAGAAGAGAACTAAAATCTTGATAATTTGTATTTTGTATTCTATGCAAGAACTAAGGACAGGAAAACATCTTGCACAACTTTATTGTTTGCATTCAACAACAATTCTCTCTGTTAGCTGAGCAATACCTTGATTCCTAATACACATGCTTTGTACCTGTTTGGGGAATCAAACAAAAAGAAGATCAGTTAACGGGAATACCATTGAAAGAACTTAAGAGATGAAAGATTAGTCAGTCAAGAAGAACGCATCAGCATTCTTTGGATTTCCCTTTTTCTATAAGTTCACTCCTTGAGATTTGTTTCAATCAGTAAAGAATTCCTGGCACTTTAGTATCTTCAATTTGTGGACAGTAATTAAGAAATTTTCCAGCCGTGAATGTGCCAACAAACAGAACCAGATGAACATTCATACCATACATACATAGAGCTAGATATACCATTGAAACAACTCAGCATGCAGATAACTAAAATTTTTCCTGCTTTCCATAATTTGGAGGACAGGTAAATGACATATCTTCTGAACAAAAATGAAGAGTTACAGTTTTTGAATTAGCTTCACAAGGCAAATGACTGCACTTATCCAGAAGAACAGTATATAAGGACAGACAGTTTAAACATAAAGAAATTGATAAATCCTTCATCGACTTACTTACCAGGCCATGCTACTAATAAGAAACAAGAGAACCTATATACAAAAGAACATCAACAAAAACAGTGACATGGGAATGAAACTTGGTAGCTGAAACAGTGACATACATAGGAACAAGAACAGAACATTAAAGCAAAAACAAGCTTCCTTTGATATCATCAAGAAAGAAGGCAATTAGTCTTACAATTGTATAGTACATGGAACATTACTTCCTGATATCATACATGCAAGGAATAAGTGAAGCAACAGCATGGAAGCCAGCTACCTATTCAATAACTAAATTGTTCCAGAAAATACGTTAAACATTAACAAACACGACTATTATTCAATATTATAATACATTTTTGTTAAGTTCACATATTTACAACTATGCTTATCAAAACTTAAGAGCTAAAAATACCAAAAGGAAAAATAAAAGAAAAGAAGAAGACAACGAGTAAAATATCAAACTGGCAGGGTGCATTTTTTTTGAGAGTGTCCTAGCATATGGCAGCGTCCACATTGAACAACCCTCTTTGGACGTTTAAAACTCTCTATGCGGAGAACCTTCTTTTTAGGCCTGCCAGGAGGCCTGCGAGTCTTGGGTGGATGAATAGCAATATCTACCTTGGCACCTCCACCCTCGGCACCTTCCCCAGGCTCTTTCCAAAGGCTCCTATCTGGTATAGGATATATCATCTGTGAATAAGTTTCACGGTAGCTATGTACAGTGAAACAATGCTCAGCAAATAAATGAGCATTCTGGCCACAAGAGATAAGCGCAGCAGCAGCATGTGCACATGGGAGTCCATAAAGTTGCCAACGTCGACAAGAACATATACGACTTCTTATGTCCACAATACTTGTCCTTTCAGTTGAGACAATCTCAAATTCAACTTCATTTGCACGAAGAACTTTATAGCAATGAGCATCTGCAATTGCTTCTGAAATCCTCTTTTCAGCAGAAGGCACAAGAATTGAGGTCAACCTCATGCCTGTATTACGACGATCACTGAACCATGATGTCATCTGATGGCGAATGTGCTCCATCATTTGTACAATGGGAAGCTCATGACACTCTAGTGCCCAGTTATACAACAACTCGGTGACTCCCAATGTGAAATGGCCATATCGTACTCCCTCAAAGTAAGCCACAGCCCACAGCTGCGGGTTAAAATGGTGAAACCATGCCAGAACATCTTGTGAAATATCCACCATCTCAGTTATTTTGTTTTCAAGTTCAGCCGATGTGAGTGCATAAACTGCATTCCAGAAGATATTCACCAACTTAGAATTCTTGAATGTATCACGAAAATTCTCACTGATAAAACGGAGACAAAAACCATGAAAAGCATTTGGAAAATGTGTCTCAACTGCCTCCACCATCCCCATCGTTCTCTCTGAAAGTATAGTAAGTCTTGGCATGCTGTCAGTGTTTACACCAAGAAGCTTCCGCAGTTCAGACATGAACCACATCCAATTTTCATTACTTTCTGAATCAACAACAGCTATTGCTAATGGAAACAATATGTCATCGGCATCCACTGCCGCAGCACAAAGCATTGTACCCAAGTATTTGCCTTTGAGATGTACTCTGTCAAGTTCCAAAAGCGGCCTACACGCATTGAGAAACCCATAAATTGCTGCACGGTAAGAAACAAAGAGCCGCTGGAAACAATTATCTTGTCCGGTGGTGACAACTGAAGCAATACTCCCCGGATTGGTCCTTCTTATCTGTTCACAATATGCTGGAAGGAGCTGATAACCTTCCTCAAAAGTCCCATGTAACGCAGCCATACTACGCTCCTTACCACGCCAGGCTTGCATATATGACACAGCAACTCCGTGCTTATCTCGAATATCTTGCAAAATCTCCTTTGGCTTGTACTGAGGATTGTCCCTAACACGGGCTTCCACAGATCTTGCAACCCATCCCACAGATGCCTGCTGATGGTGGAGGTTTTGGACCCCTTCACAAGTATGCTCTCCATGAAGCGTCCTAATAGTAAATGTAGGAACTCCAGGACATTTTGCCACATGAACACGCCACAGACACCCATCTTTGGAACACTTAGCTATGAACCTACTCCTATCTGACTTAACAATCCGAATTTCAAAATGCATTGCTATAGCTATGTCTTTTAAAGTCCTCCTACAAGTATCAACATCAGGAAACTCTTGTCCAACCACTAAAGGCTGGTCTGCCATGACCAGATCCAAATTCTGCACTGTCGTTGTTAAAGCCTGCTCAGCCATATTCCTTCTACAAGCGTCAACATCCGCAAACTCTTGCCCAAGTACTAAACTTTCATCCATCAAGGCATGATTCGAATTCTCTATTCTTTGAGTTAATGCTAGCTCAGCCATATCCCTTCGGCCAAGCACCTCAATAAAGCCCTAAACTTGTCATTCCAACACCTTCAATTCGCCATAATTCCCATATGGGCATCACTTAAATTTCAATATTTCCTAAAATAGCCAAATGGGTTCTCCTTAAATTACTTATATCCAATCAATATTCAGAAACTGCCAAAATCCCCAAAATCCTGGAAACGGGGCAGTGTTATCTACAAAATGCAGTAAAATCCGAGATGGTTATTTTCCTCGAGAAACATATTTAAACATCAAAAAGTAAATTGTTACCTCTAATTCTAACTACATTTTGAGCATTGAATTCAATCAAATTCAGTTCAGTTAAGTGCGATCAGTTGATAAACCGGTTCTTAAAATCTTTAATTTAATCCAAGAACTCAGTTGAAACTCCTGTTCATTTCAGCCACAGGTAAGAAATACAAATATAGACATGGAGAAAAATAGAGAGGAGAGAGTTACCTTATTATGGTGGCTCCGAGGTTGAAGTTTGTTAGGAGATCTGAATCGAGAAGAGAGATGGGGGTTGTAGATGTAAATTAATGGTGTTTGGAGGGTGATTTGATAGCCCTAACGGGGGAGGGATTTCTCGTGAATGGGAAAGTAAGAGATTGGGGGATAGAATGGGAAAGAAAATTTTGGTTTTTGTGGGTGAGAGTAGGACACTGGATAATGGATATATATTATGGGTTCATAGATTAGTAGCCCAATCTAATAAACGCACATGGATTCTTTTACCCTTTTCCCTCTCTCTCTCTCTCTCTCTCGGAGTAACGAAAATTAACTTGCACTGGTAAAAAAATATGTTTTGTATGTTACAGTTCCAGTAAAGTTGACAGTTTTTTTTTTTTTTTTTTTGTCCACTTGTGATAGCAATTTAGCTTTTGTTAAAAACATTTTTTTTTTCTCAATTCTATTACTCGACCTCATTTGTGTTCCATAAATTTTAGGGATTAATTCTGATATGGCCCTTAACATATGCAAATACACCAATCCAACCAGATAAGGATTACTATATTTTTCGAATTGATTATTAACATTTAAGATTTGATCAAGCAAGCAATTTTGCTTTGAGTTAAATTGCCACTTCGAGCTTTCAAACTTCTAGTGTAACCCTCCAATTTAAAAATTTTATCAATTTGATCCGATAGTAGAGGGCAACACTGGAAAACATTCTAAAATTTAAAGAATAATACTAAAAAATTAATAATTTAGATGGTCAAATACTATATATAATTTGGAGTGGAATTGAAAGTTGCTTTTTGAAAGATTTCATTGCACAATTTGCACATCTTTTAAGGCTAAATTACCGACCACTTTTTAACGATGAACCTCAAAAATCAACATAAATATTATTTGCCTACTTGATAAAACTTTAAGTCAATTACATTTGTTCCATAACGTATTAACCCGCATTGCTCTTTTAAGTTCTACAATTTTAAGAAATTATCTCTTCCTGTTATAAAAATATTAGTGATGTAGTACTACTATAAAGTAGAAATATAATGTAACTTGTTACTGTTTATAAAAGTGAAGAAAATTTTATGTCAAAAAATAAAGTAGAATATAGCAATATTTGCTCTTGTTTTCTTCTTCTTTTTTCAATGATTTATTTCTTGCATATAAGCCACTCTTTATAGGTTTGAGGTTCATCTCTCCACATTGAAGGTCATAAGACCCTAAATGTAGATTATATAAGTTACATGAACTAATAGGGATTATGAAATAGTGGAGGTTATAAGGAATAATATGGAAGATCATGGGTAAACATGGATGGACATCAACCAAATGATTCATGACACTCCTCCTTGGATGTCAATCTTTAAGAAAAATGCTCCATTAAAACCTTACTAGGAAAAACCCAATGGGATAAAAACTTAGTGAAGTAAAAAAGAGTACATTCTTCTGAATACAACATTGCCTCATTAAAAAAAAAAAAAACTTGGCTAAGGAAAAAAAATAGTATAGCATGTATAGTATAGCATGCAATTACTCCTCCTCTTGAGCACATCATTTGACATCTTTCAGTCATTGCTGACAAGTAATAAATTTACCTATTTTTGTATAATATTTTATATATGTTTTTAGTGTGTTTTAAATATGTTTTTAGTATTTTTTATATTAAAAAGGCTCAATATCATTATTTTTCATCAAACAAAGGTTTGCTCCAAAATTAAGAGTTTTTTGTCCGAAAATTAGGGTTTTGAGACAGAATTATTATTTTGAGCAAATTAATGCCCAAGTTTATTTGATTATGCAGGAAAATGATGATTAAACACAATTTGGATCAATTGAAGCTCAAAGAATATCAAATTCAAAGTTGATTCAAGTTGTACCAATTTTATCATTTAAACTTAGAATTTTCAGCAATTATTTTCTTCATCAAATCTTACCAAGTAAATTATGGTTCAAACTGTGGAAAAAGGTCTCAAAGGTATGAAAGGAATAACCAAATTGTAAAAAGGGCAAAATGGTAAAAAGAGTGATCTGCGGATGATGATACGTGGGTTGCCATCCGCGTATTGTATCCGCGTATCGACACCAACTTGTAGATTTCGGCTCTCTTCAACTTGCAACTTGTTCACATAACTTTTGCAGATAATTCCAACGTCCAGCTACATTTTTGGAATCCCTAGAAGATAATACAAAGCTCAAGAAGACTTTTGAGGCAAAAGGAATCTAATTTCATCATGAAGTCTTCAACTTGGACAAGGATTTGAGTTAGGGTTTTTCCTATAAATACATGCCTTTGTAGCTCATAGAAGACATGCTTAGTTTTCTGCTTGAGAAAGCTAGAACTATAGTTTGGTAGGAGGAGCACTCCTTGTAAATACTTAGAGTAGATTTTCTTTCTTAGTTTTGTAGTAGGCAAAATCATATTCTTGTAACAAGACTTTGAAGGAACTACTTTGTATTCAACATGTTTGATGAAATGCAAGGACAAGTTTTGGAACTAAGTTCATCCACCAAATGAGCAACTCTAACCTCATTCCTTTTAGTTTCATTCGTGCATGCTTGTTTACTTTCATTTATGTGCTTAAAATTATCTTTACCATGTTGAACTTAAGTTGATTTATACTAAGATGAAACTATGATATGAATTGGTTTATGACCTATTTATTCTTGTTTATTCGTTTACTTGGCCTTTAACACTTGTTGTTAATTAGCTTACCAACTTCAAGTCATCTAATTGTTATTTGACAAAGATTTGATTTTAACAATAGAAAAAGTAAATGAAACTTATGTTGAATCTCACGAGAGTAGTGATTCACATAGGTGGATTAAAGCCACAATTCATGAGTTTAATGAAGTAATGCATGTTAGACTTTACCATGAGAGTAGGAAAGCTCATGTATTAGTAGTCTTCCATCCGTAGAAAGATCTAGTTTGGAGTATAGATGAAATTGAATTCTAAACATGAATAAAATCATTAAGGTCATAAACTAAACATTCATATTTAGTGCATTCTTAAGCCTAGTCAACTTTGTTTAACTAGTTTCTTCAGTTTTTGTTATTTGAATTTGATTTTCCTACCATTTCTTCACCACAAAAGTTTGATTGTCTAGATAATAAAGCAAGTTAGTAGCTTTGGTAGTTGCTAGTTCACATTTTTTTGTGAGATCGACCCTAATACTCGTCACAACTACAATTGACTCGTGCACTTGCGGAAGAGTATTAGGTTATAAATTTTATTATTTGTTTGTGTGATATTAAGTGAATTTATTGCTATATTTTAATATAACCTAAACTCACAATCAATTGCATTCCAATCTTATGAACCAACTTTTCGAATGTTGAAGTCGATAGTGATTTAGTGAATATATTTGCCAAATTGTCACTCGAACCAATCTGTTGAACACAAATCTCACCATTCTTTTGAAGATCATGAGTGAAAAAGAATTTTGGTAAAATGTGCTTCATTCTATCACCTTTGATGTATCCTTCCTTCAATTGAGCAATGCATGCAGCATTATCTTTGAACAAAGTAGTAGGAACTTCCTTGTTTAACGGCAAACTGCATGCTCCTCAAATATGATGTATCACAGATCTTAACCAAAAAGACTCCTGACTTGCTTCATAAATTGCCAATATTTCAGCATGATTACAGGAAGTGACAGCTATAGTTTGCTCCATGGAATGTCATGCAATAGCTGTACCACCACATGTGAATATATACCCAGTTTGTGATCGAACATTATGAGATCGGATAAATATCTAGCATCTACATAACCTAGTAGATTAGTCTTGAATGCTTTATAATAATAAAGACCCATACTCTTTGTACCCTAAAAATAGCGAAATATATGTTTAACACCATTCTAATGCCTTTGAGTAAGTGAAGAACTATATCTTACAAGTAGATTCACGCCAATGACGTGTATGATTTACAAGATACATTACACTAAGATAGGGTACTTCTGGATCAAGTATCTCTTCATTATTTTCACAAGGTCGGAAAGGATTTTTAATGCACATCTTACGACCAAAGGTGTGCTCAAGGCATGTGATTGATCCATATAAAATTGTTTAAGCACTTTTACTGTATAAGCCAACTGATGCAAAAAGATACCATTTTTTAAGTGCTCAATTTGTAATCCAAGACTAAATTTTGTCTTTCCAAGATCTTTCATGTCAAATTCTTGCTTCAAGTAATCAACGACTTTTTCAAACTCTTCAAGAGTTTCAATAATATTTAAATCATCAACATAAACTGCAATGACTACAAACTCGGATCTAGATCCCTTAATAAAAGTGCATGGACAAATGGGATTGTTCATATAGCCTTGTTTCATCAAATATTCACCAAAGCGATTGTACCACATGCGTCCAACTTGTTTCAATCTATATAGGGATTTATACAATTTAATTGAATAAAGTTCTTGAGAACCGAAATCATGACCCTTAGGCAATTTAAATCTTTCAGGGATTTTCATGTAAATATCATTATCAAGAAAGCCATACAAATAAGCTGTTACTATAGACACCAAATTTTGACACACCTTTTGTAAAAATATGCGCGTTACTTTATTTAGGGGGTATTTTCATTTTTCGAGGGTCGAGTGCAATTTTCGTGTATATTATGTCTCATTCGTCACATCAGGGGCAAAATGGTAATTTCACCACGTAAACATTATTTTATTTTATTTTATTTCCTAAATATGCAATTTTACTATTTTTATCATTATTTATAATTTTAATGATTTTTGGGAGTCATTTATTAATTATTTAAAATTTTAGTATTTTAAACTTAACGACACGTTTTTCAATGCACTCTTTTTTACGAGAATTTTCAAGTGAAAAATTTTATATGTGCATTTTGTATATTTATAAATTTTCTGTAAAAATTACACTGATTTTTAGAGGTCATTTAGTATTTATTTATTTTTTGTCTTTTTGTTTATTAAGGGCACGTTTCTCAAGAATGTGTTAATCTTAAAAATTTTTGAGTGAAAATTATAATATATGTGCTTTTGTGTGATAATGTATGTTGTGTAAAATTTTGTGATTTTTTTAAATGTCATTTATTAATTTTCATAAATTTTATAAATTATTTATTTATTTAGATCACGTTTTCCAACGCACTTTTTATTTAAAATTTTCTTTATGAGAATTTTGTATATGTGCATTTTATAAATTTTATGTAAAGAAAATTTTCATAATTTATTTATTTATTTTAAGACCATTTGTTATTTATTTTAAATTGTATTTTTCTAACGTAGAATTAACTTTTAATTTGTTACACTTGAATTTTTCTTTTTTTCCTTCTTATAATGTTGTATTTCAGTTTTTAATATATAATTTAAAAAGAGTTCAAGTAGTTTTTATTTTATTTTATTTTATTTTATTTTTATTTTTTCATTTTTCTTTGTTTTTTTCATTTTCTAAAAAAAAATAAAGGTGGGCAGCAACAACAGCTTGTTTTCTGCAATGGCAGTTACCAGCCATACTTCCTACACCTCCAATTCTGCTTAACCCACCAAACTCTATGCCTAATCACATCAACCATCCCTCACCTTACAACTAGATTTTTAGGGATTTTGATTCAATTTGTTTGGACCATTTTACACACTCAACACACCTGCAGACAATTTTCACATTTCCCCCTCTGCACTACCTCACTCCTTCTGCCTCTCCCTCACCACCTGCAACACACTCTCAGTTCACACTCCATTTCACTCACCATCCCCACCATTCTTCCTCACTTCACTTGAAAAACCTGCACAATTCCTCCTCACTTCTCTCGGCTCTCCCTTTCTGTATTCCCTCTACCTGGGCAAAAACTCCTCCTCACTCTCTCTGCCTTCCCTCACAAAGCACACACAATTGCACCCATTATTTCCAGAACTCTCTCTGCCTCCCCTTCCCCTGCACAGAGACACAACTCATAGGCACACAATTCTCTCCCTCTCTGCTCTTACTCATGCCTGCACATTCACACACCTTACACACACCAATTCACTCTCAACATCTTTTTGCATCTCCCTCACAACACCAACACACGCACCAGGCATACATCACACTGGAAACACATACCAAGCACACCAGCTAACACACACTACACACACCTGCAACACTCACAGATTCCAACACACACACAACACACAAACAACACTCACACATACACATAAACACACACGCAATACACACACACACTCACAGATTCCAGCACACACACAGTTGCTGAAGCGAAACCAACAACACACATGCACACACACAGACATTCAACTACACACATACACGCACATAGCCAGTAATCATCACAAAACATCATTTTTCTCCAACCTCTAATTCTCAAACCTCCACCAATTCTTTTCCACTGCCTGAATCTGTAAAGAAAACATCAAACACAACCATTGAACCACCATTTTCCGACCTGCAAATCCAACGATATACAAAAACATCCCCTAAAATAAAAAAAAACAAAAAAAAACTGCAACTAGAAAACCAACCCACATAACCCCTGCAAACAACTCCTCTGTGCAAACATAACCACCAAGACCCATCGCCCCACATTGCCCAACTGTCATCGCTAAACCATCCCCCTCTATGCGCCACCAGCTCCATCGAACTGTCATCAGTCTCTCGCGCCGATTCACCACTAGTCTCATCTACTGCACTGAATTCAGGTAAAACTCCCTTTCCCTACTTTCGATTTTTGCATTTTATTGTTTGATTTGTAACTAATTGTTTTGTGCACTTGAGATTTCGATAAGAAATTTATGAATTTTGGATGATGAGAATTAAGTAGTTTGAGGGGCTTGAGGTTAGCTATAAATTGGGATTTGGGCGTTTGATTTGGAAGATCTAAAATTTGATTTGAATTTTTGTGAGCTGAGAGAGTTCAAGAACTCTAGATTAAAAGAAACTGGTAAAAGGTGGAGAGAGAGAGAGAGAGAGAGAGAGAGAGAGAGAGAGAGTGAGTGAGTGAGACCGGACGGAGAAGCCGAGAGAGTGAGACCGGATAGAGAGGATCTGAGTGAGAGAATCGGGGAAGGAAGAAGAAAGAAAAAAGAAAAGAGAGAAAAAGAGAAAAGAAAGAAGAAAAGAAAGAAGAAAAAGAAAGAAAGAAAAAAAGAAAAAAAGAGAGAAGAAGGAAATCGGAAAAAAAAAAAAAAAGAGTTTTAGTGAAATTACGTCGTTTTGACGTAGTTTCACTCAAAACTACATCGTTTTGTGGGTTTAGTTTTCTAATTTGATTTTAATTAATAATATGTATTTATTTTGTAGTCCTTATACTTTTATTAATGTTACTGTGGCCCTGAGCATTTATGATTTGTGCATTTAGATTTCTGTTTTTTGTAGATTGACCCCCATAATTTTATTTTCTTTTCAATTAGGTCCCAATTAATTGCATTTTGATCCCCCAATTTTTACATAATTACATTTTGACCCATATATTTTTCTGTAATTACATTTTGACCCCTATATTTTTATAAAATTACATTTTTCCCCTAAATTTTTCTGAAATTGCATTTTTGTCCTCTGATATTTATGGAAATTGCAATTTTACCTCCCAAGTTTGCTGGTATTGTATTTTAGTCTTTAAATGTTGCTGGAAATTGTAAATTTGGTCCCTCACATTGCTGGAATTTTGCATTTTTGCCCCCCCAAGTAGCTAGAACTTGAATTTTAGCCTTGAATGTTTGCTGGAATTGCATTTTTACTCTCCAAGTTTGCTGAAATTATATTTTTGGCCTTAATAATTGCTGGAAATTTTACTTTTAGCATTGTGCTTGCTGAAAATTATGTTTTAACCTTTTAAATTTGTTGTAAACTATGTCATTACCCTAATTAGGGTTTAAAATTGTAATTTCACCCTTTTGTTTGTTGTAAATTACATTTTCATTCTAGAATGTTGCCTAAATTTCCATTTTTAGTCCAAACCTTATAATATTTTATTTTTGCCAAAAAGAAAAAAATTAAAATTAATTAAATCCCCAAAGCTTTTAATTATTGCTTTTCACATTTTATTTTATTTTATTAAATTTATGATTAATGTTCTAAAATTTGGTCTTGTTTGTCTAATTAATGCTCTAACTAGTTTCTTTATTTCTCTTTTAGTTATTTTGGTAATTCTTATTTGTGTGTTGAAAAAACTTAATTATGTATTATTGTATTTTATTTTATTATTTTTATTTTCTTATTTATTTATTTATTTAGTTTACTTAAACAATTTTTATTTTTCTTCCTAAATATTTAATCATAAGCTCTTCTTTAATTTTTGTTTATTATTGCTATAATTGTTTTGAATTATTGTGACATGCTTATAGTGATTAATCTAGAATTATTTAATTAATAGTTTATTTATTTAAATAATGGTACCTTGATAAGTTTGTTCATGTTGTTAGCGTTTGTACCGAGTCCTTGAATGGGAGGTACCCCTATTACCCTTCCAATGTTTCTTTATGTGCTTTTACGTGCTCCTATGTGTTTTTTCTGTATGTTTTTTTTATGCATCCTTTTGTGTTTATTATTTTTATTCATGTGTGAGTATTTATTTATTTATGGCATGTTATTTACTTGAATTTAATTTTTCAAAGAAATGTAATAGATAGGTAATGTTCTATTTAGCAAAATTTTTGTATTTAGATAGTTAATGTAATCGATAGTTTATGTGTTATCTATTTAACAAAAATCTTATGTATTTTAGATAGAAAATGTAATAGATAGGTTAGATAGGTTATCTTTTATTTTTTATTTTTAGATTGTAATTAGACTTCCCCGGTGTAATAGTTAGGGCTTTTGTGTGCTATATGTACTGTGTGCTTATGTGTTTTATTCGCTTTCTTTAGGACTTTGCATTTAGAATATCATGTTTGTGTGCTATGTGCTTCTACATGCTATTATGTGCTTTTATGTGATTATTGCTTTTAATCTATGTTATTTATTTATTTATTTACTTGCCTTATCGTGATATATATGTATCGTCGCCACACTAGTCCAACGCTAGTTGTGGTTAATTCCGGCTTCTTTGTTAGTTCAACGCTAGCGGAGAATTTATAGAAAAAAAACAAGCTAAGTCCAATACTAGGCTTTTAGGTCATTTTAGCATTAGAATCATTTCTCATGTGCATTTCATGACATTTCACACATTTTATCTTTTTTTTAGGCCTTTTCTATTTTTGTATGATTTTTATATATACTTTATCACTTATTATCTATTTTTAACGTCTATTTAGTGCATAACATTTAGATTCCACTATACATAGAATTTTAGGTCATTTGTATGATTTTTGACTAAGAAATAGTCATCTACTTACATGGGAAGCGGTGGCGTACATGCCGTTCCCCCCTCCGTTAGTAGAAATAGCTAGTCACGAGTCTATTAGTTCCCCGTACCCGTTATGTTGCATCCCCACTTTCTTTATTCACTTATTATCTATACTATTATTTTCCTTTTCTCTTGCATTTCATTTTGCATCTATACTCGTGACTCCATCGAGGTCTAGATACGGGTTTCGCAATTAATGCGATAATCCCGACTAAACCTCAATGGAATATTTTGCCCCTTAACGATATTCATTTTTAGGACTAGATTTGCATTCATATAGTTGCATCCAAATGTGATAAAATCTTAGGGTTATATTAGGAAAATTTAGACTAAACCTCGCAACTAATTTCGGCTAGGTTGAAAGGGTGCCTTAGGCGCGAGCCTTTGCCTTCCCTTTCTTCAACTGTGACTCCCGAACCCTTTTCTCTTGTTTTTCAAAGACCTGGAGTTGTCTTAAAAAGGGTTTTCTTCTTCTTCTTATATTTTTTCAAAAATCATTTTTTAAATAAATCATTCTCGATTTTCTTACCTTTGTAAAATATTTTCCGGTGACTTGGTACACCAAAACTCAATACCAAGTGACGACTCCTTTTCACTAAAAAAACCCTTTTGAGACTCTATTTTCAGGCCAAAAAAAATCGTCGCATTTTCAAAATCCCATTTTAGGCCCTCTTTCTTTTTGTTTTTGAAATAAGGCATTTTCTAAAAATCACATCTTTTGTCAAACCTTTTTGTAAAGTATTTTTTAAAAATTAGTTTGCTAAAAAACTACACTCTTCTTCCAATAAACAAACAACAACCACATTTAATTCTTCCTTTTTCCAACTCTCCTTATCCTTTCGAAAAATGGGGCGCGACAGTTACAACATCCATGAGACGCATTTCAAGTCGTTCATTTGCTGCCAGATTAAGCAAATGACGAAAAGTTGTTGCATTTACAATGGGAGAATATGTCTCCTCATAATCTATATCAGGTTTTTGGAAAAAACCTTGTGTGACAAGTTGTGCCTTATGTTGCACAATTTCATTTTTCTCGTTTTGTTTTCGCACAAATACCTATTTATGACCTACTGGTTGCACTTCTTTAAGTGTGCATATTACAGGTCCCAAAACTTTACGTTTTGCCAATGAATGTAACTCTGCTTGAATTGCGACCTTTCATTTTGCCCAATCATTTCTACTTTTGCATTCATTTATAGACTTTGGTTCATGATTATCAATTTCATTCACGATAGCAATTGCTGCAGCATAGGCAAACTTATTGTCGACATTAGTTATACATCGACTCCATCTTTCCCTAGTCATGACAAAATTGATTGAGATCTCATGATTATCAAAATTTTTAGGTACCTGAACTTCTTTTGAAAGCTTATTATTTGTCATGTCAACTCTTCAAGAGTTTTCTTTCTAGAGATTTTTCTGGATTCTCAGTTACTTCGATTTTGCCATCTTGATTATTTATTCCTTTCTTTTTCGAGAATTTTTATCTTTGGAACCAGTTGGTCTACCACGTTTTGCTGGTGCCTTTAATTCATTACTAGTGGTAGAAGGTCCTTTAGGGACATCAATTCAAATTGGAGCATTAACCACTGATACATGTGACTTAATCACACGTCTTGAGTCAGTAAAAATATCTGGCAATTGATTTGCTAAACTTTACAAATGAATTATCTTTTGAACTTCCAATTTGCATTGCCTTATAGAGGATCAAAATGAGATAATGATAATTCATTCCAACTAATTTCTTTAACCAGCTATTTATTTTCTCCCCCAAATGTTGGAAAAGCTGATTCATCAAAATGACAATTAACAAAACGAGCCTTAAATAAATTTTCAGTTGTTGGCTCAAAATATTTTATTACGAATGGAGATTCATACCTAATATATATTTCCAATCTCTTTTGAGGGCCCATCTTTGTGTGTTATGATGGAGAAATTGGAACATATACCGCACATCCAAAAATTCTAAAATGGGCAATATTTGGTTCTTGACCAAAAACCAATTGTTGGGGAGAAAACTCATGATAATTCATTGGTCTTGTATGAATTAATACTGCAACATGCAAAATTGCATGTCCCCAAGTAGATGTTGGGAGTTTAGTTCTTAGAAGCAATGGTCTTGCAATTAATTGAAGGCGCTTAATAAATGATTTTGCCAAACCATTTTGTGTATGAACATAAACTACCAGATTTTCAACACTTATCCCAGTAGACATACAATAATCATTAAACGATAGGGATGCAAATTCACCAACGTTGTCAAGACATATTGTCTTGATGGGATAATCTGAAAAATGCGCTCGTAATCGAATTAATTCTGCAAGTAATTTCGCAAATGCCAAATTGCAAGTTGATAATAAGCATACATGTAATCATCTAGTTGATGCATCAATCAACACGATAAAATATTGAAATGGTCCACAAGGTGGGTGAATTGGCCCACTAATATCACCTATGTATGCGTTCCAAAAATGTAGGAGATTCAGTACGAATTTTCACTGGTGATGGCTTTATAATTAATTTGCATTGAGAACAAACACCACATGAGAATTTATTAGATTGAAGAATCTTTTGACTCTTCAAAGAATGACCAAAAAATTCTCTAGTATTCTTCGCATCATTATAAAATGGGGATGGCCTAACTTGTCATGCCAAATAATAAAATTATCATGATTAGTAAACTTGTGGTTTACTATGGTATATATTTTAGCCGTATTAATATATGTATAATACAATTCAGAGGAACAAGAAGGTAATTTTTCTAACTCAATTTTCTTTCCGAAAACCAGGGGTATTCGTGGACCAAGTACTTAGCCCAGAACAATATTTTTGAACTAAACTGGTTCTATCGATTTGGCAAAATTTCGAACAGGTCCATATATAGCGGGTATCCAACCTTCCAGTTACCGAAAAAATTGATTCGGACGGGCTGGGTAACCTACCCGGTCCATCATTATTAATCTATATTTTTTAAAATAAAAACAAAACAAAAGAGATGAACAAACATTTTATAAAACTAGTTCAAAGTAATAATAATGAATTGTATATAAAAGAAGCACATAAAAGGAGTTATCTTAAATTCGTGTTGCATCTCCAAGGCCAAATTTGATTTCCTGTAAAAGTAATTATATTTTTAAAATACTCCAAAAATGTACTAAAGGTACAATCATGGAATGTCAATTTTTCTCATATTTTTTTATCAGAACTTAGGAGACTTGCACCCTTTTTCCACATTAGGTGTTTTGCACTAAAGACAAACCTGTTGGAAGTTATGTTCTTTTTAATTCTCTTTTAGCACTCGGCAGTAGCAAAGTAGTTGCAACAAAGAAAAATTGATGAGCAGCTTTAGTTGTAGATGATGAAGATTGAAGACAGATAGAGAGTTGGCCAGAGGGTTGTGGTTGTGAAGATTGAAAAGAGAGAAAGGAAGTGTTGGCAACAGAATGGCTAATGTAACACCCTAGAAATTCATGCCAAAACCATTTATTTTGTATTATGTTCATTAGAAAAAAATTTTTTTGAAGGGCCGAAATTAGTGAAAAAAATAATAAGGAATGATTTTCTATTTTTCTAGCATGTTGTACCATTTCCTTTAAGAGTTGTACCAAGAAGTCTTGCAAGACTTATTATAGGATATATGACAAAAATCCCTTCTAATTACCCTTTGCCAAGTGTAGATTTCCATGGTAAGAAAGTCAATATTTACTTTGGTTTTGTCTTGCTTTGATTGGACCACCAAATTTTCCAATTTCTCTTCAATTCTTTTACTTTACTTAGCCTAGTATTTTTTCTTCTTTTCTCTTCCTTGGCCGATTTTCCTCTTCCCTCTTTTCTCTCCATTTTCTTTCATTTTCTTGGAGCATTTTTCTTCCATTTAATCACTTTTCATCCATAGAAAGTGAGTTAATCTTCCTCCTAAGCAAAGATCTTGCCTTATGAAAGGTATTCACCAAGAACTTTTCTTATTATTTCAAGTATAACTTGTAGTTTTTATAGCTTTTTACCCATGTTTTAAAAGTTAAGCATGATTTATTTGAGCCATGAAAATGAAGTTTTCTTCCATGAATATGAGATTTATGAACTTGTATGACTTGTAGATAGTGAATTAAACTTGAAATGGCATGATTCAGGTTTGATTTGGTTGAAGAACTTGGAGTAGTTTATGTGGTTTTGTGATGAATTTGGGTGAAATTGAAGTGAGTTTGATGTGAAATTGGTAGAACTACTTGAGATTGGGTTGTTTGGATGTTTTTCTTGCAGGTTTAAAATTTTGGGTTAGTCTGATTATAGGGGAAGTGTTGCCGAAATTTCGGTAAAACCTAAGAAATAAAAGTGAATAGGCTATGATTTAGAGTTTTATAAGCTGTAATTTAGTGATTTGAACGTGCAGAAATTTTTGTAGACGAACCATTAGTGAATTAAACCTTTCTAAGCGAAACTCTAAAAGTTAGAAAACCCTAATTTTGAAAACCCTAAACTCTATGGTAAAACCCTAAACTCCAAAACCCTAGAAATTCAACCCTAAAAAGACTTAGGGTATTTCTTGAATTTCCTTATGAAATTTCTTAGATTTTAATCAGGTTTTTACACGATTTTTTTTTCTCGTGAATTTCAGGATCCGCAAGTGAGACCCAACCTTATCGCGAGATTTTCTTAGGCTTCAGGTGAGTGTTCTTACGTGTGCATGATGCATGAAATGCCATGTAATATTTGACATTATTATTTCGATGCATGAAATGATATGTTATACTTGACATGATTATCTAATGAAATGTGTTACTTGAGGAAGGATGTGTACTTTATCGCATCTATTCCGCAATGTGTTACATGCTTTCACTATTATATGTGTTAATTGTGATTGAGACTTCCGTGATTAACTTCACCATTATTTCACGGTTAGTCAACCCATTCATGACTTGGAGGTTATAAGGTATTGGGTGTTTTAGGGCGTGTTGTTCTTTCCCCAAATGAGTTGAATTCCTCTAAGAGGCCAACTCCGGATTGAACTATCTTGCTTGTTGGCCCTTCCAAGGTTGAGATTACTCCCTGGATGTGGTAGTCTGTACGGAGGTTATAAAGTGAATGGTGGTTAGGGTTCTCGCGTGATAATACTGGCATAACCATTGATAAAGACCTGAGCTATTATCTCGGTCCGAACGTCTTGGTTACATGTTCAGTACTTGCTACTTCTGCGGTTGAGCTTGCTCCTGTAGTTGAGCCCCGTATCCGCCATTGACTACTTGTTAATTAAAATGTTCATATATTGTTTATTTAACTTGTCAAATATTTTATCGAATAAAATCATATTTTACTGGTATGGTTGCATGACTTGAGCACTCACTGGGCTATTATAGCTCATCCCATTTATTTGTTTTCTTTAACCAAGTTTCCCAAAATACTAAAGCTGGAAAAGCTGATTTTTGGACATTGTACATGTTTCGTTTTGTGTATTTTGTTAGCCACTTGTTTAGGCTATTCTTGTACATGCTATGTAAATTTTAGTGTGTAAAACTCTTTTGTAATACTTGTACTTCAAATGAATTTTATGAATATATTCCTTTATGAATGTGTTTTATTTTGCATTAATTATGTGTACGTATTGAGCGAGTGCGTGATTTGAGTCTTGGCGAGAGCTAGGCAGGCAGTCCGCTAAGCCCTTTGGTGCGCCTCTGGGTAAGGTGGGGCTGTCATAGCTAAGGCCTAAGGGTATTGGTTGCCCTAACATGTGAAATTACAAAATTGCCCCTCATTATGGACCGGGTCGGGTGTCCACCGGTTCACAAAATTGGGAACCGCAACTTGACCCGGTACGCTTGCTACTCGACCCAGTGTCAGTAACCGATTCGATTACCCTACTTTTGTGGTTCGGATTAGATAAGTTTTTTCTATTTTTTTATTTTTTAAATAGCCCTACTGGAAACAACACTTGTAAAGTACAAGTATTCATTATTACCTTCATTCCTAGTCTGATACCTATTTCAGTAGATATCTTTAAAACTTAATAAGTTTTTGAGACTTTGGAGAAAACAATGCATCATCAATGAAAAATTTTGTTCCTTCTAGTAAAATTATTGTTGCTTTTCTAGAGTCGTCAATCAACTTTGTAGCATCAGATATAATGCTAACATGAATTTTTTCCATTATTAGACAAGAAAAATATTTCTTATCCTTAAATATGGAGTGTGTTGCTGCAATGCTTGCTAGACACAATTTTTGTCATTGATTTTTAAACATCCATTTTCTTCAAAGAACACAAAAATTTCAAATGATATGTTATATATATATATATATATATATATATATATATATATATTAAAGTTCAATACTTATGGAATATAAGAATCATGAAAGCAAATATTAGTAGTAAATATTTTATTTGAAAACAATAATGAAAATTCATTACATCAAAGTAAACATTTTAGAGATCTATTCTTGGACATTTCTATCACTAACTAAGTGACTAGTATCACCATTAGGGTGATTGACAAAGAAGTCAAGCAACATCAAAAAAGGTAAAACCAGTAAAACTATTGTCAACAAGACTATGGTTTGTCTCTATTTTTTTTTCTCTCTTTATTCTTCAATGATTCTTGATAGATATCAACAAGATGTTTTGGAGTACGATAGGTACGAGACCAATGGTCTTTCATGCCAGAATGACAGCACTAGTTATCCACTTTCTGTTTGTTTTGGTTTTCATTTTTCTCATCACTACTCTCCCATTTCTAGTGGTGAGTGTACCTTTCACGTGACCACTACGATTATTGTAATGGTTTCGACCAAGTCCATGACCTCGGCCACGATTTCATCCATTATTGAAATGTATGGTTGCCACATTTGCTTCACGTAATGGGGCAGCACCAGGTGGACGTGCTTCATGATTTTTCAACAAAAGCTCATTATTTTGCTCAACAACAAGAAGACAAGAAATCAGTTCAAAATATTTCTGAAAACCTTTTTTGCGATATTGTAGCTGCAGGAGCACATTTGATGCGTGAAAGGTGGAGAATGTTTTCTCCAATAAATTTTCATCGGTTACTTTTTCTCCACACAATTTTAATTGAGAACTAATTCGAAATATTGCTAAATTGTATTCCCTTAGAGTTTTAAAATCTTGCAAATGCAAATGCATCCAGCCATAGCAAGCTTTTGAAAGAATAACCGTTTTTTAGTGGTCATACATCTCTTTCAAATTTGTCCACAAGACAAAGAGATTTTTTATAATTAGATACTCAATTTTTAGCCCTTCATCAATATGGTGACGGAGAAAAATCATGGTTTTGGCATTTTCTTGACGAGTGGCGTTATTCCTTTCTTTGATAGTTTCTCCAAGACCACGTGTATCGAAATAGATTTCAGCATCCAACACCCATGATAAATAGTTCTTTCTAGTGATATCAAGAGCAACAAACTCGAGTTTTGCAAGGTTAGCCATGATAACAATTGAAATCAAGAAAACAAATAAAAACTTACCACACTTACTCAAAGAACATGTTGAAAGTTGGATAGAGTCTTGTGTTGATAACGTGTTACAAAAATATTATAAAAATAGTAATAATGTAGTACTACTATAAAGTAGAAATATAATATAACTTGCTACTATCTATAAAAGTAAAGAAAATTTTATGACAAAAAGCAAAGTAGAATATAGCAATATTTTCTCTTCTTTTCTTCTTCTTTTTTCATCTAATTTATCTCTTGCATATAAGCCACTATTTATAGACTTGAGGTTCACCTCTACACATAAAGGTCATAAGACCCTAATGTAGCTTACATGAGTTACATGAACTAATGGGATATCATGGGGTAGTGGAAGTTACAAGGAATAATGTGGAAGATCATGGGGTGAACATGGATGGGCATCCACTAAATGATTCATAATACTTCCCAATTTTTTAGTTCTTGGTATAAAATTAAACTCATTCACTCATTTATTTGATTATAAAAAACATATTTCTCATTTAGAGCCAATTAAAAGTTTACCTCTCATCTCCATGTACTTGAATAAAAAGGATAAAAAACAATAGAATAAAAAAGTTGAAACCAGATGCTTTGGTGTAGAACATTAACCCCCCCCCCCCCACAAGGTACATCTCCTAGTATCTATTTGTGCCTTTATTCTTTATTTTCCTCATCATTATTTGCTTAGTCCAGCCTTCTCACTTTATCCTTGCTCTTGATGTTTTGTATATTCGATACTTATGACATGAAATGGTAAAGTTTGAAAATGATGAAGTTATAAGTGTAAATGATACTAAGAGTTGGAGAATCAAAAAGAAAAAGAAAATAAGTGACTAAAATATGTTAAAATAATGGGTGCTTATGTTATAAAGACAGTTAAGTGATTCGAAAAATATTGCAAAGAGATTACAAGGGTCTTAATGCGTAATTTATTCACAAATCATAAAATAAATTTGGAGTAATTTGTTGCTAAATTAAATTTGTTTTTTATATCTTTTATGTAGAAAATGGTGTTTAAGGATTCTTATACATTTAAAGTTACATTTTTTTGTCATCATGTATAGTTTTCGTTACAAATAGAGATTGAATTTATAGATAAATAAAAAATGATTTGTTTTTCTCAGATGTAATAATGTTTGGAATATTGTATTAGGATAAAATTCACATTTTGAAATATTTTTGGATTGTGATGCAACTAAAGTTAACGCATTGGAGGACCAATCCATATTATTATTCATATATTGTAATAGGGATTAAGTGGCATAAACAAAAAAGAAAACAAAAGACACCTTGTTGAATTATTGATAAATTTTCAATTTGCAGAAAACAAAGTGATTTAGTACTTTATATGTGACAACTTACTCATTTATAATGTTAATTTTTTTTTGGCAAATCCCGTGCACAGGGAGGGACGTCACCCTAAAATTTTATTAATAAAGCAAAATAAAATCGTACAAGGAGGGGGAGATAAACCTAGCCTCCCGAAAATACATGATAAAATTCTTAACACAATCTAATGTTCATCATACATATTCTATCCATTCTATAAGTACCAAATACTAGTTTAGGCAAATTAGCATCATAAAAATACAACTGAGTATATTCAGACTCACATCCTGTATTAGCTAACATGTTTGCAACACCATTTGCCTCCCTGAAACAGTGAGTAATACAAAGAAATAATAGTCTCTTCAATGTTTCCATCTCAGCCGAAACCAACCATGGGTACTTGAACCCATCTTGTAACATTTGCACCAACACTTGCAAATCTATTTGCACATGAATTTCATGATACCCATGAGAGGTACACCTGAACTCCAAACAATAACGCCTTGACTTTAACTTGCAAACTCTGTTGCCTTTCCAAAGTAGCAAGAAAAAGCCAACTTCAAGTTACCATAATCATCCCTTAAAAAGCCATCCCCCTTCACTTTGACCTGGATTCCCTTTTGAACATCCATCCGTATTGAGCAACAAACAATTCTACGGAGGTTTCACCCATTTAACAAGTCTGATCTCCCTCTTCCTTTTGACATCCAAAATACTCCCAACAAAGCCAAACCAATTCGTTCCACTTGGACAAACTTGCTGGAATTTGCTAGCAACAGCCGTCTTCACATCTTCAAACACCCATAGACAGAGTTTCCTCCAATAACGCACCGAACCTTCAAAGTACCCCAAATCGCGAGCTTTCCATAAGTGCCAAACTCTTTCAAATCAAACACTAGGATGAGCAAATGACGATTTCCCAAGATAGTTGAAAGAATTAGTGATCCCCGTTCCATTACCAAGAAGGAAAGTAACATTAAAGATCTAGTTTTTAAGAATTAGTGCAATGTACTAAAAGACTATAATTTTGTACATAATCTAGAAAGTTGATATAAGATTTCAAGATCTTCATCTACTGTTTAATTCAAGATAATGTAGTAACACATCAATAGTAGTACTACATTAAAAAGGGTCCTAAATCAAGTTAAACCGATATTTTTGAAACCAAACAGAAAACTTAGTACTTTATATAAAACATGTGTGTATTAAAATAGGGGGTAAAGTGCGTATTAAAATAGGGGGTAAAGTGTAAAATCTTTGGGCATGTGCACCTAGTTAAATAACTCAATATATGCAAAAAGGAGAATTAGTACTTTAAATGCATATAGAATCTTTGACATATGCAAGCATTTTATTTAACCAGCGTAGATTTTAAAATCTACTTATAGTCGGAAGAAACTCGATATATGTTTTTGAAAAACCTAGTGTATTTGCGTATAGAAACAGTGTTAAGGTGTAAAATCTTTAGGCACATGCAAGAGTTTTGTTTAACTAGCACGCACTAGAATAGTGTCTACACACAAGAAACTTGCTCAATTCTAGTATCAACTAAGATCAAGATCCAAATCATCCTCAAAATTCTACCCCTTTCATTCAAACTAGATCATCATTAATAGATGGCCTCCAATTCCTCAAAATGATCTCAATGTTTTATCAGTTCTCTCTTCAAGGATTTAATTCAAGGGTCAAGAAAAGGTTTATTCGTGAATTAAATTTGGAGTTTCCTACAATTTGATGTAGAAAACAGTTGATTTGATGACGCTCCTTGAACACTTGAGGCTTTTGATCTTCAAATCTTTAAGCCTTCAACGCAAACGTGGTGATTTAGGGATTTGGATTGGGATTCGGATTTGAAGGGATTTAAGAGACTGGAGAGAGAAATCTCTTGAAAGACTTCAAAATGAAATCTCTTTAGAGCGTTTTGAGAGGAAAATCTCTTGATAGCTTTTAGAGTTTTTCTCTAAACTTTTGAGAAATGAACGTACGTTTGATCGACTTGAGGGATTAGAGCCCTATTTATAGCCAAAATTTGATGAGTGGTTGACTTGATATGAACTCTCTAGACTCTCCAGAATATTTCACCATTTGGACTACGTATAACTCTAGAAAGCCCGTTGTCACGTCACGAAATGACGCACGGTGGGGTCGTTAATTGTCGCGCCCTGAAAAGGCAATCCGGTCTGATGACCCTTTTTGAAAAGATTGGTTTTCGAAAAAACCGTATGCGTGTGTGAGAAAAAAATTAAATTTTTAGTGAAAAAGTGTTATTTGGGAAAAATGGTATTTAAAAAAAAAACAAAAAAAAGCCGAGACCAAAAAAATGCGACAGTTTGGCCAAATGGTTTGAAAAAGAGTTTTATTTTAAAAAATAGAGTCGTCACTTGGTATTGAGTTAGGGTGTACTAAGTCGCTCAAAAAAATTATTTAACAAAACAAAACAAAAAATAAAAATTTTTAGAAAAATATTTGAAAACCCTTTTTTGACTCTGATCTACGAAAAAACGAGAGAAAAGGGTCTGGGAATCACATTTGAACAAAGAGAAAGCAAAGACTCGCGCCTAAGGCACCCTTTCTACCTAGTCGAGGCTAATTATGAGGTTTAATCAAATTTTCCTACATTAACCCTAAATTCTATCGCGTTTGAATGTGCCTAAATGGATGCAAGTCCTAAACCTAAATGTGAATATCGGGAAGGTCAAGATATTCCTTCGAGTTTTGGTCGGAATTATCGCATTAATTGTGAAATTCGAAATGAGGCCCCGAGGGAGTCACGAGTGTATATGTAAAATGAAATGCAAAAAAGAAATAGGAAAATACTATAGATAATAAGTGTAAAAGAAAGTGAGGATGCAACATAACGGGTACGGGTGACTAGTAACCCGTGACTGATATCTTTCTACTCACGGAAGGGAGAACGGCCTGTCAATCCACCGCTTTCCACGTAAGTAGACGACAATTTCTAGTCGAATCACACAAATGACCCAACTTCTAAGTGAAATGCAATCTAGATGTCATGTACTGTCAAATGCTGAAAAAAGATAATAATAATAATAATAATAATAATAATAATAATAAAATATACACCAAAAATCATGCAAATATGGAAAGTTCTAGAAAAAGAAAATGTGTGTAAAAATGAGATGAAATGCAAGTGAGTGAAACTATCACTAAAATGACCTAAGGGCATAGCGTTTGACTAGCCCTTTCTAGGAATTCTCAACTAGGTTTGGACTAGTGGGGAAGCGAGAAAACCACAACTAGCATTGGACTAGTGTGGTGACGGAATAATAAAACTGATAAACATGAATCAAAATAAGAAAGCATAAAACAAAAGCAAATAAGCATATAAAGACATATAAGAGCACGTAAGAGCACATAACATGTAAACATAATATTCTAGATACAAAAATCCTAATGAAAGCGGTAAAACACACAAGCACACAAAAGCACATAAACCCTAATTATTACATCGAGGGGTTTAATTTACAATTTAAGGGTGCTAAAAATATAAGAAACATAATCTAACTATTACATTAGTTAGCTAATTACAAAATATAGGCCAAAATAAAAGAAATTGTGATCTAAATATTACATTTTTGCCTAGTAATAAAAATTCGAAACTAAATAGCATAAAGTAAATAAATACACAAAAGGATGTGAAATAAGAAACAGATAAAGAAAATGAAAAAAAAAATCACATAGGAGCACATAAAGAGAAATTAATAGGTAATGAGGGTAGCTCTCTCTTGAAGACAAGACACAAGTGCCAAAATCATGAACAAACGTGTTAAGGTACCACCATTTAGGTAAAAATAAAGCACAAAATGTAAATTCCCAACAAACTAGGGGGTACACATTTAAATTCCAGCAAACTAAGATGAAAAACACAATTTAAAGTAAGTACAAAAGGTGAAAAACATAATTTCAGCAAGCTTGGAGGTGATAATGTGATTTCCAACAATGTTAGTGGGGTACAACAGAAATTGCAGCAGCATATAAGTACTAAAACACAACTTCCAACAACAAATGGGAGTCTAAAATTAAAGTCTATCCACTTAAAGGGACTAAAACACAAATTCCAGCAATGTATAAAGGACTAAAATATGATTTCTAGCAATTAATGGGAGTTTAAGAAAGATTCCAGCAATATATAAAGGATCAAATATACAATTTTCAGTAGTTAACAGGGTCTAAAATCAAAATTCCAGCAAGTTGTGGGGAGTTAGAATAAAATTTTCAACATCCTAGAACTTAAAACTAAAATTCTAGCATGTCAAAGGGGCTTAGAAGAAATTGCAGCAAGTGAGAGGGGTGAAACATATGAATCTAGCAAACATGGGGGGAAAACATGCAAATTCCAGCAACTTGGGGCACAAGAATGTAAATTCCAGCATTGTTGTGGATAAAAACAAAGATCCAGCCACTTAAAGGGATTAAAGATAAAATTACAGCTATATACAAATACTAAAACACAACTTCCAGCAACGATGGGGATTAAAACTAGATTCCAGCAACCATAAGGGTTCAAAAATGAAATTGCAGCAACATATGAGAACTGAAAATGAATTTCCCAACAACTTGAAAAATCGAAAATGATTTCCCAGGAATTTAAAGGGGCCAAAAGTGAATTTCCAGCAAATATGAAGACTTAGAAAAGATTCCAGCAGGCATTGGGGCCTAAAACAAAATTTCCAGCAAGTATGAGGACTTAGAAAAAATTCCAGCAAGTGGTACGTGTGAAACAGCAAATTCCAGGGGACATGGGATCAAAATTGAACAATCCAGCAATTTCATGGGCTAAAATTAAAACTTTAGCAACTTTAAAAGGCTGATTTGCGATAAAGACCAAAAGAACTAAATAAAAGGCTAACAATCCCCCAATTCGGTCTTCTTCAAATTGACAAACCTCTCCAATTCACTTTCTAAATTTCTTAATCCTACAAAACTGATTTTCCAAATCCTACATCCCCCAAAATCTCTTCAACCCACGACTCCCGAACCTCCATTCAGCCTTCAAATTCATCGCAATTCAAGAACAAAATTCATTAATTAAAATTATACCAGGAGAAATGAGATATGAGAAGAGAACTACACCTGTGTTTGACCGAGAGGGATGAGTGGCGCAGCCTTGCTATGTTTGACGATGAAATCTGGTGGCTGTGTTGCTGTGCTTTGGTCGCAGGTGGCTTGGGCTTGAATCGGCGCAGCTTGGATGCAAATTGGAGGCTTTTTTATTTTTTATTTGTATTTATTTTTGGGAGTGGATTGTGGATGGAATTGGGGGCTGGGTTGATTCGGTGGTGATTGTTAGTGAGGGGGTGGTACAGAGTAACGAAAATTGGCAGATTAGTGGCCTTTGGCTAGTGCAATTTGTGAAGACCAATGTGGGGTGGTGATGGAATGATTGCAGGGGCTGTTTGGCGGTGATTATGGTGCTGTTTTGATGGGTTTTTTGGACCGATATTTTTGCTGTAGAAAATGGGAACGACGGACTGTAGTGCTCGTCTGTTGATGGAGATTGAACTATTGGTAATGGAACTAGTGGAGAGGTCAGGCAGTGGTAGAAATGGGTGACTAGTGTTTTTTATTTTTGCGTGTGATGTGTGTGAATGCGTGTGTCTGTGTGGGTCTGTGTGTGCAAGTGCTTAGTGTAAATTGTGTGTGTTCTGATTGTGTTTGTGTGTGTTTTTATGAATGTGATTTTTCGTGTGAATTTGTGATTTGAGTGTGTGATTTTGTTAGTGTGTGAGGGGTGTGTGAATAACCTTGTGGAGAGAGAAAGTGCAAGAAGTGTATTGAAGAGTGTGTGTAGTGCGTGAGAGGAAAAGTGAATAAGTGTGTGAGATTAGCTAGTGTGTGTTCTTGGGATACTAGGTGTAGGATATGAAGATAAATTAGTGTGTGTTCTAGCTGTTCTATGTGTAAATTTGAGGACGTACTAGTGTGTGTTCTAAATGTTTTAGGTGTAGACTTGAAGATACACAAGTGTGTTTTAGGTGTTCTAGGTGTAGGTTTGAAGATGAATTAAAACCTGATAGGTGTTCTTAGTGTTCTTGGTGAAAACTTGAAGATAAATGTATGGTAGGTGTTCTTGGAGATAAATGTATGGTAGGTGTTCTTGGTAAAAACTTGAAGATAAATGTAGGAAAAAGTATGTTTTTTTAATGTTCTTGGTGTAATAGATAAAGCTAAAAACTAAAAATTAAAAACTCTCTAGGCTTTTTTTTTTTCTCATCCTTCTTTTTTAATCTAAAAAATAGGCTATTTATAGTGCACAAAAACTTATCTATCAAGAAATGAATAAAAAACCAAAATACCCCTAATAATAAAAATTACTATTTCTTCCTAAAAAATAGTTTTCGGTAAAATTAAAACAAAATTAAAAATCAAAATGCCATGATTTTTCGAAGACACCCAAAAAGTGAAAAAAACTCAAAAAATGCAGATAATAAATTTATTAATGAAATTCGGGCGAGAAAATGTATTTTTATGTAAAAATTATTGTTTTGCCCTACTAAACGCAGTATTTACAGAAAAATAAAAAATAGTCCAAAAAAAATAAAGAAAATTTAGAAACATGCTTAAAAGTCATAAAATAAATTTAGGACCTGAATTGAGCAAAAATGGTATTTGCGAGGCGTAATAACTATTTTGCCCTATGCAGGCGAAATATAGGAAAAATACTAATTAACTTGAAAAATCACAAAAAAATTTAAAATACGTATGAAAATACAAAAATATGAATTTAAAAATCAAAACTAATGAAAAAATATTTGCAGTTAAAAATTACTGTTTTGACCCCTGAACTTGTTGATTTTGCCCCTTTTTGTTCAAAAATCAGAAATTGACCTCCAAAAATAGAGAAAATACCCTCAATGTTGGAAAAATAAATTGTGTGTCAAAATTTGATGTCTACACTCATATAAAATAAAGCTTTATAATTGGGTTAGCCTAAATAGTCTAATATGGATTATCTAATTAATCCGCTTTATCTTGAAGCCCACATGCCAATGGTCCACTATTGTGGATTAATTAAATTAATCCATTTAAATGAAATGAACTTTGCATGTTTACTTATTTCATGGCCTAATTTCAATTCATCTGACATACAAGTCCAAATATGAATGGACCTATGATGAATTTAATTTGATTTAATCAAGATTAATTTAATTTATTTAACCTTGACTAATTAAATCAAATAAAATTTCATTGTTTACAAATGCCCCCACTTCAAGACTTGGTAGGGTATTGTGTGGACAATTACCAAAAATGAGTCTTGAAGTATAGACTCCTTCACTTTTATTTGGCACAAAATAGTTGCAATTTTGTTGTCAAATTAGGCGCCCATTTGACTTGCAACTTGAAATCTTGTAGCCACGGCAAATTTTTTTTTTTTTTTTTTGGAAAATTGATAAAACAACTTGGAGGCATGAATTAAGAACTAAAACATAACACTCTAGAAATTTTGTTGCCTCAATCTTTTATGGACCCACCACGTAAAATGTTAATTGAAACGTGAAAGTTGCAACTGCTGGTGATGTAGTTCAATTACAACCTGCAATTCAAAATTTCAAAACTCGTTTCCTTATGAATTTAACTTGATAAATTTCAGTTCGATAGAATCCACGGAGGACACAATAGAAATTGCATGAACATATCCTTGCCAAAATCTGTTTTCAAAGCATAGTGAACTTCAATTGGAAACAAACACCACAATTTTTGAATTCAGTCATTCCTAACACATATGGCAAACAATTTCCTTTTAACTTAGCAACTCCACATGCCATAGAAATCTTGTTGAATCTATCACCAAACTCCAGTATAATTCAAGAATAATTGTAGTCTGATATAAACTCCAATCAAGAATTCCAGTGATAAAGCATATCTTGAACTTTCCAAAGAAGAGAATGGCAACTAGTTTGCTTGTCACATTCATTTCCTTATTAATATGGATTTCTAAAACCGTGACAGAATCTAGAAACACATAAAACTTCAATCGTTTCCTTATCAATTTGGATTTTGAAAGCCATTAAACAAAATCCAAAAAACGCCGGACGGCATGCATATTTATCTTTCTTAAAGTTCCAATTCCGAAACGAATCAAATTCCAATCGGAAACAAACACCACAGCTCTCGAATTTAATCATTATCGAATTAGAACAAACCCATCTTTATAAATAGGCACAAAACCACAGTCATTATTACATCAAGAAAGCTGAAGTAGAAGATTTCACCACAGCTACTGGCAAGAAGACATTGGCGACTGGGAGAATTAATCGTCGAGAAGAACGAACCATTGAGGCTTCACCATTCAAGGTAATTATTCCCTTGGCTTAATTTATGTTACCATATAATGCGTTCATAAGCTGTGAGACTTCTACCGTGCTTATTTGTTGCTTGTAAGAATTGGGTCTTTGCTGTACTTCCCTATTGCCAGAACTACGATTCTTTATTTATTCACTGGAAGTGTTCTTTGAACGTTTTCCATGAACTTATCTGCCATACGATAGACTTGCCAATTCATGATATTTTCTCCAATTAAGAATATAAGCGATTGGGACAATGTATTGCGTTGTTTCTTCTTGGCTGAAAATCTGGTTCCATAGGCTTAACACGGATTGCCAAACAATGCAATAACCAAATGCAAATTTAATAGAATATATATCATGCTTATTGGTTGCTTGTTGCAAAAATTTGGATTTTTCCAATTTTCGCATGTTGCTGAAATTTGTGTGCTTTATATTAGACTTTTAAGCTTGTCTTTGAGAATTAATGAGCGAATGTTTAAAGACACTGGCCATACACAAAAAAATCGGCAGCACGTGTGTTTGCAAATCAAGTGACTGGAACTTGATAATGCAATCAGGAATCACCTTTTTTTTTTTTTTGAATTGGCATGGGCTGATTTTTGATTTATAGAATTGCATGAATTACCTTTGCATCACTGGCAGATTCTTAATTGCGTTACAAAAATTTGGCCGTTTACATATTCCCATGCTGATAAGATTTGAGTGCGTCTTTTTCTTGTTTTTCTTTCTTCGCTAGTCTCTGTCTAAATTAAAATCGATTGTCGAACTCCTTTAATTGCCTTCAACTCTACCCAAATCCCTTGGTCCATGCAACAGACTTTTGAAATCTGGTATGACTCAGACTTGACTTGCCGGTTTTTGAACTACGCCAAGACTAGATATTTTGCCCATTAAACTTAAATTGTCTTCTGCCTCTTTTTTTTTCGTTATTATTGGAATATGTCGCAACAAGCTTTTAATTTGACATTCTTCAATATGTGGGCAGGCAAACAACAGAATCAAACCAACCACCAGACACAAGCATTGCGATCCATTGAAATCCGGCCTTCAAATTTTGTGTAAGTAGCACATGCCCTATTTATTGAGATATTTTTTTTGAATTAAATATTTTCAAAGTCACACTTGAATTTCGATGATAGCTTAATTTGGCTTGAGAAATTCCAAAAGGTGTAAATTTTTAATGATGGCCTACTTGGCTTGAGAAGTCCCAAAGATGTATATTTCAATGATAGCCTACTTGGCTTGAGAAGTCCCAAAGATGTATATTTCAATGATAGCCTACTTGGCTTGAGAAATCCCAAAAGGCATAAAATTTCAATGATAGCTACTTTGGCTTGAGAAATTCCAAAGGCGCGAAATTTCAATGATAGCCTACTTGGCTTGAGAAATCCCAAAGGCGTACATTTCAATGATAGGCTACTTGGCTTGAGAAATCCCAAAAGCGTACATTTCAATGATAACCTACTTGGTTTGAAAAATTCCAAAGGCGTATATTTCTATGATAGCCTATTTGGCTTGAGAAATTCCAAAGATGTACATTTCAATGATAGCCTATTTGGTTTGAGAAATCCCAAAGGCATATATTTCCACTGCATTTTTGAGCGAGTCTGCTATGGACTCATATGCTCATCATGCTTGAAGTGATAATTTCCATAGCACCTTTGAGCGAGTATGCTACGGATTCACATGCTCATGCTTGGAAATTTCTATTTCGATTTGTACTTCCGTAGCGTTCCAAGTCTTCTTTTGACTTGTACACTGATGTCACATGAATGAACCTTCTTTTTGGTTCATATATGTTCATGTCACTTTAACAGGCCTTATGCCGGCTTGTTCGTTAGTGAACATGGATGAGCTTTATTTGGGCTCATATGTCCATGGCGCTTGGATGGACTTCACTTTGACTTAATTGATAACACATAGGTGAGCTTTATCTGGCTTATACATCCATCGTGCTTTGATGAGCCTTATGTCGGCTTGTTCATCAATGAAAGTCATTAAATAGGGCAGTTCTAGGAAATAGCTCCTGCTGCACAATTGCTTGAAATTTCTCTGTCTCCTTTTCTTTTAGCATGATTTTTTTTAAGTCAAAATTTTCAACTGAACATGTCACCCTTTTTCTTTTCTTTTTTTATAGGTTTAAGGCCATAGTATGGTGACATTTAAAGACCTTGATGCCTCATGCTAAAGATATTTGCTTATTGTTGACCACACAAATGATGCTGAGGATAGTGGAACAAAATTATTGGTCCACACCCCTATCTATGGGAACTTTTTGGGAGCTTGGCCTCCATACAACCACCCTCATCAAGATAGTTGGTCTTTGCAATTTTTATAAGATGATTGCACGACGGTGTATTCTTTGAAGTCTCTTATCCACAATAAGAGGTCGAGGACAACCCCTTTCCAGACTTTAGGCAGGCATATCATCTCTAAAGATGCTCGCTGGGCAATACTTTGAAGGTTAATGAAGAGTTTGCCTTCATCAAAAAATATTGGGAATGACTTGAAGACGTTTTAGGGAGAAGCAAGTAGGTTCTTCGTGATGCATCTCTATACGATGCTCTCTTTGAGTCACTCTTCACTTATGACAGGAATCCCAATATTGTTTGGGCATTTTGTGAAGCGTGGAACCCAGAGACAAACACATTACACACATTAGTCAGAGAGTTGTCAATTTTACTCTAGTTATTATACAGGACTAGGAGGACTCCCCATAACTAGCGGCATGTATGAGGAGGTCATTCCTTACACTAAAAAGTTGAAAGGCCTTGATGGAAAGAATGTTAAGTACATTCCTCAAAACTGCTGAGTGCTTATTCTCAGTTTTTCATTTTCTTCAAAATGGTAAAACCTAGCAAGTCTGGGGTGCGAGTTAGTCAATGGATTCACTTTTGGTTCGGTGGAAAGGCCAGACACCCAAAGCCAAAACGTAAAAAGTTAAAGAAAGCATCACGCCCTCAATCGACTCAAATACAATTGGGAGAATTGACCTGCCGAGCAAATTCTCAACTCAAAAGAATAGTGCATTCAACATTCTTGGAGTTAAGGCTCATCTAAGGAAGGAACCTTATCTTACAGCATTCATATCAACCTAGCTATGCGCATTTGCTTTACTATGCAAGGACCTTCATTTCATCAGACTTACTACATTTAAGGCGACAAGCGTACTGGCATTTGGACGCAAAACTTGCCTTGCGATGCTAGTACTATTTAGCATCTATAAAGGTCTAAATAAAATTGCAAACTCACCAACTCTTAGGCATTCGAATGCTTCTTTCCCCTTGCATTAAGTGTATGCATGGTTGGCATACTATTTTTCTACACATTTCCTTGCTCCAAATGCATTACCTGTACTTGTAATGACTAATTATTCTAGAGAAAGCGGGGCTCAATACTTTGATGAGGACAACGCATGCAATTTTATCCATAAGGGTAATAAGGTGAGTTGGTAAGCACTTTCTCTTACAACAAGTCGAAACGAAGTTTTCGTTGACAAGGGGAGATTATTGGATTTGGTGCCTTGTTACTTCTTTAGTGCACGCTGTAATTACTTGGTCCTTCACATTGAGGGGAGATTCTTGGTTGAGCCCTACAGCCCATATAGATTTGCCAGATAATTCAGATTTTATTAAGATGTTCCTAAAGAATTTGGGGCTGAATGTGTGTTCTACCAATTATGAACTGTATAAAACGTTATGGCGTACTCTTACCCGCCATAAATCCAATGAGAAAAATACTTTTTCCTGCTTCTCCACCAGATACATATAAGCATATTTCGTCAAAATTTCAAACTTGGTGGTCTAAGACTTATGGTGAATATATGCTTGCAGGGCGAAATACCTTAGTCACTGGCCTTCAACCAACTGTAGATAATAAGAAGTCAAAGGATAAGGATCTCACGAACTTAGTTGAGGCTTCCAAAAGAAATGATGTTCAAGAAGCAAAAAAGAAGACAACCAAAAACGCAAGGAATGAGCAGGATGATTCAAAGGATAAAGAAGATAAGGCTTCTACAACTAGGGGTTCTGCTTTTAAAGAGACAACTCCAAATGGCACTTTATGTCGCCGTTTTCATCCATAGTTGTGAAAGCAAATAATCAAAGGGTTTCAACTCATCATGAGAATAAGTGAGTCAATTCCTTTATTGAAGATAATGAGGATTCCCATAACAACGATTAGAATTGGGTACGCAAAAGGCACAAGGTAATGATCTACGCTTTGGATACAAATGAATTTGATCCTAAAAAGCTTTTTTAGGCCATCCTAGATATATCTGTACCTGATATTATTCTCCTACATATCATAGGTGTACTTATTTCATTAATTTCTTTTTCTTCCTTTATTTTCTTTTCACACTACTCTTGAATCCAATGAGATACCTTTATAACTAGCATTGGATTATTTTGTATGCAGTTGGATGATTTGACGTTAGTGCACATTGAGGATCAAGAAGCTAGTCAAAGCATAGTTGACAGGGACCTACTTCTTACAGGCTTTTGGCAAGACAAGTGGGCGCACCGTCTCAACTTGAAGACACTGTTGATAGTGCTCAAAAAGTAGTATGTGAAGACGTTCTAACGTTGGACTCTGCTTCTGAAAAAGAAACATCAAATGCTTTTAACCAATAGCTGAAAAGAAGAAACTCAAGGTGTTTGAACCTCTATCGTGGTTAAGGCAACCACAAGCTTCTGAATTCTGCCTAGAAAATATAGTTTTGGATTGTCGCTAGCTATACCTTCAAATGCTTTGGAACAATCTCAAAGTGCAAATATTTGGCAAGCCACTGAACATATGTCTTCCCTTGAGACTAAGGCTAACAGCATTATGGCAGAAATGTGCAAGAATGATGTTATGAATCTTTCACCTTTGGAGGGTCTCTTGAAAACTTTCTTTGCGAATGTTGCCTACTATGACTCTACTAGATCTAAACTTTCTCAGAAGATTCTTGCTTGAATCATGTGACAAAGAACTCACTGTTGCTACACGGCACCTTATTGGTACTAAGACATTAGCAAAATAACAAGCTAAAAAGATCTTATCTCATAGACCAAACTTGCAGACATCAATCGTGAAGAGGTAGATTTGAAGGCGCGACTTGAGCTTTTGGATGCCCAAAGAAATGAAACTCTTCCACTTGTTGAAAGAGATGAAGAGGAGCTTTTTCGAATGTAGTCTGATATCGAGAACTTGAAAGCAGAAGTCAACAGGATTAAGGCTTCAACTCATTTACTTGCTGAAGAGAGTGAGACTCTGGAGAAGGTGAAGGAGCTTCTCGAGATTCAGCTTTGAGGAATGTAGCTAACATTCCTTCCATTAAGGCCTAGTTAACCCTTCAGTGCAATGAATAACCTCCTTATGCATACCGCTAGTTATGGGGAGCCCTCTTAGTCTGTATAAATCCAAAGTGAAATTGATAACTCTTCAGCTGATGTGTGCAATGCATTTTTCTCTAGACACCACGCTTCACAAACTACCGAACAATATTGGGATTCCTCTCATAGGTGAAGTGTGACAGCCCCACCTTACCCAGAGGCGCACCAAAGGGCTTAGCGGGCTGCCTGCCTAGGCTCTCGCCAGGACTCGAGTCAAGCACGCATTAAAATTCGTAAGTGATGGTAACTCAGTAGAAAACTCGTAGATACCAACTGTGACAGTATCTCAGGGTCACATAAAATTCAAAACTTAAAAGTAAAAGTACTGTTTTAGCAGTTTACATCATATACGTTCATTAATACAATAATATCTCTAAGTAGTTTTCTATCAAAATCCTACCAGAATCTACCCTTGAATCCTCACCACCGGCTTTAGAGATAGGAGCATGTTTAAAGGAAAACAAATAAAATAGGGTGAGCTATAATAGCCCAGTGAGGTTCTCACATACACATGCAGACACGGAGGCAACCAAGAAAGAATAAGTAAGCAAATAACACGTGTCACAAAATCACATAGGAAATAATTAAGTAAATAATTATTTAAACAAGGGAGGATACGTCACGACCACGAGAGCAAGTACTGATCATGTAACCATGATGTAGAACCGAGATAGTATTTTGGGTCTGGATCACAGGTTCTACCTGCATTATCGAGCAAGAGCCCTGACCACCATTCACCTTATATCCTCCGAAAACCGCCACATCCAGGGTGAGATCTCAACCCTAGAGGGCAAACAAGCAAGCAAGAAAGTTCAATCCGGAGTTGGCCTCTTTGAGGATTCACAACTCAAGGAAAGAACGCCATGCCCTAAAACACCCAGCACCTTATATCCTCCTTTGTACAACCGGCTTGACTAACCGCGGTACAACCACGGAAGTCTAGCCAACAAGTTTAATTCATTTGAAAGTTCACAAACAATTATATTCGCATTTGATAGAAATTATGCATGTAACAAATTACGGGATAAATGTGATAAAGTACACATTTTCCCTTCATATAGTACATTGTAACAATTCATGAATATCAAGTACACATAGAATTAACACAGAGGATTATCATTTATCATGTATCAAGCATACACAAGGAAACACTCACATGCACAAGTAAAAGGGACACTCACCTGGATCGCTTAGGAAAATATTTCGTAATGTGGTGAAGGTTCACTTTCGGATCCTGGAATTTACAAGAAATAATCTAGTGAAAACCCTAAGTAAATTAGCAAGAAAATTCAAGAAATAACCCAATTATTTCTAGGGTTTCATTTCTAGGGTTTTAGAGTCTAGGGTTTTACCCTAAGCTTTAGGATTTTAGATTTAGGGTTTTCTTGTCCTAAGAAAATTTCACTTCATTACTAGGTCATTGTCCAAAATTTCTGCACACTAAACTTTCTAAATTTAACATATTCTAGGTTAGAGATTTCCTCTACCATTTTTCTTTCTTTATTTCTACCGAAATTTCGGCAGTATCTCCCCTTAAATCGGACTAAACCAAAATTTTCCCTGCAAGAAAAACAGCCATCCAAGCCAAATTCAACAAGTTCTACAACTTCTATGTTCAATTCAAGCTCAATCCCATTCTCCTTTGTTAACTCATGTTTTCAAGTTTACCAACTAGGGGTATTCAACCGAACATAACTTCTAATTGATATGTCGTATGAGAAAAGTGATTATATAGATAGAAACTATATTTTAAGGGCTAAAACTTTCATGAAGAGCATCATGTCAAATTCTAACAAAAATCATTCCAAAATCGGTCCACAACTTAGTGTTTCATCAACCCAAATCTGCACAGGGTTGGTTTTTGGCCAAGTTCATGCCATTGCTGGGATCAATCCATCAAGAACCAGGGAATTGTGATTACATGGTTTGAAAGTACGTTTCTAGGACTACAATTTTCATGTAGATCATCAATCCAAATTCTAACCAGAACAAGTTCAAAATCAGCCCCCAAGTTGGCTCATCATCAAAACTGTTTACGCAGAACCGAAATTTCAGCCCACTTTGCAGACTTTCTGCGATTAATACACAATGACCCACAGTGCAAGCTTTACACCGTTTGAAAGCCCTATGAATCTAGTTTCTAAAACAACAAGAATCATTCGAATCCAAGTTATCTACACCAAGTTATGAAAGTTTTACTAAAACTGGTCCAGCATGACTGTTTAAGTACTCTTAAGTTCAAGCTTAAATCTTCAACTACTACTAACAATTTCTTAGTATAAAACTTGAACAAAAACTAAATAAAACTTGAAATTAATAGCAAGAGTTCATAGTACATACCTTAAACAAGCTTAGAACTATACTTAGGAAGAAGAAAAACTAAGTTTCTATGGTGAAGTTCCTCAAATCTTGGAGAGAAAGCTTCAAGAAGTTGAGAGAAAAATGAGAGAAGAATGAGAGGAAAAGAGAGAGGGAGTTGGCCGGCCAAGAAGAAGGCAAGAAGAGAAGAAATAAGCTAGGAAAAATGGAAAAGAAATAAAGAAAAGGTGGGAAAATTATGACCAATCAAAACCCAACAAGAGTCAAGTTAGGTTTAGACTTTTAATGAAATAGTGGCCAACTTGGTAAGTTTTGATTAGTAGCAATTTTGATCATTTATCTCTTAGAAATTTGCAAGACTTTATGGCACAAATTTTAAAAGCAAAAAGAGAGAAAAAAAATAGGAGAGAGAGGGCCGGATTTTAGAGAGAGAAAAGGCAAGGGAAATTAGTGAAATTTTTTAGGTCAAAATAGTGAACTAAAACTCACTTAGTCAATACTCTTGAAAATGATAAAGTTAGTTAGTCAAAATTAAACACTATTATAAACTAATGATCCAATGAAATTAATCCAAATATAGTACTTAGGTGTATCACTTAATAATGGAAGAATCTTATTTAGTTTAACTAATTAACTTAAGAAAATTTTCAACTAATAAATCAAAGATTATCACTAAACCCTAAATAAAAGAAATTCCTTAATAAAATGCATTTCAATTTTTGCCCTTTCTTTTCTCACTTTTTTTTTCCACCAATAAACATAATATGAATTATATGAATTTTCTGGGGCGTCACATGAAGAGTGATGCAAAAAGAGCATCATATAGAGATACATCACAAAGAACCTACTTGCTTTTGCCTAAAACGTCATCAAGCCATTCCCATTATTTTTTGATGAAGCCAAACTCTCTATTAACCTTCAAAGTATTGCCCTAATGAGCATCTCCAAAGATGATACGCTGCCTAAAGTTTGAAAAGGGGTTGTCCTCGACCTCTTATTATGGATAAGAGACTTCAAAGAACATACTGTCATGCCATCATCTTGTAAAACTTCGAAAGACCAACTGTTTTAATGAAGGTGGTTGCATGGAGGCCAAGCTCCAACAAAGTTCCTATGGATAGGGGAATTTTGTTCAACTATCCTCAGCATTATTTGTGTGGTCAACAATAAGCAAATATCTTTGGCCTAAGAAATCAAGGTCTTTGAATGTCACCATGTTGTGGCCTTAAACTTGTAAAAAAAATGAAAAAAAGAAAAAGGGGTGAGCATGTTTAGTTGAAAATTCTGATTTAAAAAAAATAATGCTAAAAAAAGGGGGGAGAGGAATTTTCAAGCAATGGTGCAACAGGAGCTATTTCTTGGCACTGCCCCACTTAGTGACTTTTATTGATGAACAAGCCGGCATAAGGCTCATCAAAGCACAATGGATGTATGAGCTGGATAAAGCTTACCCATGTGCCATCAATTAAATCAAAGTGAAGTTCATCCAAGTGCCATGGACATATGAGCCCGAATAAAGCTCATCCATGTTCACTGAACAAGCCAGCGTAAGGCCCGTTAAAGCGATATGAACATATGAACCAAAAAGAAGGTTCATTCATGTGCCATCAGTGTATAAGTCAGAAAAAGACTTGGAACACTATGGAAGTGTAAATCAAAATAGAAATTTTCAAGCATGAGGAGCATGTGAGTCCATAGCGGACTCGCTCAAAGGTGTTGTGAAAATTATCACTTCAAGCATGATGAACATATGAGTCCATAGCAGACTTGCTCAAAAATGCAGCGGAAATATATGCCTTTGAAAATTTTCGAGCCAAGTACGCTAACATTGAAATGTACGCTTTTGGGATTTCTCAAGGCAAGTAGGTTATCATGGAAATATAAGCCTTTGGGATTTCTTAAGCCAACTAGGCCATCATTGAAATGTACGCTTTTGGGATTTCTCAAGCCAAGTAGCCTATCGTTGAAATTTCATGCCTTTGGGATTTCTCAAGCCAAGTAGGCTATCGTTGAAATTTCACGCCTTTTGGGATTTCTCAAACCAAGTAGGTTATCATTGAAACGTATACCTTTTGGATTTCTCAAGCCAAGTAAGCTATCATTGACATTTCACGCCTTTGGGATTTCTCAAACCAAGTAGGCTATCATTGAAATTTTACGCCTTCTGGGATTTCTTAAGCCAAATTAGCCTATCATTGAAATTCAAGTGTCACTTTGAAAATATTTAATTCAAAAAAAAAATCTTAGTAAGTAGGGCATGTCTCAAGCAAGGTTTCAGGAAAGAATACTCAAGGAGAATATGTTCCCTCCTTATCATATTTAGAGGGTTCCTAGAGCTAAAAAATGGACGAAAATGCCTCAAAAATCATGTTCGAGGATCCATTTGAGGACTTGTATGCAAAGAGATTATGAATTAAACTCATGGGCCAAGTCAGTGCGGATCCGTGGATTTGGATCCATGGGCAGGTCCACGGATCCAATCTGTGGATCCATTCATAGTCATTAAACTGGACATTGGAACAGTCATATTCTATTTCATGTTAAGTCAATGACCTGTCATGGTCGTTGGGCTGGTCTTTATTGGATATCTTGAGTTTGTTTAATTATTTTGGATTTTGTGTTAATTTACAACTTGTTTTAGGTAAGGTTTCAAGTAGGAATTTTCTATACAACTTTTGTGCTTGTGAAAGTCCTTCTAGTGCTACTTTTACATAACTTGGATGATTAATAAAAATTTGAGTTTCTTTTTTTGAGAATTTCTTTGTTCTTGATGAAGAATTTTGTTGACCTTAACAAGTTGATCTTGAGACAGTTTAAAATCTATATAGCTTAGGTTATTGTGAAAATGCTTGATCTATGTCTACTTTGTAACCTTCTTGATTGCTATCAATAGGTTTGATTGAAGCCTAGTTGTTTTACAAGGAGTTGATTTAAATGACTTTGATTTGTTTCGAGCTTTCTAATCTCTTCTCAACAGGTTTGACTCGAGTCAAAAAAATTTAGTGAGTTTGGTTTGTAAATTAGATAATTTAATTCTAATCAACGAGTTTGATTGCAGTTGAATTGTCACTTAATTACTGAAGAAGATCTTTGGGGAGGTACACTAGGTGAAGAACACCAGGTTCTAGCTACACATCATCTTAGGGTCCGTATTTCTTCTATTATTTGGTATCAAAGCTATTCGAATCTCTGGTTTTTTTCCAATTTGTTTTCTTGAAATTTGTTTCTTGAAAATTGGATATATCCCTTTTGTATTTTTCTTGAAAATTAGATATATATATATATATTTGTTTCTATGTTATTTGTGTGTTTGTGTGATTTCTTGATTATTCGTTATCAAGAAACATTAAAAGTTTGAATCTTTTATTATTTAGTTCTCATTTCCAAGTCAAAAACATTTTAGATTTAAACTATCTTGTGTTCAAGTGTTCAAGATCTAAATTTTTCTTGGTTCGAATTGTTCAAGAATTGAATTTTTTTGGGTCAAGTGTTCCAGATTTTTTTTTTCTTCAGTTAAAGTTAGTTAAGATTGAGTTTTATGTTATTGTTAGGCATTTCTTGAAAAAAAAAAAGCATATGATTTGTGTTTTTGTGAAAGTGGCATGTTTGTGTTTGTTGAAAAACAAAAAGGGACGTGAAAGAAAGAAGACAAGTTGAGTTGATAAAAAGCAGGAATCATAAGATCAAGTCAAAATTGGGCAAATATTTTATATTCTAACAAATTTTTGTAGATCATAAAGTATAGATGAAGAGTTTAAGCAATTTATGTTGGAATTTCCAGAAAAATTAAAACTTATGAATGACAACTTGAAGTGGATGAATCCAAAATTGGAATGGATGGATTCAAATTTGTTGCGGATAGAAAACAAATTTTGGGGCTAAATTGTAATTATGCAATAGTTGATGGGCTAACATGTAAATATGTAACAATTTTGGAGGCCAAATTGTAATTATTCTAAAATATAAGGGTCAATATGTAAATATTGCAAAACTTAGGGGCACAAACATAAATATTCAACCTTTCATTACCTAAAATGTAATTACGTAAGTTCATGTCCAAAATTATAAATATTTTGTCAACAATTTATCTTGCAACATTTATTGGCCAAATTCAACATCACATTTACTTAAATTAACACATAATATAATAAAATCATAACAATATTACCAAAAAAAGTGTTAAAAAAATACCTATTATTGCAGAAAAAATAGTTAGTGTTGAAATTGCAAAATGGAGCTTCTGCTTGAAAAGATTTGAAAATCCAGCAACTAGCCACTGCGAAAAATTCCTTTCTGCTATGAAAATTTTCCTTCTTCCTTTCTGCTGGGAAGAAAGCAATGCAAGGGGAGTCTACAAAGGGTGAGAGTTTTCACAAAGAGAGAGAGAGAGAGAGAGAGAGAGAGAGAGAGAGAGAACAGAAATGTGTGGGTGGAGTGAGTGTGAAACCGATTGGAGGTTGCGGTAATTAATTGTTGCCGGGGGGGGGGGGGGGGGGGCGCGTGGGGGGGGGACTGTGGTATTAGTCATTGATTCAACAGCTACTTTAAAAATAGCCGTTGATTAATGGCTATATGTGATTAAAAAAATTTTGGCTTGGGCCCGCCGCGTTGTCTGCAAAATTCATACAGCTCTTTGTCCGAGTTGACTGATTGTCCAGCATCGCATTTCTGAATGCGGCAATGTACTTCTCAAGAGCGACGGCCATATTTTCATTCAAACATTATTTTGCAAAATTTCTTTTTTTACCAATATTCTGATTGCGTAGTGTGTGTATCATGTAGTGTTCGATTGATTACCTCTTGGGGCTAACTTACTTGGCGATGGGTTTAGAGTATCGACCTATTTCATGTCTGTTTGTGGAAAAGTGATTTGATTGTGTTTTATATGTTATTTTAAAATTGGAAAATTTTGTTTTTGACATTTGTGGAGAGCAAATTTAGGTAGCCCAGTCTTGAATTCTTATGAGCTTATTTATTTTGAAATTAATCATTATTTGAGCCTAGCGAATGATTGTTTTCGACCCTGGTTCTCACTTTGATGGATTTATTCAAGATGACTCAGAGCCCAATGCGTTGGTCCCACATTGTTTGGCCTAAAGTCCATTAGGACATGGATCGCTTCAATCCCGTATTTATTCTCGTACTCTAATCTCGCTTATTAATCATCTCGGCTCTAGCTTGTTTCAATCACATCAGGTGACAAGAGCCAGTTAAGGACGTCTTGTGTCCTCAAAAGAGTCTTCGAGAAAGTTACGGCAAATAAAACCGAGCATCACGCCTTTGAGGTAAGAACTGTCGGCGAGCTATTTCTTGTCTCATTTAATAAAATTAAACACGTGTCTTAAAAGCACCGTCTGAATGATTTGATGGACACGATTATATGGCCACAACTTGAACAAGTGGTAGACCTATCCATGCAATTGTCAAGTCTACACTTGATGTAGCAAGTTCCAAGCAACCCTAAGATATTACGCCAAAGGCACCAGTCTCAGGTGTTTTTCTCTTTTCTTCAGGTATAAATACCCCCTATTTGTCCACTAATAGGTACGCAATCTCTTAAGCATTCTACGCCTCCTGAATTCCATTATTCTTTATTTACATTGGATATTTACTAACTAAAGTATCGAAGGCATTTTAGGAGGTATAACCCCAACGTGTTTCTTACTCACAGTATTTTGCAAGTGGCCTTTGAGCGGATCTGAGTTAGTCAATTTACTTTGGACATGAGAGTCCACTCTAACCAAATTCCGGAACAACATTGAATCTTGAAATGGTAATGAAACTAACATTACACATATTGGAAGCCTATAGTTAATACAGATTAAGAACAATTAGCTTGATAATTAATAAATGGTAAAGGGACATGAGAGTCCAGCCCTAACCAAATTCCGGTCACCACAACATTGAACTTTGAAATGGTAATGAAACTAACATTACACATATTGGAAGCCTATAATTAATACAGATTAAGAATAATTAGCTTGATAATTAATAAATGGTAAAGTAGTCTTCACAAACTCTTTCAAAATTTCATTTTGCACATCGAACTATTTTTCAAGTCAATTTACCCATTAAACTTCTAAAAGCATTTTAGTTATTCACAGTGTATATTTTTTAGATATTTAATAGATAGAACGATACGAAAAATAGTTCAATGAACAAAACAGAACTTTAAAAATGTATGGTGGGTATCGGCGCACATTACCTATAATAGATGTACGTTAGATTCATTTAAGGGTGTATTTCAAGAATAAAAAATGTGTATAATTGAAAATGGTTACTTCTGCTTACTCGTGACTTTGCATACAAACAACTAAATTCGTGATAAGATTGGAGGGCTATGGGCGCATATTTTACTTACGACTCTTGGGAACTTATAAACGAAATCAGGGCGTTAAACCTGAGATTACTTTTGGTTCAACGAAATTCATGGCATTAAACCTGCGATTCCTTTTGGTCAAGTTTCATTGAAACTAACTGGAAAAGATAAAGTTGCCACTTAAATTAGCAAGTTTTTAACACATATTCAATCAATTATGCTCTATAGCTATGGCATGTTCATTTGCAGTTCTATTATTGTGCCATCTGAATGCAAAATGACGCATGAACGTTAAAAAGAAAAAGTCATGGGCTAAAATAATAAAGTCAGTTCTGAACACTTACTCGTTGTTGAATACTATAGCATGCAAAATAAAAACCATATAAGTTAAATACAAGTAAAATTCGATACACACACACATATCTACGGACAAGTTAAAAAATTGTGCATAAACCAAAAAAATAAAAATAAAAATAGTGAAACATGAATACGTGATAAAAGACGTGTTTATCATCACAAGACCACATCGAAAGATTACTCTGACATGTATGCTACATAAATTTTACAACTTAAAATGACTTAGTCCCTGGCATATGCGTATTGAACAATGTACCCAAAATCTAGTAACTTTTTTTTTTTCTAATTTTTAATTAATCTGGCAAAGGACAATATAATCCCTTACTTTTTTCAATTTTGATTAACAAATTAGATGACATTTGGAAAATCGTTTAATTTTATTTGACGGATTTCAATCACATTTCAGAAGTTGGTGGAAAGTGTTAATATAACGGACTCAATTAGTTTTAGTTAAAACGTGAGGAACTAAGTAGGTCTACGCAAATGATGAGGAACTAAATTGTAATTAAAGAAACAAAATAATCCGGCCTTCTCTATCACGCCAAATTGTTGTGCTACAACTTTAACCATGCATTTTTTATTTATTTATCGCTCGAAATTCCATACTAAAGTCAAGTCCAGTCTCCAAGCATAACGTGAAAGGTGCTCCAGGCATGACAACCATATATTCCACTTCACCGAAAATTTGGTCCAATAGGCCTTCGGCCTTTAGCATACGATAGCCATATATTCAACTTCATGGAAAATTTGGCTGAACGAATTCTCAGCCCTATTCTCAATAACTTTTTTTTATATAATTTTATCTTTTAATTTTAAAAAAATCTATTTTGTGATATTTTTAATTATTTTTTATTATATTTTTGAAAATTTTAAACTACAATTAAAGTAACTGATCTTCAGTTTTTCTAAAATTAATTTTTATAAAAATCTGAAACGATTGAGAACAAACCTTATAAAACCTTAAGTTTAACTTTGTGGAATTCATTTTTGCTTTATCTTTTTTATTTTTTTGTCTCTTTTTTCATTTTTATACTATTGACAATTTGAGTGTTATGTACGTTCTCACTAGACTTTTCAATTGAGTGGTTCTTAGGGAGGCTTAGGCAGCCTTGCGCTCCACGGAAAACGAATTCGAAGATATGCTTTTTAGGATCATAAATACTAAATATACCCCATCTGTGCTTATGTAGACGGATCATGGCCTTCAACTTTTTAAGTGTCCTCAAAGAATTTATTTTCGTAATTATATACTTTTTCACACCAACATGAAAACTTTGTTATCTAGTATAAGAGTTTATCCATATTCACTCATATTTTGACTAAAATAAAATGCATGCACACGTATACACATGTATATGTAAAAATATTTTTTTAATATAATTAGATGATGGAGATTTAAATCAAAATGCACGCGCACGTAGACACGTGTATATGTAAAAATTATTTATTTTATATAATTAGATTGATGGAGATTTAAATCATTTTGAATCTACATTGATATAAACCTGACTACTTCTTTAATTTTATATATAAACTTGAGCTCAGTTTTATATAATTAGACTGATGGAGATATGACACCAGTTTAAGTGTAAATTGACCCAAGTTTAAATTGTACAAAATATTAATAATTAACCACAACCCAAGCACATTAAACTCGACTCTCTGTGTATTATCTAACAAGAGAAAAGAAAACTTGGAATATCCTCGATAGATTTTAAGAATTCTCAAAGTGTTACGAAAAAAAAAATGTAAATAATTTGGAAGTGACATCTTATGTGACATCAGTCGAGATGACAATAAATCCCAAAACGCAATGAGTTCCCATGCCCAAATTTAATTTAGTCAGGATGAGTATCAAAAATATGATATTGAGCTGAATTGGGAGTATACACAACAATATTTATCCAAATATGGATATAACTGAGATTTATTTAGAAATTTTGTAAGTTTGATAACGCATTGTTTAAATATTATTTAAATGACTCAAAATAGCAAGTACACCTAACAAGTTTTTTTTTTCCTAACAAAAGAAATTACTATTATGTATTTGGTAGTATCAAAATAAGTCTAATCCATTTTAATCCCATCCACATTAATTTCATAACTAATATGAGACTACTTGAATATAATTCATATTTTATAGTTTTAATTAAATCTCGTTCATCCCGCCCATTTACTATTTTTAGGTATATGTTGATGTCCCAACTACCTCCCAAATGAACGTGTACATTTTGGTCTTTCTCACATCAGAAAAGGACGATGAGACGTGACCCAAGGGCAGGTCTTCGTGTAATACTAACACAATGAAGACAAAAAAAAAAAAAAAAAAAAAAAAAAAAAAAAAAAGAAGACAATAAGCTTCAATTGCTCAACTAGACCGTGGACGACCCGCAGCTTTTGGATTTACTGCATGTAGTTCGTCGCAATTGGGGGTGGAGTCGCTTCCTTATTATATGATGTATATCAATGGTAGTTTGCAATCGGTTAACAGTGCACAGATACACATGCAAGATCTTTAGATGGATAGGGTTTACGGTGCCACTAATAAATTTTGTGGTTAAAAAAAATGCCACGTAAGCAAAGTAATATATGTTGATGTAAGAAAGTAATGTAATGATGTTTATGTAACTTACTTTTAAAGTACACAGTTCACAAGTTCGTGAGACCGTGAACCGGGTCTATTTAATAATTTTTCGAAATATATATATATATACCGCTTTTTGCACAAGTAATTTGCAAGGCCACAATTGTTCCATATCTATGGAAAATTACTAGGTAGAAAATGCAGATCGTTACATTAGTTAATTGAAGTAACACAAATTTTCTGGTAATGTAATTATTAACCTTGTTGAAGTATAGAAATTCAATTGTACTATCTCCAATATTTCTTCAATACGTTTCAATAATATTTTGTGGGACCAATCGAACATTTATATTGGATTGCTTTGTAGGAAATCAGGCTTGACGAGTTAATGGACCTCCAATTAATGTAAATTGGCAAACAATACTAACTTTAATCTTAAAGGATCGAATTGTAATTGTTTGTCGTCTATAAATGTGATTAATATCTCCCGAAACTTTGAGCACACAAAACCTCCTCGGAATCCTAAATTTAGTAGTCACAGCACATTTCCGCAGCTTCCCAAATCATGAAGGTTGCTCGGATCATACTAACTTTAATGTTAATGGCGGTATCAATAATCCAGTATTACACAAGCAACAACATTAAGTCCTCATAGCCAAGCCTGGCTGCAATGATAGCTGCGGAGAATGTACAGATCCCATACCCTTTTGGGTTGACTAAAAACTGTTCTCTTGACGAGCAGTTCATGGATCAGTTGTAATGACAGTCATGACCATAATCCCCCAAGGCATTCCTCCAAGGACTCGACCATCAATGTTACAAAAGTTTCACTCCAAGGCCAACTCCGTATTCTGATGCTTAATAGCGCGCATAGTGTTTCAATGATTCGAATAGAGCTTGTAGAGGAAACATTAGATGCCTGAAGATGACTCTCTCCAAGTTCACCATCAATGGCACCATAAACAAGTTCACTGCAGTAGGCTGTGACACCTATGCTTTCGCCGATGGCAATCGCCCAAGTGGCGAGAATTACAGCACTGGGATGTATCTCCTTCTGTGAGAACAAAATTGACGTCATAAATGGTTCTTGTTCCGGTGCTGGTTGCTGCCAGACATCCATCCCGAATGGAATGTCAATTCTCGACCTATAAGTAACTAGCTATGACAACCACACTGATGTCCAGAATTTCAACCCCTGTAGCTACGCCTTTGTTGTTGAAGAAGGCAAGTTCAACTTTTCGTTCGAGAACCTAACCAATTTGTACACTGTAGAGAAGCTTCCAGTGATTCTTGATTGGGCCATTGGAGATCAGAATGAAACTTGCGAAACAGCTCAAAATAACTCCACCAGTTATGCCTGCCAAAATAATACCATCTGTGAAAAATGGTGAGGGTAATTATCATGGGATATCGTTGTTTCTGTAAGGAGGGTTATCAAGGTAATCCGTACTTGCCGAACATTGGTTGCCAAGGTAAGTACGTATACACTCGTGCAATGTTGCCTTCAGTCTTGTGGAAAATGATGTAGTGATCGATGCCATATTATGTCATAAAAAATTGTAATATTTTTACAAAACTAGTAAAATCCTTTGACAACTTACCGTTTTTAAAAAAAAAAATTTATATGACTATTTTATGGAGTTAGGTTACGTGATTTCACCATAGAACTCTCTGCGCTAATTTCTGCTCATTTTATGCAGATATTAATGAATGTCAAAACCAAGAGACAAACAATTGTACATTTAAAGAACTTTGCCAAAATTTCCAAGGAGGTTATAATTGCTCTTGTCCTGAGGGCCGCAATTTAAATGGTGATGGAAAAGGACGTGATGGTTGCAACCGAAAAATTGCAAGAAGGAATCAGTTACTTGTTACTAGCATTCTTTCAGGTATCAATATACAAAAATACTTTCGCTCTTCCTTTTTCTTATAGTAGTTTCAAAGATTAGGGGAAAGTATAGGATCTCGTAGGAGTTACGATTCCTTTTGCTTATAGCAGTTGCAAAGGTTAGAGAATATAGAGAAGGACGTAGGAGTTAAGATTTTGGGTGAGGGGAAAACTAGTAAATAAATACACATGAGTGGGTAAAAATTTAAACTTTTGAAGGATACAATTGAAAATTTTGAACCGTATATTACTCCTATGTATCTCATTAATGTAATTAGACAGTTTCTTATATTGATTAGTCTCACTACCTTAAATCATTTTGAAGGCTGTTCTTTTGCTCTATTGCCTTGGTGTCTGCTGAAAAAACACTGATTTTCCTTCATCATTTGCTTTCTAAAACTCACAAGATCTAGTCTAGGATTCTCTCTAAATGTCACGCAATATGTTGTTCCAAGTTGCAACCCATCCAGATTTTGCACTTTTGTTATGGTAGCTTAAACAATACTGATGTTTGTTCTAAATTGTTGTAAGCTGTAGGGCAATCGGGTTGGGTTTTGAATTGGCGGGTTAGGTTGAGACCCAAGTATAACAGACAACCCACTGATCGAACATGACTCACTAACCCATGGAGAGTCAACCTAAACACTACCCGCAATGGGTTTGCGGGTCAGCCCGTTAGACAAAAAAAAAAAAAAAAAAAAACTTCACATGTCATTATTAGGGAAGTTTTTCAGGTCAAACGTGTCAATCTGCCATGTGAAATTTTTTTCAGGTCAAACGAGTTGACTCGAATCCGACCTTATTTTTTGGTTTTTTTTAGGTCAGATGGGTCAACTCGATTCTAATCTAAACTCAACTTATTTGTTTGGTAGGTTAATCGAGTCGGAACTGATTCTGACCTGAAGCCGCCAAACCTTGACCCAAATCCATTATTTTCGTATTAAATTCGTGTCGTATTTTCGAGTCATATAAAAAATTGCCACCCCTATTGTACACAACCTTCTCCTCTCACTCTCTAGCATACATGTACCAATCACAACATTATCTAGGACACCTTGTTCTTTCTCTCAATTTGTCACCCTTAACAGATAGGAAAAGTCTTTCCCCATTTATATTCCATATTTTCACTCTAGCCATGAACTCTTGGAAATTGTTAAAATGATCTCAATTTCAATCCGTGGATTATGCATGTCTTTGGAATTAAACCTAAGGACTTTGCTAGATTTTTCCTCATTTGACCCATGTAAACTTTAAAATAGACCTATAATCTAGTGTTGCCTCTAAATATGAAGTATCCTTAATAAATTTGGAATCATCCCCTATATTTTTTTGTAGGTCCTAAGTGTAACCTAAAAACAGGGTGAATTAGGTTGTACAAATTCTAAGTGCAAGTATTGTCAATTTTTACCCAATTCAACTAGAAAATTTTTGCTTAAGTGACTTTACATTTAGCAATAAAGATAAAACAAATAATATCTCAATATAGAGAATAATAAAGTAAAAGAGAGAAAGAGACAAAACCGATTTATAATGGTTCGGTACCAAGCTCGACACCTACATCCACTTCTGAATTCCTTAACTTGGAGTTTGAATCCATTATGTGCTTCTTCACAAGTTGGTGAAGCAAACTAACATGTACAATATAGGGATTACTCTTTGCTTACCCTAGTACCCTCTAGTTGAGCCAAAGAGTTTTAAAATTCAGTCAATCAACCCTCACAAAGCAACATTTGACTGCTACCACTCACACTTTGAAGAACACAATTTATTCCCAATTAACTACCTGACAAACTATTACAAGAACACAAAGAGAGAGAGAGTATTTTATACTAAAATCACTTTTGAAAACTTGTAATAAATGTAGGTAAATGTTTTCCATCAATTTTATACAAATTGTTATTTATAGAGGTGACAAATGGGGTTAAAACAAGCTTCAACGGTCACAGTTAGGATGCCGAATGGGCGTTAGGATGGCTGAACCACTAGCCAAACTTTTACTGGAGCTTTCTATCAACTCCTTTAGGACGGTTGAACCAGTGGCCCAAGTAATAGCCCAAAGGGGTTAGGAAGGCTAAACAGGGGGCTGAATTAGTATCCAAACACTCTAAACTTTTGCACATTTTTCAGCATGATTTGATTCATTTTGATAGCCAAATGTGATACTATTATGACCTATTTATTTCTACAAATATACCACTACACACAACAACCATCATTAGATAATCTTTATTGGTGTGTTATCATCAAAAGTAGGAAAAACCATGAATTACATTCTCTCCCTTTTTGATGATGACAAATCAATGATGCTAAACACTAAAACAAATATAACCTAAGTATCATCTATTCTTCTCCCTTTTGACATCATCAAAACTAGGAGTAACTCCCCTTAGATTGACTCCCCCTTAATAAAAGTATATGCTATGAAAAACTTATTTTGGGCTTAAGAACACAAAGCATTTCTTAAAAACATTTTTGAAACCATAATTGGTAATAAAACTCCTTTTTGAAGAAACCTACTCTCCTTTTGGACAAAATCAAAAAATAGTGAAATAGTGAAATAGGGTCATATCAAAAGTCGGAGTATTCCTCTCCACGTCATTTGCAACAATAAAGACCAAAGCAAGCTGCATTAATTAAGACGTTAGAGTTTCAAACAAATCAATATAATTATAAGATGAAAAAAAACATTATTTCAAGCTACTCATCAAAACTAGAATATTTACTAATTTGTCACTCAATACATGTAAAAATAAAAATCATATAAGAACATTTATTCTAGTTATTTATGATCACCAAAACAAATTACTTGTACTTAATTCAATTTCAAAAATAAATAAGAATGCTTAATTTCGGGACTCTTCATTAAAAACATCAAGTACGTAAAAACCATCATTTGTTCAATTCTTTTAAAAAATCACATTAATTATCAATCACCACATAATCAATCATTACATAAATCACATAGTTTACTATGAAATTAACTAATACATTTACCCTTTAATCATTGTTGTCATGCACTACCTTGTCTTGTGGTGATCTGCAAATTTACAAAGTCAATCAATAGATTTTGGTACCCTATCTTTTTTGGTCGAAAAATGTTAGTATAACTTTTCTCGATCCACATGGTCTTCATGCCTAATTTCATATTTTTCTAAACATAACATTCATTTTGCACGTGGCTATGTTGACAACAAAAATGACAAATAGCATTTGGATCTCTAATAAATGTTTCATAAAGCAAATGCCATTTTTCAAAAAAGCTGTATGATTTCTATTAAAAAACAAATTTGCCACCTCTTTTCTTTGTAAAAACCTTTTGTTTTTCAATTTCAAGAAATTTTGAAAGTTCATCCAACTTTTTCCTCAACAAATCTTGTTTGATTCTAATTTTCTCAAAAAAACTTTGTTTTCTCATTAAACTTACTTCTTAAAATCTCATTTTTGGAATCAAAATCAATCTTATTTTTCTTAAAATCATCATTTTCATTGTTCAACTCTTGATTTTCTTTACAAAGCTTGGAATTCTCTTTCAACAAAGCATTTATTTTAATTTTCAACTCCTTGTTCTTGGCATATGAAACCTCTAAGCAATCATGCAATTTCATGACAAATGCTCCAATGTCATCATCATCACATTCACTATCAAATTCATTATGAGTTGAGTAGCTAGTTGTTACCTCATTATTTCTAAAGGCCATTTGAGTTGTTTCACTATCCTCTTCAACTTCACCATTTGAATATCAATCGTCCCATATAATTTGGAAATTGTTGAAGGCTTGTTCTCTATCTTCCTCCTTTTGTTATTCTACATCACTATTACCTTCATGCAATTCCTTTAATTTGTCCCATATGTCTTTTGCTGACCTACATACTTTTACTTTTGACAATTCATTAGTATCCAAAGAATTATATAATGCATTCATGGCTTCCTCATTTAAAGAAAGATTTATCCTATCTTGATCACTCAATTCATATTTAGTTTTGTGCCTAATTTTGCCTGATTTCTCATCTAAAATGATAGCTATATATTGACCTTCACAAAAAAAAAAAATACCATAGTTCAACATCTAAAGATTGTAAGAAAACTTTCATTATATCCCTCTAACAATCATAATTAACACTATTGAGCGTAGGAGGTCTATCAATTGATTGTCCCTCTAAAAACAAAGCATAGTTGGTTGCCATTCTTCACTTCCTAGCTTGTAAGGCTATCTACCCGGAGACTAAGTTCTGATACCAATTGTGGGTCCCTAGGTGCAACCTAAGAGGGGATGAATTAGGTTGTATAATTAAAAATAATTAAGCTTAACACATATTTTTTGAACTATCACAGAATTGTTGTAAACACATATAGTCCTCGTCTGGTTTTATTTAATACTTCAAATTTAAATCGGAAGGCACCTGTTTATTTGTGTAGAAGATGATGACTACTTAATCTAGTGTTCAATTAGAAAACAATAACCTAACTTGATGCTTAAGCTAACTATCTTGTTTACTTCTTTTTACCTTTTTTGTCAAAAAACACAACCATAGGTATTGGCATCGGCCTTGCGATTCTTTTAGTAAGCTTTTCTTGGATTTACTTCGGGATCAAAAGAAGAAAGCTGATGTTAATGAGAGAGAAGTTCTTTCAAGACAATGGAGGTCTAATTCTACAACAAAAACTCAAAGGACAAGGAGAATCCTCCAAGACCACAAAAATTTTTGGGGATGACGAGCTAAAGAAGGCCACAAACAATTTCCATGAAAGACAAATAATTGGTCAAGGAGGTTTTGGGATTGTCTACAAAGGATGTTTGACGGACAACAACAAAGTAGTAGCCATCAAGAAGGCCAAAACAATAGACCGTAACCAAATTGAGCAATTCATAAACGAGGTGGTGATTCTCTCCCAAGTTCACCATAACAATGTTGTTAGGCTCTTGGGTTGTTGTCTAGAGACACAGGTTCCTTTACTGGTTTTTGAATTTATCAATAATGGTACTCTATTTAACCATCTGCATGATAAGAACAAGGCACGTGAAATGTGTTGGGATATTCGCTTGAAGATAGCAGCAGAAACTGCCGAAGCTCTTTCATATTTGCACTTCTGCAGTCTCACCTCCAATTATCCACAGGGACATAAAAACTATGAACATACTTTTGGATGAAAACTACACCGCAAAAGTCTCTGATTTTGGTGCATCAAGATTTGGCCCTCTTGAGCAAACTCAGCTATCCACAATGGTGCAAGGAACTCGTGGATACCTAGATCCTGAATTCTTCCAGACACTCCAATTGACGGAGAAAAGTGATGTTTATAGCTTTGGAGTTGTTCTTGTGGAGCTACTGACCAGGAAGAAGCCCGTATGCTTTGACAGATCAGAGAATGAGAGAAATCTAGCTAATATGTTTCTTTCTTCGCTTAAGGAAAATCAGTTTTTTGACATTCTTGATGATTGTATGGTGTTTGAAAAGAATATTGAGCAAATGAAGCAAGTGGCTGTGCTAGCAAAAAGATGCTTGAATGTGAAAAGTGAGGACAGACCTTGCATGAAAGAAGTAGCAATAGAGCTAGTGGGGTTGCGATTGACATCAAAGGAAGCTTGGATTACAAGCTTAACAAGAGGGGTTAGAACCCCTCATACATGAACAACAATAAAATACCTCTAACATGGGTAATATTTTGTTGACATCGACATATTACACAGTGGAAAATTAGATAATAGTGGCAATAGCGGATGGGAGATGATTGGTTGATCCTACAATGCTGTTATATGTTATGTTTTCCTTTTATTGCTTACCATGTATAAGTTGCATTTCTACTTTTTTTTTTTCGATTAAACTTACACTATTACATGGGCATGGGGAAAGGAAATTAGTGTTGGTGAGATTCAAGTCCCTGACATCTAGAGTAGAGTCATAGAGCTCTAATTGCTCGATCTTCTATTTCTTCTCGCATTTCTACTACTGCTATATGTCTTTCTTCTATCATGATAATCATAAAATTGCTTTATGTACTAGTGATTTTGGCAACAGATAATCAGTTGTGAATTTTGTTCATATATAAATTGAAATTGCATAAAAAATAGCAGTTTTAACACGTTGAGGGGATAATTTTTACGCTGATTGCAATGGGGTAGGGACATTTATTTTGAATCACGGTATGCGAAAGTGGATGCCCTTCCAAAAATTACGGTATAAAAGGAAAATCTCTACATCTTAGGTAGAAAGTTTGATTCTAAGTCATTCATTATCATGTTGCTACTAATTAATTTAGTATAAAATAGTAGAGGTAAAAATCTTATGTACATGCAACCCAATTTTATAGTGTTTTTTTTTTTAACTCAAACCCGATTTGCTGGTTATTGAAATGGGAACTAGTTATTAGTGCAGTTTGGAACGGATGAGGGGCCTCACAAGTTTCAGTTGGAACAAGTTGATGGCTGGGATTTAAAGTGCTAAAAATGGATAGATGAGATGCAACCAGCAAAGCCAAAAACAAGTGCGAAAAATGACGTTGTTTTGATAAAAAAATATGGTTATGCACAAATGTTGGCCAGTTGCACACAAATGCTCACTAGTTACGCAGACTTCAACTAATCCGAATTGGTGCGCCTTGAACTTGCGACGCCTCGGATTCGGTTTGGTACTTATTGATTAAGTTTTTATTTGTTTTACATTATATTTTATTAATTATTTTAATTTAAATTTTGTACCATATCACTTAAGATATGTAATTTTACTTAAATTTATTTCTTTTTAAAAGAACAAAAACCACTGACCCAACCTGATTGAGCAGTTGAATCGAAAAAATGGAGAATTTATCATAATACTGACTTGACTATTGGGTTAGGTTTATAAATATTGCTACTTTACGGTGAAGCACAAATTCATAAATAAATGAATTTTCAAATTCTTATCTATTTATACTTTTTTTTCTTTTTTTGATTTCACTTTGAGTTCCATTTTTTCTTTTATATTGCAAACTATTTGTTTTCTTATTTTTTTTGAAATATTTTAAGTCACAAAATATGTCATTTTTACCTCATATAGAGAGATAATAACACAAGAATACTTTTTTTATTCTAAAATAGTAAAATAGTCTATCAACTAAATATTTATGGTCATTTTAGTCATTTGGTGTCATTGACTAATGGTCAATTTAATTATTCTTTTTTTTCGTTAATTAAAGGAGGCAACATTGATGATAAAAATTGAAAGGGCAAAGTGAGACAATGTCTATATTATTTTGACGTGTTGGTGTCCTATTTCCATCCAGATTAAAAGACATTTTTTCTTATCAAATACAATAAGTTTAGTTCCTAACTCTGCTTAAATACGGTAAATAGGCTAATAAAAGAACATCAAGGGAATAATTAATGTGAATTTCAGACACAGGTAATAAATTGACAAATTAATTGGACTACATATAAGTTTAGACTATTCAAGGGATAGATTGTCAATGTTACTACACTAAACAAATTTGAGACAACTGCAATATTAATGATAGGAATCATATTTCCAATACAATTAAATCAAGTATGATGAATCCTCTCATATTTAGTCTAAGAACCAATTGATACTTGGTCTTATTTTTTGACAAAATTTTTTTTTAATAGGTGTCAAAGAGGCACTAGTTAATGCACCTAATTTGTACTCAATTTTCTATTTAAATGCATACACTCATATCTATATCTTCTTGTATTTAGATATTTTTCTAATTTAAATTTCCTTTTTCAAAAAACTTGAAGCCTTTATTAATGGATGCCCGTTTACCTCCGATCAAAAAAATCCTTTTTTTTGTTCTTTTTAATAGGTATGGCTACTTGATATTAAATGAAGTCGAAATTACTTAAATTGGGTTCTGGCCGTCCATCTTGCGAAGTCTTTTTTTTTTTTTTTTGGGTGGGAAGAAATGTAGAGAAGAGAAATATTGCAGAAAAAGGTATGCTCCCCGTCCCATTTCATGAGTTACACTTTTTAATTTTATTTTAATAAAATGTATGTAATGATTTGAAATGTCAAACATTATTCCTTTTCCATTTATTCCTTTTATATCAATTTTGAAGAAGAAAGTTTGAGTAATAAATAGCAATTTAATTTTGAATTGAAAGGTATATGCATAAACTTTATATATTTTTTAAATGAATTGTCAGTCCAAATTTTTTAAACTATATGCACTGCTTACAATAAAAAAAATATATATGCACTATTGAATTTATACCATGTGGAAGTAATAGCAGCAAAAAAGTAAGCAAAGAAATATGACATGCTCCAAAGCTCAAAAAGTTTTCCCAAAAGCAGGAAGAAAATGAGAAAATAGAACTGGGGCAAGTAATCTTTTTCGCATGCCATTTTACTCCTCAAAAAGCTTATACAACATGTTATTGTTAATGTAATTAGTTAAATAATAGAAGATTGTGAGGTTTAGGTACTATCAAAATTAAGCTCAATTCACACAAACAAGTAATAAAATTTATAACATAATGCCCCTTTCCAAAAGTGTACAGGTCAATTGTAGTAGGGGAAGTATTAGGGTCCATCCTATGAGGAAATAAGATTTAGCAAGTACCTAGGCTACTAACTTGCTCTATTATCTAGACAATCCAAGCTTGAAGGAGTGAAAATAGTAGGAAAATCAAATTCAAGCAAACAAACAATAAAGAAACTAGTTAAACAAAGTTGAGTAGGTTTAAAAATCCACTATGAAAGTTAAGTTATGGCCACTAAGATTTCTATTCATGTTTAGAATTTAATTCCATTTATATTCCAAACTAGATCTCTCTGTGAATGGAAGATTACTAATATATGAGCTTTCCTGCTGTCGTGGTAAAGTCTAGCATGCATTAGTTCATTAAACTCATGAATGGTGGCTTCAAACCTTAATCCACTTATAAGAATCACAACTCTTGTGAGATTCAACATAAATTTCATTTACTTCTTTCTATTGTTAGATACATACCGCTTTGTCAAATAATAACCAGGATGACTTGAAATTGGTAGCAAAACAACAACAAGTGTTAAATCAAGTAAATGAATAAACAAGAATAAAGTATGGCCAAAATTTAAATCAAATCATATTTTAGCTTTATCTTAAACCTAGTTGAAAATAACTTAGTTCAACATATTAAAAACAAGCTTAAGCACATATATGAAAGTAAACAAGCATGCATGAATGCAACTAAAAGAAATATGATTAGAGTTGCTCATTTTGTGATGAACTTAGCTCCAAGACTTATCCATTCATTCCATCAAATATGTTGACTACATAAAAGTTCCTTCAAAGTCTTGCTTGCAAGAAAATGATAATTCCTACTACAAAACTAAGAAAGAAATCCTATTCTAAATATTTACAAGAAGATGCTCCTCCTACCAAGCTATAATTATCGCTAGTTAAAGCATAGAACCAAGCATATTTTCTAATGAATTACAAAGGCATCTATTTATAGGAAAAGTCTATCTCAAGTCACTTTCCAAGTTGAAATTAAAATGATGAAAATTGACGCCAAAACTTGAAAAGTCCTCTTTGAGTTTTGCAATATCTTCTAGGGCAATGCAACTGCAGCTGGATGCTGAATTTAGCTGTAAAGAGTGTGTGAACAAGATTCAACTTGCAACTAGCTGAAATTGCATGTCGATGCAACATCCATGGATTAGTCCACTTTTCCCATTTTACCCTTTACAATTTTTGGTTATTTCTTCTATGTCCTTGAGACCTTTTTCCATTGTTAAACCATAGTTGTCTAGGTAGAATTTGATGAAGAAAAGTATTTCGGAAATTTGCTAAAAGTTTAAGTGATAAATGGTGCAACTTTGAATCAACCGTTGAAAATGATACTCCTTGTGCTCCAATTGATCCAAATTGTATTTATTTATCATTTTCCTGCAAAATCACATAAACTTGTGCATTAATTTGATCAAAATAATAATTCTTCCTTAAAACTCTTATTTCCAGACTAAAAACCCTAATTTTGGAGCAAACCTTGGTTTGATGAAAAGTTATGAAAATGAGCTAATTTTATCTGAAAATAATAAAAAACACACCAAAAATATACTATAATCATATATAAAATACTATACTAAAATAGGTAAAATATTTTATTATTAGTAGGTATTATATTAGATGTAGCTGGTGAATTTAAATTGGATAGATTAGGCATGATGTCGATTACATGAAAGTATAATTGATTCATGTATTCCTGGAGGTAAGCTTTATGTCCCCCTCCTTTAAGCTGTATTGTTTTATTTATTTTAATAAAATATCTAGGTATTATATTAGTTAGGTGGTATCATATTAGTTAGTTATCATATTAGTTTGTCACCATATTTGTAATTATCACATGCCTATAAAAAAAAGTTTAATTTTGGACTTGTAATTGCTATTAATATATACAATTCTTATTCTTTTATATTTTTGTCATGGTATTAAAGCCTTATTTTGGGGTTAGACAAAAAACTTCTACTAATATTCTGCCGATATACACCATGTTTACTTTAGATTTGCCCTATTCCAAATCATTTGACAACTTTTTCTAGAATTTGAAGTTGGAATCATGATCTATGAGACAAGACGATCACAATGTTTACAAAATCATTCCAATCCAACACCGCACGTGACTCCACGTGCTGCCAAAAGACAATTGATCATGAATTGCAAAAGTGCGTGTAAACAAATGCCATCTTTATCCAGTGCCCGACATGCATTTCGTGCACTATTTTCTGCACATCTCTAACCCTATTGACATCATACAAAACATCAGCCAATGTAGGAGTGAGTATTGCGTGCACCACGCGCGCCACGTGGCGTGCCACGTGGTGCACTAGAACCAATCACACATCGCCAAATAATACGAGGTATGGCCCACCATTGCCACATGGCGATAAATTATTGGTTCTAGTACACCACGTGGCAATGCACGTGGTGTATTGTATACTTTTCCGCCAATGTAGTGCCATTTCCACGCCATAAAGACTTCCATCTCATCTACACGTCAAAGCCATGATAGTGCCGTGTCACTGACACGTCGAATCTATATTAGAACCACGTCAACGCCACGTCAGAGCCGCATCAGTTTTGCATTAGAGCTTGTTATCTCACTAGAGCTAGATAGGTTCAACCACTCAGCGGAATTTTTTTACCAGTTCAACCATTTTTTGATAGGTTCTTGGCACGATCAAATCGGTTTCCAAGATATTTTTGTGTGCTAGCTCCAATTTTTGCCTTGATTTTGTCAAATTGTGTTCCTAGATTGCAATTTTCACTACAAGAAAATTGCCATTTTGTGACAACAAGAAATCATCACAAAAATCCAAAAAGCTGTTTCTATGAGCTACAGTGATGACTTTTTCCGTTGTCACAGATTCTATGTCGCTAAAGGGTTTTTGTGACAACTTTAAGAGAGTAGTCACAGAACCATAGTATTCAGTGACGAGCAAAAAGTCGTCACTAATTGCTAACATTTTGTGACAATTTTTCTTGTCACAAATTTGCCTATAGTTTTTTTATAAATACAATTAAAGTTGTCACAAATATTGATCAATAGTGATGACTTGTTCTTGTCAGTATAGTGCTATTCATAGTGACAAGAATTCTTGTCACTGATGAGACATGCAGTTAGTGATGACTCTAGGAGTGTTGTCACAAAAGCATAGTTTTCAGTGACAACATAAAGGTCATCATTGAAAGTCCTATTCATCAGTGATAAGAATGCTTATTAGTATGGAAACTTGCAATTAGTGATAATGTTACAAGTGTCAAAGCTTGGTATTTAGTGACGAGAAGAAAGTTGTCACAATCTATTTGCAGTTTGTGACTGTAGATACCAAATTTTGACACACATTTATTTTTCTGACATTAGGGGCATTTTTCTACTTTTAGGGTCAAATTCCAATTTTCGATAAAAGTGGGCAAAATCAGCAATTCGGGGGGCAAAATGGTAATTTTTAGTTTGTAAATATTTTTCATTAGTCTTGGGGTTCTAAATACACATTTTTGTACTTTCATACATGTTTTTAAATTTTGTGATTTTTTCAGGCTTAACTGATATTTTTCTGTATATTTTGCCAACAAAGGAAAAAATGGTCATTTTGCCTCACAAACACCATTTTCACTCATTTGAGGTCCCAAATCTATTTTTTCAAGTTTTTAAGTACGTTTCTAATTTTTTTTTATTTTTTCAGGGACAAGTGCTATTTTTTCTGTAAATACTGCGTTCAGGGGTAAAATAAGCATTTCACACCCAGAATGCATTTTCACCAAATTTTGAGATCTAAATTCACTTTTTAGGGCTTTAAAATTATTTTTAATTTTTGATAATTTTTTGACACCAATAGCTATTTTTTCTACAAAAAAAAAAACATTTAGGGGCAAAACTATGTTTTCAAACTCAGACCGGACCGGCCGGTCCGACTGATTTGACCGGGAATCAGCCAGGTATCCGGTCCAAGTTGGGTAAAATAATCAAAAATTAAGAGACCAGTCAAACTCTATCAAAACTAGGTTTGACCGATCAAAACCAGCCGGTTTGCTGGTGATTTAGAACCGGAGCCAACCCTTTTTCTTTTGGGAAATGTAGTAGCCATTCTTCTTTTGGCTTTTGCTGGGAGGAGAACTTTAACAGCATTTGTGAACTTTCAATTTTCTTATACTCTTTCAATCAAATTTTGGAGCCCACTCTTATTTTACATCTTTTTCAATCAAATCTGGGGCCCACCCTTAGTTTTCAAAAATTGCATGCACTCTTATACTTTTCAAGCAAAGTTAATTGTGGCTCATGTGGGTCCCAATCTCTAGTAAAAAAATTGAAAAACTCATATGGTCCTAATTCCTTTGCTTTTGTTGCACTTTTATACATTAACAACAAAAAATTATATCTAGAAAATTAAGAAAATAGTATTTTTAATTTGTAAGCTTCTAAAAAACAGATGTGGGATATATGCTTAAAAATTATGACCAGGCTAATATTTTGTGAAAATTTTGTCACTTTGATAGTAAAAATTATGTGAGACATCGTCTTATTTCTTTGCCCAATGGAAATATAGTAAAACTTTATTTTTTTAATATTTTTGGTTAGTTGTATTTTTTTGGACTCATTAACTTTTGTTCACTCTTGACTATAATTAAAATTGAAAAAAAGGAAAAATTAATAGGGGTGTGTATGTGTGTGTGTGTATGTATATATGACGTATTAATGATGTCATCCAGTTCGACCCCGAGTCAACCCACAGTCGAACCCATTGACCCCTGACCCATGACCCTTAAGCTCGGCAAAGTCGATACCCGGTCCAAGTTTGAAAACATAAGAGTAAAATGGTCATTTCACCTCCCAAATGCATTTTTCACCAATTCTTGGGTTCTAAATTCATCTTTTAAGTTTTTAAACCTATTTTAATTTTTGATAATTTTTCAAGATCCACTGCCTTTTTTTCGATAAATACCACATCCAAGGGCAAATCAGTCATTTTGCATATAAATGTATTTTTCATCCAAATTTTATTAACAAATTTACTATTTACATTTTTTTAGTTTTTTCCTTTTTTCGGTGTTTTTAGTAAATCATGACATTTTTCATTTAATCTTTATTTTTTTGTGTGTCAAAAATCATTTTTTAGGATAAAATTATAATTTTAATTACAAGGCCTTTTGGTCATTTTATTCATTCTTGAAGGATATGTTTCCTTCACAATATAAATACCTCATTTAGTAATAATCAAAAAAGAGAAAAAATTAGAAAACCCTACACACCCTTTTAGTCTTACACACAACACACCTAATCTCACACACTAATTCCTACACACACACTAACACACCACACATATACACATTCATAACATAAACACACACAAACATATCAGATTTTCACATAGTAAGATTAAATCAAGAAAAAACACAAGAACACTTCCAAAAATTCAACCAGAAAAAAGAGAAAATCTAGCCATTCAAATCACTCAAGACTTCACAAAGTACCATCTTAGATCCTAATAATTCATTTACAATGTTCTGATCTTTTTTAAAAATTCACTTAATTGTTTGTTGTTTTTGTTGAAAATTTTCTAGGGTTTTCTTTTCTTTTTGTTGTTTTTCTTTCTTTCTTTTTTTTTTTTCTATTGCTTCCTTCTTTTTGGTTTTGGATTTTTAATTTTATGGGTCTTCTGGGATTTTCTACGCTCCATTTTCTCTGCTACTACCCTCCTCTCACTGCTTCCTCCACTCCACCGTTAACTTTCAAGCTTCCGAGTCAAACCACTAGTAGCTTCTATTGCAACCACCAATGCCTAGTCAAACCACCAGCAACTCCCCTCAACCAATGCAATCACCTAAAATCACCATCTTCTCCACTCTCAAACCTCATAGCTAGCTCCACCGTATGACCAGCAACCACCACCTTCACAATCTATTGTTCCTTGCTTGTTAGTTTGTTGCAGTCAGTTCCATAACTATTACCACAAGCTGCCAACAAGACAACCTTGTAAACCCACGGTAGCCATCAAATAACTTAAAAATCTAGCCTCTACTAGTCATAGCCTATCCAACCACAGCCCCAAATCCTCAACCACCAAGCAACCGCTGTCCAGACATTACCACCCATACAGTCCAACACCAAGCCCCTACCCAGTCTCAGATCCCCTACCGAACCAACACTAACCACAACCCCTGGCACTACTTTATAGTCAAGGCACAACCACCAGTTCCTCCTTATACCTCCAATCAACCACTAGCAAAATCAAAGCTCAAGGCTAGGAAATAACAACCAATCAAAACTCACTAGTTAACCTCAATCCACCAAATTCAATTTCACCGTTGCCAAACAATAACCAAGCCACCCAAATCACAACCGACGAATCGCCACCACCTTAAACCATCTCTTGAATCAACCTCCACAACTGCAAATAGCCTACCATAACCTGCAAAAGACAACCAACAATCACCTAATCAGTTTAATTACCCCTTAAATTGCCACTCAATTCCTACCGAACCATCAACAAATCATCAGCAGAACTACCATTCAACCTCTAAACTGCCATTTCCAATCCAAAAATCAGTCAAAATCCTCACACCACCACCATGCAAGTTTCAATCAAACAATCAGAACCACCAGATGCCACCATTGCATCCCCTGAACCACTGCAAACCACCTGGATTTTCGCAACCTCAACCATCAAACAACCCTAAGAACAGCCCTCAATCAACCAACACACCGCCATCAGCAGCCCAAAACAACAATCACCAAACCACCAAAAGCTCCACCAACCTTTCTTTTCTCCTATCCATTACCTCCTTCACCAGCAACTTCCCTTCCAAACAACCACCAGAAATCACCACGTAATTCACGCCCAAAATGAAATCCCCGCCATTAATCAGATCATCACTGCCCTATCATCACCCTTATCCAAACACAAATCCAAACCAAACAGCCAATTATTTAGCTCCATGAGGAGTAGTTCTTTTCTTCTTTCTGAAGTTTTCTTTCCTATCCTTTACCAAATATAGTTTATAGTTTATTTTATGCATCCGATGAAGAGAGGTTGGAAATGTTAATCCAGTTCTGACAGTATACTCTAATATAGGATGGTTATTGTTATAAAATTTATTCTTTTTTTGCAAATGGGTATTAGAGATGAAAATTTATGTGGAAAAGGTCTTGCTTTAATTTATTCAGTCTTCTGGAAATCCTATTTTGACTTGTGAAAGTTGATCCACAACCTTTTATATGTATAGATATTGCATAAGCAAACTATCTTTTTAGTACATCCTGTGTATCACCATTGATTTTTGCAACTAAAACACTTGTTAGAATGGCAGCAAATATAGTGTGCCCCCTTTGTCACAAGAGTCTTCAGACATTTTATAAGATCGGCAGTGTAGATATGATACAAGATTCTGACAGCATGTCAAAAAGATAGCCCCAAGTAGCCAATCGTGGACCAAGGATGAGTTTTCCATTCATTTGTTCAATCTCTTGGGGTTTAAGCAATTGTATAATAAGAAATACAGCATTGTACAATTCTTGCCCTGTAACACTCAAAATTTGCAATTACTTAAAGCACATTTAATTCACTATTTAACAAATGATATTAACCATGTGGAGATTTTGGATATTAACTGTTTGTGTTTTTTGATTTGACATCAATTGAAGGATTGATGATCTAGTCTCCAATGGTATTCTGATGGCTTAGCAATTGCCTCAACATTTGTTACTGAGATAACTAAGTTCATAATGCTAGCTGGAAGTATTGCTGTGATTGAGAAAATTCCCATGTTTATTGTTTTTGTCCATGTTTTTCATGGTCACAAAACTATGAGAATTTTGCCTAGAGAAATGTTTTGCATGTTTTGTGTTTCTCTTTTTTTTTTTTTGGTCTAATTCTGTATTGATCTCACCAATTGATTATATAAAGTTTTATATTTTTTAATTATTTAAAGTTTCCACAGTTTTGTCGCTAATTTTCCCCTTTTTTGATATTTCTGTGTAATTATATTCTATCTGATTTGAATTACTTTTTCATTTATAGTGGAGAGAAAATATGGTAGATAGTGAGAATGTATTGCTATACCTTATTTCGTGGCTGAAGGGTAAGATTCATATTTTTAAATTTTTTGCTGGTTTTATTTATTTTCTTTGAAATCTTAGATTATATTTAGTTGAAGAATCAAGAATTTTGTTTTCCTATGAGATCTTTTATGTTCCATTGTCATGTTTCAAAAGTTTTAGTCCATAAGATAGTTTTTATTGCATCTCATGTATCACCGTTGTTGTCTTTGTCAATTTACTGTTAAATGTGTGTAGTGTGATTCTTTGCAGGAAACCAATAACAAATTTTGATTTGCAGTAACGTGTTTTGTTCATGTTTACTATGTTTGCTGTCATTGTTTACCAAATTTTGCAACATAAGCTACACAGAAGTTGGAAAGATCTCACCTCTTCAAGTCAAAAGCTACAATTGTCTCACAAGCAGCAGCTAGATGATTGGCAAGCTAACGTTGAAAATTTACCTTAATAGTTGGATCAACTTAGATGGCAAGATTTTTTAAAATTGCTAAGTCAGACACACATGTAAAGTCACTCAAATATACTACTACAAGATTGCATTAATCATATTTTTCATCTCTCCTCCATGTCAAATGCAATTTCATATATGTCTTCTCATAAAGTATAAACACGATGAGGCCATTTGGATTGGCTCTTATAACTGAAATCACTTGTCAACTTAAATCAACTTTATATCATCATTTAGAGGACCAATTGAGCATTCCTCATGACTACAATAGGTATTGATACAAACCAAGGAATGATCCCATGTATGTCTATGGTTATAGATGAATTACAAGTTAGGTAATGATAATGATCCCACATATGTCTATGGTAATAGATGAATTGCAAGTTTAGCTACTGATAATGATTCCACATGTCTATGGTAGTAGATGAATGGCAAGTTCTACTTCTGCTCATATTTATGTACTCGAATGGGATCCATCAACCGTATCTTGGATCTAAAGCCAAACTGCAACACATTAATAATGCCTAAAAATAAAATGACACACAATATATTGTTAGTGCATGCCCTAAAACCAAGTTAGTTTTTGGGATTTATATCTTATGCTTATTTCATGTTATACTTATTTATGTGGTATTTTTTTTGTCATTTAATACTTGTTATTTACATTACTTGTTTATTTGATAAAGTCTATAAGATATTAACTGTGTATGAGAGATTGTAAGAGTTACAATGATGAGACTCTTATTACATACAAAGTTATATTCTTAAATATCCCTAGTCATGGTATTAATAAGATTGGACATCATTAATATGGAAAGACTAGCACATACTTTGCTTCTACTTATAGTAAGTAGTAGTTGATCTCATCAACTATGGGGTGTGACACCTAAGCTGGTATGTGGATGCTTGGCTAGAAAACAAATTCATTGGATCGATCTGCCAAGAGTCACCATTCATAGTGCTAAAGAACTGTACTCTTAATGGCAATGGTGTAAGTGATCCTTAGAGTTGAGATTACCATGGTATCTTGAGTATAGATTACTATACTTTGATTCTATTGCTCGGTGCTCGTAAAAAAGTATCCCATACGGTAGAGGTTGGGTATAGCATGAAGCATGAAAGGATAGTGAGTAATCGATATAGGATTCACCACTCCTTATTAAAGGAGAGTATATCCCGGATTGGCCACTTGTTGAAATATAACTTAAAGAATCTTTTGCGCAAAAGTAAAAGTGTGACTTGAAAGTGTTTCAAGGTTATACTCTTATAGAAGTTATATTCTGGAACAAGAAATCATTAATTAGTCATTTAAAGAGTGCGCACTACACTTTTAGACTAATTGGGATATAGTGTGGTGAAAGGATATTAATTACACGATAACATTATCATTGATAGGTGTAGTCTACCATATGACTTTCCTATTCACTTGGGTGGTCATGATGTATTGCTAGACGCCACTCATGATCTATAAGTGCAAATTAATTAATTAGTGAATTAATGATAAATTAAAGTACTTAATTTATCTAGCTCTTAATTTGATTAATTAATGAGTTATAATTTGTACTTATTGCCAACACGAATGGAACCTAATGGGTCACACACAATAAGAACATGGTCTTTGGGTTAAATTGTTATTAAGATAAGTATAAGATACTTATGGGGTTAATTTGTATGATAAATTAACTCAAAGGACTTAATTATAAATATTCTAAGTCTTGCTGGAAATTAGTTTCCTAAAAGAAATTAAGAAGCTATTTCGTTTCCTTTTGGAATAGATTTCCTAAAGGAATAGGACTAATTTAAGGTAAGCTTCCTAAACCTTCTTGGTTTCCAATTGCTCTTGTTTCCTTAAAGACTAGGATACTACATCTATATATAAGTCTATGCTGGACTCTTGAAAGATAGATGAAAAAGAAAATTTAGAGAGAGAAAAATTGAGAGAGAAGATGGCGTCTTTCTCTCCAAGAAAAATGCCACAACCCTCTTCCCCAATAGTTAGGGTTTTTGTCTTCTTCCTCTTCTTGTTCTTGTGTTCTTTATGATATTCAATGGAGCTAAGCACTCAAAAGGCAAGGCAAGTAAGCCCAAGGGTTCCTAAAGATTGTTTTCGTGTGGATACTATTCGAGAATATGCACTTGGAGGGCTTTTCATGGTAGATCAACACTTTCATCAAATAGGATCATGCCCTTTGAAGCATAGAAATCTTCTATGCTTGAGGAATTTGTGCTAAACACCCTTTATTTGTATAGATTACATCAAAGAGATCTATGGCTAAGGTAATAAATTTTTAAATTTTTCGCTGCGTTACTCCCATTATTACCTTACAGTTGTATCGGAGCCACCTTTGATTATATCTATATGATTTGTGTTTATTTAATTGTCATAAATATGGTTGGTTTGTTCTTGATGATATTTGTATCAAAATTATTTTAGAAAAATCAAGAGTTTGATTTTTAAGATAAGTTCTTAATTGTTTAAAAGTGTTTTAAATAATTAAAATGAGTTCTTAAGGTTGTATTTATGATTTCTAAATTAATTTTATGTGTTAAAAGGGTTTTTACATGATTTAGATCAAATGAAGTTTTGAAAAATTGTAAAAATTGTTTAAAAATAAAATCTTTACGCCATCAAATCCGACGGTCAATCCGCGGATGGATTGCCCGTGGCTACTCCCGCGGATTGCTTACGTGAAGGCAATCTGTGGACGGATTTGTGGGAATAGTCCCACGGATTGGTGCTACGGATTTGGCCAGAATTTCAGCGAGAAAAAAAAATTTTAATTTTTTGAAAAACTTAATTTTTGGCAATTTCTTTGAGAAAAATACTTTCCAAATTTAATTGTTAAATTTTGGAAAGTTAATATTTGGAAACCTACACCTTCTATAACTATATTTTTTAGACAAATAAATTCAAGAGCATTAATCTAATTTATTTAGACCATATGATTCATAACTAGAATTAGATAAATTATATTATTTAATTGTTAAATAAATTATGATGGCATGGTGAATGATTATGGACTATGACCAATATGATTGAATGGTTAAATTTTATTATCTTGACGGTTGGCTTGTATTGATTTTAAAATAGGGCCTGCGTGTCCTGTCTTCTCTATTATTCTCATGTAATTCTCTTCTCACCTAATTCTCTTCAAATGTAACTCGAGGTTTCTTAATCAATGCATGTAATGTACATAGTGTTGGTTCGGGTTAGGTTTGATTTTCTAAATTTTTTAGAATAGAATTACATATGTATTGTACAAGATGATGGAGATAGCACCAAGGAGCAATCACGGAGGCTCATCAAGAGTTGAAGACCTCCCAAGGAATGCATCAAGGAGTTGATCACGTCCCTTAGGAATTTGACCATATATTTTCCTTAGGGCTCAAGGAAAATATCTTTGTAAAGTCCATAATCATTCATGGTTTATTATGCATGTTTTCATTTTATGTCGATATATTTTAATTACCTGCTATGATGAGACTATATATTGTGTAATTAAAATAAAATCCCTCAAATAAAATATTAAGTCACTAGCCTTCCATTATTATAGTAAAAATCATAGTTCTTGATAAGTGTTGAATTGTTGGCCCACTGTAAAGGTCACCTTACCTAGGAGATGTTTTTACTATGAGATATTATCTCCAAATAATAGGTCTAACTTAACAAAAAATACATAACTTGTTGACCTTCGCTAAGGTTATGGTATTTTTGAGGCAATATTAACTCAATATATAAGTTGCCTTCCATTATTATAACAAAAACGAAGATTAAGAGTTGACATATAAAATAAAAAACATGTCAACACTCATAACAAAAACATACTCCAAGTAAGGTGCTCCTATTAAGTGTTGACATGTTTATATTTTATATGTCGATATATTTTAATTACATATTATGATGAGACTATATATTGTGTAATTAAAATAAAATCCCTTAGATAAAATATTAAGTCACTAGCCTTCCATTATTATAGTAAAAATTATAGTTCTTGTTAAGTGTTGACTTGTTGGCCCATCGTAAAGGTCACCTTACCTAGAGCATGTTTTTACTATGAGATATGATCTCCAAATAATGGGTCTAATTTAACAAAAATATATAACTTGTTGACCTCCGTTATGGTTGTGGTATTTTTGAGGCAATATTAATTCAGTATACTAGTTGCCTTCTATTATTATAACAAAAACGAAGAGTTCCTATTAAGTGTTGACTTGTTGGCCGACCGTCAAGGTCACATTACTCGGAATATATTTTTGTTATCAGATGTGATATCTGAATAATGGGTCTGACTTAACAAAAATCCATAACTTGTTGGTCAACCGTCAAGGTTATGACATTTTTGAGGCAATGTTGGATAACACATAAGATGTGAATATCACGAGTTGATATCCAACTACTAGGAGTCACAAGAGTTGTAATTGGTAAAAGTTACCTACCTAATCAAAGTTACCTTTGGGTTGTTGGTCGGCCGTTAAGCTCAAAGTTAATTAGATGGGGTCCTAGCTCACTAGGAATCTCCAATAGATTCCTGAATCGATATTTTGAGGTTTATTGATTTGAAGTAAAATAGTGGGAGCAAACCAAATAAATTTGAAGCCCACATTTTTGGTTTGCAATTATAAAATGAAACAAATATTTGTACTATCTTTACATTTGTTGTAGAATGAATGTACACATGAACACATTTATCACCCTATATCTCCATTTATATATGATATTCTTGGACTAGTGTAAGACTTGAGAATAGTTCTTAAGCACAATTGGCTGTGTCCTTGATACCCACTTCCACCTGTCCTATAGTAACAATTATAGTTAGGAAACAATGTGCATACAAGATGCATAAAAGATGATAATGATATTGCTACTTGTATCATAATGTCATCTATAATTCCTAAGCTATAAAAATAGCACAAATTGATAGGTCTTTTGTCCGTAATTGTGCATCTCAAAGAGTTGTTGATACACAATATAGGACCATTAGATATGAGATATCTAAATAGTAGTTTGTCAAGGAAGAAAGGGGTACTTTATTGCTTGTTAAAGGGAACCCAAGCGTGGTCTTAAGACCCAAGTAGCTATGACAAAGCTTAAAGGTGTGATCAAAATGGACAAGTCTAAGGGCACATGTTTCCAATTTTGTTGGAAAGGGAATTGTAAGGCTTATCTAAATACTAAGAAGTTGAAGAGGCCAAGTAAAGCTTGTACTTCTAATTATGTTTATGTTTGAGATAAATTTATCTGCTAATTAAGATCATTTGGTGTAAGATACCGGATGTGGATCCCATATTTGTAAAAATATGCAAGATCTTAAGCATAGTAGACAATTGGCAAGGAGAAAGTCAAATTACATGCGATGAATGGAGCAAGAGTTGCTACACCAGCTGCTGAAATTTTTACACTCTACTAGCTAGGCTTGTTCTAGAATTTAAAACATTGTTATTATGTTCTGATACTTATAAAAGAACATGACATCAATTTACATTAGATGTGGAAAGATTTACCATTACAAAAGAGAATATATACTGTTCTTTTACGTAATGGTGTTCTTTGTGGTATTGTATCATTAATGCAACGTTTTACAAATTTTAGACCTTAATAAGTCCATTCTCAAACATAGACAAAACTTTATATTTTGAAACAACTATCCTTCTGGAATTATAGATTTGGTCACGTGAATGAGAAATGTACTTCCAAATTACATAATAGATGTGTACTTGGACTCATTCAATTACGAATCGTTTGAGACAAGAGATGACCAAAACACCTTTTATCATAAAAGGTGAATGTGCTAGTGATCTTCATGGGTTTTAACATGTAGATGTTTTAGGTCCAATGTTGATCTATGCTAGAGGTTGTTTATCATACTTCATGACTTTTATGGATGACTATATTAGATATGGTTACGTGTATCTTATGATACACACATTCTTGAGGGTTGAAGTAAGAAAAATAAGTTGACAAGAATATTAAAATACTAAGATTTGATCTATGTGGATAATACTCAATGTCAAGAGTTTCAAAATAATTAAAGGAGAATGTGATTCTTTCTCAATGCTCTCCACTTGACACACCATTGCTGATGATGTGAGAATAAGGAGAACTTGTACCCTATGAGATATGGCGCAAACTATGATGAGCCATACTACAATTCCCTACCTCATTTTAGGAGTTTTTGCCTCAGACACGAGCTTGTATACACTCAAATAATATCTATTTGTGGGGTATCCTTGTGAAAACAATATACACCACTTCTATAATCCCCTTAAGCAAAAAGTTTGTCTTAAAAAATGTCTTTTCTAGAAAAATAGTTTATTCTTAAAAGAGACAGTGGGAGCACAGTAAAACTTGAAAAGGTTCAAGAACCGCAAGTTGACATAGATCAATATTTGGAACTAGAGCTTATGCCATATGTTGATGAGGTGCAACAGAAGCTCAAAGTACACAAAATCTTCAAAAGACTGGTAGAGTGCGTTATACTCTGGAGAAATACAAATTTCTCACTTATAAGAGATATTGATTTCTTATTAGTAAGAGCAATAATGTACTAGTGATAGATGATGAAAAACCTACTAGTCACGAAGAGGCTTTGTCTAGTGTAGACTCCTTGACGTGGCAAGATGCCATAAAATCCAAAATGGATTCCATGTACAAGAACAAGGTGTAGACTTTCCTTAAGTCACCTAAAGGGATAAAACCCATAGGGTGCAAGTAGGTCTTTGAAAGAAAGATTGACATAGACGGTAACATAGTTACCTATGAAGCAAGGTTAATGGAAAAGGATTCAATTTGAAAGTTTGACTTTGAAAGAAACCTTTTCACCAATAACAATGCTTAAATCCATTTAAGATTCTGTTTGCAATAGCTGCTATTATGGTTATGTCAAATGGATATGAAGAACTTATTCCTTAATGGGAATTAAAAGGTATGTATTGTTCTAATGAGATAATCAAAGAGTTTTGATTTTCTTGAAAATAAAGACAAGCTTTGTGTAATTGAAAAGTTGAGTGCGAGCGTTATCGTTTTCTTGATACTATATGTAGATGACATATCATTGATGGAAACAACATACTTCAAAGGTAAAGATATAGTTGTCCAAAATTTCTTAATAAAAGAGAGGCGATCTCTAATTTGGGAATTAAGATCGATATAGATAGATCCAAAAGATTGCTTGGTCTCACTAAATCCAAGTACATAGGCAAAAGATGCCAAAAGGTTTATCATGGTGCAATCGAAGAAGGGGTTTTTCCTATGTGATAGGGGATTACTCTTTCGAGAGATATGTGTATTTGACACTTGTCGAGATTGATGGCATTAATAGATCCCATATGCTTTTGCAATAGGTTCTATTGTATATGCTATCCTATGTACGAGACCTGATGTCTCCTAGCTTTAAGTGTTACGAGCAATTCTGGTGAGTGTCACTAGATGGTTGTCAAAGAACATTCTTAAGTACTCGAGAAGCACTAAAAGATTATTCTTGACTATGGAGATCACACTTAGGAAATGTGTGTATTGAAAGATGTGAGATTTTAATCCAATAGACATGATAAGTAAATCATGAGATGAATAGGTGTTTATGTTGAATTATAGTGGATAAAAGCGTTTTATGATATACACTATAACATATCTACAACAAAGGCTGAATACATGGTAGCTTTAGAAGTTATTATGGATTAAGGGATTCTTTGTTGGACAAAGAATAGTTCCTTCCATTGTTTTATGAAAAACAATTGTGCCATTGCTTAATCAAGGAATAAAGTCTCATCCATGATCTAAAGTTAGGGGTGGGCAAAAATAACCGAAAAATCAAAAACCTGCAATAACCAGTCCATTTTGAACTGAAAAATGAGGGTCATCAAATCGAATTTTGAAAGTGGTTAGGTTAACCGAACCTCATTTGTAAAAACAGTTTCGGTTTCGGGTATCAATTTTCAAAAACCGCAGTTAACCGAACCGGTCCATATATACATCTTAAAGGCTAATATTTATAATGTTATAGAGAAATTAAGGAATATTAATTCATTTCATTTTTCAAGTTTAAGATCAATTTAAAATTCAAATATCGTTATTTGATTTTTCTTTCAATTTAATTTATTGATGCTAACTAAAAAATTATTTCATATAACTGAGTTATGTAAATTTTTTACTCTTAAAAAGAACAACCGTTTTTAACCTTTTTACTTTTAAAAAGAGCGGATGCAAGAGTTTCGATTAGGAATTTTATTGCTTGTTTTTCAAAGTAATTGAAATTGTATAAGCATTTTTTTTAATTTGAGCAAAGGTTTATGTTATAATATTTTTATCTATTTTGTTAATACTATACGGTTCCGGTTACCCGCAGTACTTGACCCTCCTTAACCGGGTAACTGATAAGCGGTTAACCGATTAATGATGGTCGGATACGATTTATAAATTAGGCGAACTGGTACAAGCGGTTCTGGTTAGAATATTAGGTGTGTGGACCGGTTAATCGGTCCATACCCACCCCTACCTAAAGTGTATTTTGGTGCCACCATCTATTTATGGAAATAGTTTGGTATGAATGATGTAAAGACAGAAGAAGTTCCCACACAGTTAATGTCATTAATACCTTCACCATGGCCTTATTTTGGAAAAGGGCATGATAGTCATGCTTGTGGCCTAAAACCTATAGGTGATTGGTTTTAGTGTAAGTAGGAGTTTGTTAGTGTATGTCCTAAAACCAAGTCGGTTTTTGGGATTTATATATTTTGCTTATTTCATGTTATACTTATTTATGTGGAATTTTTTTTGTCATTTAATACTTGTTATTTATATTACTTGTTTATTTGATAAAGTTTATAAAATATTAACTGTGTATAAGAGATTGTAAAAGTTACAATGATGAGACTCTTATTACATATAAAGTTATATTCTTAAATATCCCTAGTCGTAGTATTAATGAGATTGGACATCATTAATATGGAAAGACTAGCACATACTTTGCCTCTACATATGGTAAGTAATAGTTGATCTCATCAACTATGGTGTGTGACACCTAAACTGGTATGTTGATGCTTATCAGAGAATAAGTTCATTGGATTGATCTGCCAAGAGTCACCATTTATAATGCTAATGAATTGTACTCTTAATGGCAATGGTGTAAGTGATCCTTCGACTTGAGATTACCACGGTATCTTGAGTGTGGATTGCTATACATTGATTCTATTGCTCGATGCTCGTAAGAGAGTATCTCATACGGTAGAGGTTGGGTATAGCGTGAAGCATGGAAGGATAGTAAGTAATCAATATAGGATTCACCACTCCTTATTAAAGGAGAGTATATCCCGGATTGGCCACTTGTTGAAATATAACTTAAAGAATTTTTCGCCCAAAAGTAAAAGTATGACTTGAAAGTGTTTTAAGGTTATACTTTTATGGAAGTTATATTTTGGGAATAAGAAATTATTAATTAGTCATTTAAAGAGTGCGCACTACACTCTTAGACTAATTAGGATATAGTGTGGTGAAAGGATATTAATTACATGATAACATTGTCATTGATAGGTGTAGTCAATCATATGACTTTCCTATTCACTTGGATGGTCATGATGCATTGCTAAACGCCACTCATGATCTATAAATGCAAATTAATTAATTAGCGAATTAATGATAAATTAAAATATTTAATTTATCTAGCTCTTGATTTGATTAATTAATGAGTTATAATTTGTACTTGTTGCCAACTTAAAAGAAATTAAGAAGCTATTTGGTTTTCTTGTGGAATAGGTTTCCTAAAGGAATAGGATTGGTTTAAGGTAAGCTTTCTAAACCTTCTTGGTTTCCAATTGCTCTTGTTTCTTTAAAAACTAAGATATTACATCTATATATAAGTCCATGCCTTGACTCTTGAAAGATGGACGAAACACAAAATTTAGAGAGAGAAAAATGAGAGAGAAGGTGGCGTCTTTCTCTCCAAGAAAAATGCCATAACCCTCTTCCCTAATAGTTAGTGTTTTTGTCTTCTTCCTCTTCTTGTTCTTGTGTTCTTCATGATGTTCAAGGGTGCTAGCGCTCAAAAGGCAAAGGAAGCAAACTCAAGGGTTCCTAAAGATCATGTTCGTGTGGATACTGTTGGAGGCTCTGCACTTGGAGGGCTTTTCATGGTAGATCAACACCTTCGTCGAATAAGATCATGCCCTTTGAAGCATATAAATCTTCTATGCTTGAGGTGTTTGTGCTAAACACCCTTTAATTGTATAGATTATATCAAAGAGATCTATGGCTAAGGTAATGAATTTTTAAAATTTCCACTACGTTACTCCCCTTATTACCTTACAGATATCAAGTATACATATATATTATATATAAATCAATGTGGTGAAGCCATTTTGGAAATCAGAACTTAGGTACCTAACAGAAATCATGGGTATTGTATTAATCACAAAAGAGAAAAGAGAATAAAAGAAACTATCAAACTGAATTTAATTTCTTTGCCTATAATTCAAAATCAAAATTCCAAAAAATAACTTGGATTGTAAAAAATATGTCTAGCCAAGCCAACCAATATAGGGCTCACCCCAACTTGACTTTATTATAGTACTAACAAAAGAAATTCCTTTAAAGCAGTGGTTCCAAGAGGATCAGTGTGAAAGTAGTCAAATAATCTATCAGCAATGTTTATTTTTCATAGTAATAGGAAGTATAACACAAACAAATTCCTAAGAATGTTTCCTAGTAAACAAACTATCAAACATGAAATTTCACTCTAGTCTTGTAATTCACAAGAAAAACAATGTTCTTGAAGGACTCTATCCATTTGTCATTATTTTCCTCACAAAGCCAATCCAGTGGCACCATCATTTCGACATAATTTTAATGGCAACCTTGGTAAACCTGAATTATATGGAATATTTTAAAATAAAATTTAAAAGGAGAACAAAAAAAGAAAATAGACATGATTTTTTTCTCTTCTCAAAACCTAAAAGATATAGAAGACAAATGGTTTAAAAAATGTATATGTTCTTCTTTTTTGTAGCCAAACCACATTCTACATAAGAGAAAGTGAATGAAGTATACGTCTTTAGATTTTAGATAGTCACGTAATATCAGGAAGCTAACACTTTTGGAAGCTGAGCTTTTCCATGACGCCATCAATTATCATTGAGGACTCACCAATTTGCATATCTTTGTATCTTTTGTGATTAGAACCAATGGAAAACAACAACAGGAACATATAGTCAATCTCTAAATTTCTAAGCAAGAAAAAATGATAGGGCATGTAGCTTAACTTAAGGTAAACACATGTAACTTAAGATGATCTCATGGTTCGCATACACAATCTTTTTAATCTAAGTCCTAACAAAATAATTCAAAGAATCCAGATGCTACTTCACCAACCCTCTTAGCTACAATGCCATGAAACATACAATAATAATATTTCAATTTTGCATCGTCATTACCTATAAATAACTAACCTAAAATTTATGCTTGACCAAAAAATTTAAAAAACAAGAAAAAAGAGAGATAACCAAAAAAATTTCAGCAATATTCTTTGATAAAAAGATGTTTATGCAAATGCTGCTTCACCAACTCTCTTACCTTCGATGCCATGAAACATACAATAATAATAGTTCCATTTTGCATCGTCATTACCTATAAATAACTAACCTAAAATTTATGCTTGACGAAAAAATTTAAAAACAGGAAAAAGAGAGAGAACCAAAAATTTTTTTGCAATTCTCGGATAGTTGTTATGCACCCATACATAATATGTACTTATATATATATATATATATATATATTTGTAAACACAAGAAGATAGATATGAATTTGAAAGTATCCATCTCTCTCTCTCTCTATATATATATATATGTATATATATATATATATATATAGATATACAGTTGTATCAAACATTAATTGACGAAGATCATTAGAGTTTTAATCCCATTCCACATGTTGTCAAACTCACTAAATCTCTTGCTAGAGGTTTAGTCAACGGATCTACTAAGTTTTTATGTGACCTTACAAGCACAATATTTACAACATCATTAGCAAGAATTTCTCTCATAAATGCATGCCTCAAACTTATATGTCTAGACTTACCATTGTACACTTTATTTAATGCTCTAGACATAGTAGCTTCACTATCACAATATTGTTACAAGTGGCATTGGTCTAGGCCAAAGATATATGTCCAACAACATATTTCTCAGCCACTTAGCCTCCTTAGAAGTTGAAGATAGTGCTATAAACTCTGCTTCTATAGTGGATTGAGCCATCGCCTTTTGTTTCTTTGATGTCCAAGAAACAACTCCACCACCAAGCATCCATATCCAACCACTTGTAGGCTTTTGATCACTAATGCTAGTAATCCAACTAGCATTTGAATAACCTTCAAGAACACTAGGAAAACAATTATAGAAGAGTCCTAAATCCTTAGTCTTTTTAAAGTAACCAAGAACTCTCGTTATAGCTTTCCAATGATCTTTACCAGGATTCTTAGTGCATCTAACTAGTCTACTAACCGAATATGAAATATCTAGTCTAGTGCAACTCATTGCATATATTAAACTCTCAATTACACTAACATACTCTAATTGAGTAATTGGATTACCAGAATTTTCATACAACTTAAAGTTAGGATCAAAGGGAGTACTCACTTCCTTCACATTTAGATGATTATATTTTTTCAATATCTTCTCGACATAATGTGACCGAGAAAGAGTAAAAACCCCATTATGCCTTTTAAGTTTAATCCCTAAGATAATATCTACTTCACCAAGATCTTTCATCTTGAACTTAGAAGAGAGGTACTTCTTAGTTTCCACTACATGTTTTAGAGTAGTACTTACAATGAGCTTGTCATTAACATATAGGCATATGATCACATTGTACTCATTAGTAAATTTAGAATAAATGCACTTATCAGCATTATTGTACCCAAGTCTACTAGAGAGTAAAACAGATTTAGACTTTTCATGCCATTGTTTTGGAGCTTGTTTCAAAACACATAAAGACTTAACTAGCTTACACACTTTATTTTCATTCCTAGGTAGCACAAAGCCTTTCGATTGTTCCGTATACACCTCTTCATCTAAGTCAACATTCAAGAAAGCCATTTCAACATCCATTTGATGTATATATAGGTTATAAATAGAAGCTAATGCTAGAAGTACTATAATAGCCGTAATTCTAGCTATAGGTGCATAAGTGTCAAAATAGTCAAACCCTTCTTTTTGCCTGAAGCCTTTGGCCACTAGTCTTGCTTTGTAATTTAAAATAGTTCCATCAGTGACAAGTTTCTTACGAAACACCCATTTATAGCCAACTGGTTTTGAACCTTGAGGTAAATCAACTAAGACCCAAGTATTATTAGATAATATTATATTCAATTTCATCGTTTACTGCCTCTTTCCAAAATGCAGTATCTCTTGACTTCATAGCCTCACTATATGATTTAGGGTCTTTTTCTACACTAAATAAAATCAGAGTTTTATTAAGTAGAGAATTCCTATTGCCTTCTACAAGGAAGACAATAGCTTGAGAGGAAATAAAGTCAAAAGGAAGATGTTTTTCTTTTCTTTGTCTAAGACTCCTTGGTTCACTAGGAGTCTCAAAAACTTTCCTTTTAATATCACTATTAGAGGCTACATTTTGAGAAGGATTTGACTCTTGTGATGGATTACTATTCACTACTGAATCTTTGAGAAACTTATTCTCAAAGAATTCAACATCCCATAACTCTACTGTTACATTTGAATCAAGGTCAAGCAATTTATAGGCCTTAGAGTTTTTGGCATAACCTACAAACACACTTTTGAGAGCTCTAGGTCCCAATTTAGTTCTTTTGTTATCAGGAACTCTATAATAGGCTACACAATCCAAAACTCTTAAATATGACAAATTTGGTTTTCTAAAGTTTTATCCTTTCTTTTAGCTAAACCATTTTGTTGTGGTGTGTATGGTGCACTAGTTTGGTGTATAATATCATTGTCTTCACAAAATTTTGAGAATTGTAGAGGAAAGTATTCACCACCTCTATCACTTTTCAAAATCTTAATTTTCCTATTTAACTAGCTGGCTACAAGAGATTTATATGTCTTAAACATACTAAATGCGTCATCTTTACTCTTTATTAGATAGACACATACAAACCTAGAGCAATCATCAATGACAGTAATAAAGTATTTCTTGCCTCCTCTTGTTAGAATACCATTAAATTCACAGACATGGGAATGCACTAAGTCAAGCATTTTTGTGTTTCTTTCAACTTTAGGAAAAGGTAATCTAGTAATCTTAACTTGGACACAGGTTTTACACTTCTATTTTCACAATCATTACAAGAAATAAATCCATTGCTAGACGTATATTTCAGCACTTTATAAGTAGCATGTCCTAGTCTGCCATGCCAAAGAAAATAAGAAGAATCAACCAAAGACTAAGTAGAACTAACATTCATTTTATTGATACTTAGGTTTGAACATGCCATTACAAGAGTAACCTTTTCCTGCTAATACACCATTCTTTGACAATATAACATTGTTTGACTCTAGCACAACCCTCAATCCTTTCTTATTGAGTACATCAGTTGATACAAGATTCTTGACTATATCAGGTACACAGAGTACATTAGTGAGAATCAACTTTTTGCCGGATGTGAATTGAAGATGCACATCCCCTTTGCCATGAACCTTGACTCTTACACCATGTGTCCTGACAACTTCATGTCCTTCAAAATTTTCATAACTCTTGAATTGATTCTTGTCATTGCAAACATGAATTGCAGCACTAGAATCATACCACCAGTTCCTTTGATGACATTGGTGTAGCCATATGAAGTTCAACTACCGTGCCTAGAGTCAACATTGTTACAATTTGCACAGTCATCAACAAGATTAGCACTTGGAGCATCATTTTTCTTTTGTTTTTTGTTGACTTTGCATTCGGCCTTATAATGGCCTTTTTTACCACAATTGTAGCAATTCCTATTTTCCTTCTTATTGTCACTAAGTCTAGTATTATTTGGTTTCTTCCTTTTATCATTATTCTTTCTTCCTTCCACCAAATTCACTTTAGGGTCACTTTCTATTTCTTTCCTATGAAAGACCCTTAGCACCCTCTTCAATTCTCAAATGCTTCAAAACACTTGAAATAGTTAAAATTTCTAAAGTATGGAGCAATTTCTTTTGATAATCATTCCATGAAGATGGAAGTTTAGCAATTATTGGTCCCACTTGAAAAGATTCAGAAATTTCAGCACCATATTCTTTTAGTTTTGAAACAATAACTTGGAAATTGTGAATTTGATCCATAAGTGAAGAACTATCATCAAGTTTAAACTCAAAATACTTTTTAATGAGCAACTTATCTATTCCTTGCTTTTGAGTGGAGCATTCATGCTCAATTGCAGTCCAGATGTTCCTTGGATTCTTCTTTCCTTCGAACATGTCATAGTATGAATCCGAGAGAGTGTTGAGAATGTGTCCTTTGCAGATTATCTCATCTTCTTCATGCTTCATCCTTTGTTTCTTCACTTCACCAGGATCTCCTTCCCTTGGAAAGTCAAGAAGGTCTACATTGAGAATGTAAGCAACTTTCAAGGTATTGAGGTAGAACATTAACTTGTCTTTCCATCGATTGAAGTTGGTGTCAATTCCATCAAGTTTGTCCAACTTGATGAAGTCTTGATTCACAACTTTGATGGTAGATTCTTGAGTGGACTCTATGAAAACGAATTAAACTTCAAGATTGTTGGAAAAATTAGGGGGTTGTATGAGGAGTTAAACTTAGGAAAAGACTAAGGTATAAGTAAAGTTGCAGAAACTTGAACACTTAATAGTTTGTCCAAGTAAATCAAGATTACATAGAATAATTCAAGGCGTGTATATTACTTTCCTTGAAGTTTAATTGTCGCCATTATCTTGCTATGTATACATGTACAACATGTACACATATACATGTATATGTGTACATGTACGTGTGCATGTACATACATGTACGTGTCCATGCAAGGACACGTACATGTATGTACATGCACACGTACATGTATGTATACATGCACACGTAGATTATACATACATACATGTATGCATGCGTGTCACGCATGCGTACATGTATGTATGTATATGTACGTGTGCATGTATACATATACATGTATATACATGTATGTGTACTTGCATGTACACGTACGTGTATATACATGCACACGTTATATGTGTACATGTATCATGTACATGCACAAGTACATGTACACATGTACACATATACATATGTACATGGTTTACATGTACTATATATGTATAATGTACAACATGTACATATATACATATATACATGTATATATGGAGTAATACTCAAGAAAGACAAAGTATATGATACGCGTGGAATATGTATGCCAAGAAAACTTAAATTTTCCGGTAATGCAACTCGTTGAACTTAAGATCTCGTTTTCGTGAACCAATGAACTCTTGAAGTGGAGTTGTTTTGCCTTGAATTTTCTCTTGAAGAAGAACACGCCTAAGAATAATTTAGAATAGACCAAGTTGAGCGAGTTCAATCATCTAACGTAAATCACACTAAGATTTGATAAAAAAAAAAAACTCAAGAAAACTCTAAGCTAAGTTGTTGGTCGCCACAAGCAAGGCTTGATAGGACCGAGAGTAGTTCTTAATCAACAAAGAACCAAGAAAATCCCTAAGAAAATCACACGAGTTTTTGACTGAATATTTCTAAAATTTCATTTGAAAATACGAGAACCTTTTATTGGCATACATGGAATATTCTAGAGTTATAAAAATAGACTTAACTACTATAACTACTTCTAAACAAATAGAACTACCAAAACAAAGTATAAACTAACTAAATATTCTAGAGTTGTAAAATTAGACTTAACTACTATAAGTACTTCTAAACAAATAGAACTACCAAAACAAAGTATAAACTAACTAAGCTAACTAAGTTAATTACAACTCTAAAATTAACATAAAAGACGCCTAAAAAACCTAAATGGGCTGGCCGTGAATCACAAAGGCCCATGGAGCTTCAATTGGACTTCAACTCTTGACTCATCTCACACTTGTGGTCCAAAAGCCCTCCATCCAAAGTTTGTTCAGCCCAAATTACTTGAATGAAACATGGAGAATGCCTGTTTAAGTCTGAATGCAAAGCCTCTTCATATGAGTTTAATATCAAACCATGTAACGCATCCTTCATTCTTCTCGTCCTTACTCTAGTCATTGGTCCATCCAAGCCTCTAAGTACATCATTGGCATCCCTAGAACTTGAACCTTCACCAGGAAGATGACCTTGTTCAGCATTCTCTCTCATGGACTCATTAGTATAAGTGTAGGTTACATACATACATATTGCCCCCACTATCTTGCTAATCAGGTTATAGGCAATAACTTCTAGGATACAATGAATTTCTCAAACAACCAAGTAGCAAGTTCTTGGATTGTCTTTTTACAAGAATTAGAATGCACTTAATTAATTGTTTTTAATGTTAGAACAAACTAATATGTAGTTCTGACGTTCACTTTTCTATTTGTGAAGTGATCAGTCATCAAATGAACAAAAATCACACATAAAAGATGCACATGTTCACTCTGAAAACTACAAAAAATGGTTTTTTGAGTGGGAATCTCGTGTCGTAATGGTTAGAAAGGCAATCATGAAAAGATTACATTCTGGTCATTCCACACGCAATAATCCACAGGAATGACCAAAAAGGAAACAACAAACATTGTGCATTATGATCATTCCCATGCATGATTCCTGGGTGCTCGAATGACTTGCGGGAATGACCAGAAGCACTTTGTATGTCACAAACTACTCCAACACTCAAAGTGCTGCTCCCAAAAAGTACAATGACCTTAATTACTATGCTTTAGTGGCTCAACGTCTGTGTTTGAACAATAAGGCCTACCTTGATGGTTTTGAGCAATGCTCCAACCTGCAATATACCCAAATCCACCATCCCGAGACTAATAAGCTATGAAATATAGCCAAGTTTTTTGCCCTTTATGTTTGCAACAGATGCTCTGCCGCGGCAAATTTTGGCAGATGTCTGCCTCACAGAGGACATCACCTCTTCCTCTTGGATTTTCATTTAGGTTTTCTTTCAGGAGTTGGCATAGCATTTTGGCACTAGTTCCCTTAATCAGCATCTAACTAATCCTGTTTTCCAAGGCTCTCTTCCTTCTATTTACCCTAAGGGCAATCCGAGGACTGTTGAATTCTATCAACATTTTCACTTCAAATGGACTTTATGGTTTAACCGAAACCTGAAGAATTACTCGAGAGACATAGAGTTCAAGATCGAGGCAGCATAGGCTAGATTCACGTTCTGATTATGTGTCAAATGACGAAAACTCTTTTGAATGATAGCAACCTCTCTTGTGGTACAACTAACTATCTAAAAAAATAATAATAATGTTTAGAACGAATTCTGTTAGATGGAATCTATATGACGCCTACTTGTTTGTTGATATTTTTGGAACATCTTTGTTACTATATTCAAATGTCTGATGGTTTAAAGTCACTTTTTCTTATTTTATTCTTCTGCAAACTATTATATTGAGCGTCTAACAGTATTTGTAGTGCTGAAAAATTGTGAGATGCGACCAGACAAATGATATGGAATTTAACTTTTTGTAAACATCTTGAGAATGCGTTAATATTTGTTATTTCATTCTTAATTTATTGGAGGTTATGATGCAGATTTATAAATGGATAAGTGCCTTCTTAGTAAATCTGATAAAAATGATAAAAGAATAGTAAATTTGAAACAACTACATCTCCCTTATCTTAAATCAATTACCATGAAAATCTCTAATTTCATCATTTTACGGCCCTAGATGTGATTGTGAACTCTCAGCTTAAATTTGTGTATGATGTGAGCATTACATGTCTCCATGCAGTGGCTTGAATGGTGAAAGAGTGCAACTAGGTGGAAGCACAAGAGTTGAGGTTTTCTATTGGCATTGGTGACATTGAATGTTTGACGATTTAATTACTTTATTATGTTATCTTTAAATATGTTTTTTATTCCTTCTGATTCCTCCTTGCGCCGGCGGAGAAGAGGGTTGGTCATGTAGAAGTTATCGGATGCATTAACACTAGTTGAATTGGCTTGCTGATAGCCTGATTTTGTAGTTACATTAACTTCAGAGTAATGAATATATAAAACCAAAATTATTTTAATTAGTGAAATCGTATTATTGAAATATTTTAGTGTTATAGATATAGATGGATATATCTTTACGTTGGTTGTGATGAGGTATACACAGTGGCAATTGAAGCCACGTTCCCCAACGCCCCGAGGTCAAACAATCCAACACAGAACAAGGTGCAACGTACTAGGTCACTCGTATATATGAATTCATCAAAAAGTAGCTTGAGATCATTGAATGAGTTAAAGACGATGAAATAGTTGAATTAAGGCAAAAGGATATAGAAATACATTGACTATAATATTTAGAAAGTTGGAGTCATCCTATGAAGAAAGTTGGCTTACTTCTAGAGGGTAATTCTATCCTTTTGAAGAAATTTGCTTTGCCAGGCAAATTGTTGTTGTGAGATTAGGTTTAGTAAAGATTCCTGGTGCATGATATTTAATCAAGAACTAAATATTCCAAGTGATCCTTCTAACGATCCTCCTACCAATCCTCCTAATTATCCTTCTAGTAATCCTTCTGGTTCTTCTCCTAGTGATCCTCCTAGTAATCCTCCTACTAATCCTTCTAATAATTCTTCTAGTAATTCTCCTAGTAAATGCTCCTAGTAATCCTCCTACTATTCCTCCCGTATCCAAGCCATTGAGTATGGACAAACCTCCATAACCTCCCAAGGGATGCAGGCCATTGTGACTGGCACTGTCACCACCACTGCCCATTAAACCTTGCAAAATATTCATCCCACCGGCCCCAGTGTTCTGGCCATCTCCATCGCTCCTAAAATATTCCATACCTGGAATAGCGCCACTGCCATTGTCGCTTAGTGATAATCCTTGAAACAAGTCTTGCAATCCTCCATTATGACGACCACTATCACCACCAACTCCAAATAGTCGAGCTAGTCCAGCTCCACTCCCCATTATTCCAAATCCACCATTAGGTTGAGAGGAATTACCTATCGATTGATTGCTCATACCACCACAAGATCCAAGCATCCCCGCCAGGGATTGTGAGACGGGTTGAGCAACACCATTAGATGCACCACTAAGAATCTGGCTCATGATGGCACTTACCTGTTGTCCATAAGCTCCACTATTCATTGCCATGCTTGCAGGAGGCGAAGAATATGTACTTGTCGTTATGTATGGAATCTGAATTAATGGTCGACTTGATGGTTGATATATAGAATGATTTTGCTTTGGGGGCGATGCATTTATACAGGTCAAATGGACATCAAATTCGCAGACGCTGCATCGATATAGCCAGTTGTTGTGTCCAGTCATTTTGCATATATCACAAGAAAAGACCTTGTTTGGATAAGGCGGTGAGAATGTAAGTCTAAGTGGGTGGTGGTGAGAGGGGTGAGTGTAAACCATCGGCATCGATGCACAACGGGTGTGAAGGTTTATTACACACGATTGGCACCGGTAAGAAAAGCCATCGCCTGGTTTTCCACATGCATCACAATAGAATATGACTTCAGGGTAGGCTGGTTCTGGGACGAGGGAAAGAATATGGTTGTTTTGGTCAAATGGATGTGTGATTTGCTGAGGCAGTTGGTAACATTTTTGATGGAGGATGTAGTTGCACATCGTGCAACCGTATGTCATTCCAGAGACCTCAAGTTTGCAGGCTGCACATGAATTAATGTTTAAGCCTTGTAAGGGGTGTGGATGACTGAAATGGTTGATTGAGGTTGAAGATTGATCAGTTCCTGGAATAGTTGAAGACTGATCAAACTGAGTTTGAGAACCAGGCTTTTCCTCCATTTATGTTTTTTTGTCTCTCTATTGCTGAGCTTCAGTTTCGAAAAATGCTCTTAAAAAGGGGTACAAGTCGTTGATTTAATCATGCTAGTCTCCACTAGTAAAGACAACTGGTCGGCAACGTGGTAAATAAGAAATTGGTTTGGCTTGGTCAATAAAATCAAATTAGATTAGTTGTGTAAAGAAAACAATCACTTGCTAAGTAACATCTTGGAAGCCACGAAAACGTGTAACTAGACGCTTGATGTGGAAACATAATGCTTCATACATGCACCCTATGGTTGACCAGGAATGGATTAATATTCTCTTCAAATTAACTAATCTTTTTCCAAAGTTGACACCCTCTATTTTTTATTTTTTATTTTTTAATTTTTTTGGTTCAGAAGTGTGAATGAGTCGGTCTCGACTCTTCTTTTAAAGAGGTATATCGAATTTGAGATCAAATTTGTTGATTGCAATTTTAGAACTCGAATTGAAATCGAGTCATACAACGATTAGAGCTTGAATTGAACATTTAGATTTTACAAATTTTCATTTTTCTATTACAAAATAATAAAATGATAAACCATTATTATTCAAAATTCAAAAGTGTGAAAGATACAATTTGTTTAAAGAGTACAATTATTTTAAGGGTTTATGACATTTTGTTCCCTTAATGTTTAGCCCATTTCTCACTTTATCCTCTGACATTATTTTTTTCTCAGTTAGAAAACTCTATCAGTCAAACTAAGCAGTTTGACCATTGAAAAAGTTGAAATGCCAAAAATGTCCCCAATGTAACCATGGATTTTGATTGACGAAAATATCCCCCCGTTGGTTTATAAAAAAGAATTACTTGATGTTTAAAGTGCAAAACTTTCTCTATTTTCAATTCAGCATTCTTATTTTTCCAAAATTTCTACAATTAATCTAAAAGCAACAAAAAAAAAAAAAATCCTACCTGAAAAAGACATTGCAACCAAAAAATAGAAAAATGTTGCAAGGATCTCCAATGTCCTAAATTTTTTCAATAACACACAAGAATCAGCTTTGACGTGCAAATGCAGTAAAAAGTAGTGTTTTAAAAATAGAATCGGATCGACCAGTTTAGCCGGTCAAACTGCAAACCAATCATGGGTCTAGTCTTTATAAAGAAAATATAAAAAAAAAACCATATCAAATAGTTGAATCGACCGATTAAACCAAATTAGATTGTGACCTGGCCGCTCTTCTGGTATACTGGCTGGTCCAGTTTTTAAAACACTAGTAAAAGGCACCTTTATGCATCTCTTAGACACTAGAAAATCCCAGAAAATTTTTTATCATTGATCAAGCTACAATGTAAAATTTTATTGTTAATATTCTCTTATTATTGTCTTTAAATTTGTTGTAAATCCTGGAAGAACATATTAAATTTTTTTCGGTCAGTAAGATATGACTTTTAGGTTGCGATTTATGTTTTTCTACTTTCTTTCTGTCACATGTAACAGACGAAGGGAAATTTTCCTCTATTTGGTAAGGTAATTTGGTCTGATCATTATTATTCTAAAGATATTACTATATTTTTGCATTTTCGTTACACAACATCTTAGTTAACTATCAAATTTTAGGATAGATTGAGAAAAAAATAATAATGTTGGGGGATAAAGTGAGAAATAAACTGAACATTAGGAGACAAACTGTAATGAACCCCTAAGGGCATTATTGTATTTTTTACATGTCCATCAAACGCCGTTTTAGTTGACCGTCAAGTTTTGGGGTAGATTGAGAAAAAAGTATCGTTGGGCAAAAAAATGAGAAATGAGCTGAATGTTAAGGGGACAAACTGTAATAAACCCTTATTTTAATAATGTTACACACATAAATAAAAAAAAGCAAAAATATTGAATAGATCAATAAAATCTTGAACCGAGTACTAATTGAACTTGACTCAACAATCGAGTTGAGTTACTCGAACTCGTCGAGTTTGGTCAACTCTAAACTTAAATCGAATTTTTGACCAAACTGCTCGCAAGCGATTAGATTTTTTGACTGCCCATTTTTATTGAGCAAATGTCAAATTTGATATTCCTAGTAAGATTTTGAAGCTTTTTTTTTTAATAGCGATATTTTCTGGGTGGGTTATCGTTTTTTGCTACAGATTGATACAGTCCATTCCTTCATCAAGACTTGGGAAAACAATTACTTAGCAAAGAAAGTAAATTATTTTCAAAATTTCAATCCTAATTTCAGTTCTAGCGAGTCCAAGCATTAACTTCTTTTTTCACTACAAAACAATGATCATAATATTCAATTCATATGTGTCAAAATACAATCCGTTATAAGTGAACAAATACGTTCATTGATCAGACTGTTGATAACTTTTTAATGTTCAGTGAATTTTGTACAGCAAATGGCAACTTTTTATAAATTTTCGGTGAAACTACACGTTCAATTTTGAAGAAGTGAGAAGTTAACCTTTGGCTATTTTCTTATATAATTTTTTCCGATTTCATAACATTAATAGGTATACTAATTATTTATTTCAAGAATGTATATATTAATTACAATAAAAAAAACAAAAGAATTTATATTTAGTTTGTCTGCAATAAGTGATGTGGTAAGACAATGAATGGGAAGGCACTCGATATACTGGTTAGTTTCACAGAACTAAAGAAAAACTTGAATGCTCAAGGAAAAAAAAAGAAAAGAAAAAGAAAAAGATACTCGGTAGGGTGAGCGTTTATAAATTAAATGCTAGTCTGTGACTCACCTATAAACACAAGTAAACATTTTTTTTTTCAAAGTGAAAGAATGAACATGTAAAACTAATTTAATTTGGTTATATTTTTTTAAAAAGTTACTTTAAATATTCTTTTGGATCATTTGTATGATATTAGAAGAGTATTATTTAAGATTGAAATTTACCCCACCGATACGTTTTTAAATAAAAAGCTACCTAACTTGGAATCCTGCCTGTATATGTTTAATTTTGTAAACGTATTCATCAAATATTTAGTTGTTTCACAACATGGTCAGTGCTTGCCTACTTTATAATTTAATATTTTTCTGAATCGGACTTAACTTTGACTTTGATATCCTTAACTTACAATATTTGCTTATGTAATGGCTTGGATCTTTGTGAAGATTATCTTTCGTCATTTTATTATTAGGTCCTGTCCATAATATGTTAAAAAAAGATTAATGCATCAGTATGATAGAAAATTTTCTATTAATGCATCAATATGGTAGAAAATTTTCGAATTTTTGTTTAGATAGAAGTTATGCTCAATATGGTATAAATATCTTAGAAGTAAATATGAGGAAGAAAAAAATCCTATAGCACTCTATTAATGTATCAGCAGTCATTTAGGAGCCACTTAGAGGAATGCGCTAACTAGGAACAAAACCAGAAATTTGAGTTTGGGCGAGTGACATTGACATGTATAAATAAAATTTTATTTTAGGGATAAAATTTAAATAAGTATAAAAAGCTATTATAAATCAAATATTATTCTAATTGGTATATTATGTGCAATAGTAAAGCTATTATATATGTAGCTCATGGTTTTTCTTAGTTTTAATAATAACGAACCAATAAAGATTATCTAATAATGGTTGTTATAGTATATAACGGTATATTTGCATAAATAAACAAGTCATAATGGCATCATTTAGCCATTAAAGTGAATCAAATCATGTTAAAAAATGTACAAATGTAAAGTGTGTTCGGACACTAGTTCGATCATGTCTTTGGTTGTTCAAACTGATCTAGAAAATTTTCAAAAAGCATCGGCCAGTAATTCGGCCAAGTATTCGGTCATCCGAAGCTTACAGAGAGTAAGATCAGTCGCCTTTTTGGCCAGCCCTTCGGGTGTCCGAAATTGCAGACAGCATGTTTCGGACATCATTTTGGCCATTTGGAGAGAGAACAGAAAGTTCAAGAGGAGTTCGGTCTTAGGATCTGATGAAATACTAGCCATCTGAAGTATTGGAATATTGCAATCTTGAAAAAGGTTCAGCCAGGAGTTCGGATGCTTACCTGACACTTCGGCAATCTGAAGTCCCATTATAAAGGCAACTAACAGAGTTTGGCCAGCACTTCAAACAGCGACCAGTGGATTAGGCCGGTCGAACTCCCTAACGGCTAGTTTATTCTGCATTTAATGCTTAGCTGTTGAAGGGTAGTTTAAGGCCTTCTTTTTGGCGCCCTATAAAATCCATGAAGTTTGAAATTATTTGTAACCGTTACCTACATTTATTGCAAGTGTTAAAGAGTGATTTTGAAGAAAAATACTCTCTTCATTTATGTTTTCCTGTAATAGTTTGTGAGATAGTTAATTGGATTTGAATGTAGTTCTTCATTGGGTGAGTGGAAGCATTCAATTGTAACATAGTAAGGGTTAACTAAGTAGAGTTGTAAAGCTCTTTGGCTCAACTAGTAGGCAATTAGTGTGAGCAAAGAATGATCCTTTTTACGTACAAGTTGATTTGCTTTACTAACAATTAAAGAAGTTACTAGCAGATTTAATTGCAAGTTGTGGAACTTGAGTGTGCATGTAGAAATTGAGTTTGGCACTGAACCACTAGAAATTGGTTGGTTCTCTTACTTTATTCTCTTTATCTATTGTTCTTATTATTGCTTATTTGAGTTATCCATCTACATTATTATTATCTTGGTGTATTGCTAAGTGTGTTCACTTAGACAAAATTTGTCTAGTTAAATTGGGTGAAAAAATTAAGCATAATTGCATTAGTTTTATGCAACCGTAATTCACTCATGCCTCTTAGGTTTAGGGATTTGCAATTGGTATCAGAGCTTGGTCTTCATTTGCATTAGCTTACTAGCTAGGAGTTGACCATGGCAACTAATAATGCATTATTTTTAGAAGGGGCAATCCATTGTTAGACCTTCCATATTTAACGGTCTAAATTTTGATATTTGGAGAGCTAGAATGGAAATATTTTTGCAATGTATAGATGTTGAATTATGGTATGTAGTTAGTGAAGGACCTTATGAAGTGACCATACATGGCCAAGAATTAAGAAAACCTTGACCAAAAACTATGAATGAGTTGAGTGATCAAGATACAATAATTTCACTTTGAATGCCAAGGCCATGAATGTTTTATACAATGTCTTAGATGCCAATGAGTCTTCTAGGATAAAAGGTAGTAAATCGGCAAAATAAATTTAGAACAAGTTGAAAGAAATTCATGAAGGAAGTGAAGATATGAAAAAACATAGAAAATCTTTACTTGTGGCAAAATATGAGGCATTTAGAATGGAACCTCATGAGAACATTGATAATATGTATTCTAAGTTCAATGGTATTGTTAAAGATTTTGAAGCACTTAGTATAGAATATTCATTGTAGACACCAAATTTTGACATACCATTTATTTTTCAAACATTAGAGGCATGTTTGTATTTTTTGGGGTCAAATTCTAATTTTTTAATAAAAAGGGGAACAAAATCAGTTTTCAAGGGACAAAACAATAAGTTTCAACTGTAAATATTTTTTTATTAGTTCTGAGGTTTTAAATTCATATTTTTTACTTTCCTACATATTTTTTAAATTTTTTTGTGATTTTTTGGATTTAATTGGTATCCTTTTTATATTTTGCCAGCACAAGGACAAAATGGTAATTTCACCTCACAAACACCATTTCAACTTATTTTAGGTCCCAAATTTATTTTTCTAATTCTTTAAGCATGTTTCTAAATTTTCTTTATTTTTTTGGGGACGATTGCTATTTTTTCTTTAAATACTACATTTAGGGGCAAAATCATCATTTTACAGTTTAAATTCATTTTTTGCCAATTTTTGAATCATAAATGCATTTCCTAGGGTTTTAAGCTTATTTTTAATTTTTGGTTATTTTTCGAGAACAATGGCTATTTTTCTATGTATTTTCGTTGTCTAGGGACAAAATAGTCATTTTACAATTTAAATTTATTTTTCGCCAATTTTTTAGTCATAAATGTATTTCTTAGGGTTTTAAGCTTATTTTTAATTTTTGGTAATTTTTCGAGGCCAATAGCTATTTTCTGTGTATTTTTGTTATCCAAGGGCAAAATCATCATTTTACACCCTGAACACGTTTTTGATCAGTTTTAAGCTCTACCCTTTATTTTGAAATCTACTTTGAATTTTCTGGAAAACTTTGGAGATTACTATCATTTCTTTGTCCTAATTTTAAATTTCTTGGGTAAAAAATATTTTTCTTAAATAAAATTAGAATTTTTATTACCAGTGGCATTTTTGTTATTTTGTAGTATTCTTGGTGACCAAGATAACTAGCTCTATAAATACCCCCCTTAAATCAAAAAAGAAAAAAAATGAAAAATTGAAAACCCTAAAACACATCTTTATCTAAATTATCAAAGATTATTCATACCCCATAAAAACACACACTAGACCGCCTGTTCTTTTGATCTTGTTACTGTTCATCTTCCTCAAGATGGTTACTATTCATCAAGATTAAAAGGTGAGTTCTTCTCCTTGATTTGGTTCATTCTTCTTCTATTCTTAGATAAAACTAATTACTTATATGTATTTATTTGAGATTTTTGGGTTGAATATTGTTTAATCTTTCTTGAATCTGAGCATTGTTTGTGTTTTGGATTTTCTTATTTCTCTCTCTGGTTTTGTTCCTTTTTTTGGGTTTTGGAAATTTTCTTTTCTAGTTCTTTTCTTCTTTCTCACCATCTCTCTCTTTCTCTCTCCCTCCTTCTCCCTCTCCACTAGAAATCCCAAGTTCCACCATTAAATCACCACCTTCAACCATTATCAACCACCAGAACCTCCAAGCTCCACCAGCAATTCACCACAAACCACGCCCAAACTTATACCAAAACCATCTATCTTCCATCGTTCAACCACTAGTAAACAACCCAGACCAGCAAGGCCAGTCAAAGCCACCCTCTACAACTGAATCTCCACACTCAAACTACCCAAAACCACTGCATCACTACTGACTTCACCACTCCCACCTCCTCACCACCAGAACCTACACAGAAAGCAACGAAACAACCCCTAATTTTACCCAAGTTTTCTCCCTTGTACTGCCAAAGCCCAACAACCACAAGCACATAAGCCGCCAATCTTTGCCCTGCAATTGCCAAGAACATAATCCACCAGGCCACTGCCCAAAACCGACCCATACCACCAAATCCCCACCGTTGACAACCTACAGAAAATAAAACAAAGCCAGCCAAATACACCCAATAATAAAAACAAAATTTCAACTCCGTCAGAACCACTCCTCTGATACTAGTCCAAGCCATTGTCATCCCTTCCATTACCTGGAGAAACAATTCACAAATTACCTAATTCCACATATACAAAAGTCATTCACAAACTGTCGAATCATCTCCAAAACCCCCACTGAGCACAGAACCAACAGCCAAACCTCAGTCCTCTTCTCCACCTCCAAACCGCCTAGAACCCATTTAAATTAACAATCACAAACCCCAAATCCACTGCCCAAATCACTAAGAATAGTCATAACCACCACCAAGCTAAACCAATTCCAGTCACGCCCCCATTGAAAATCCATCAGTCAATCCCAATCGCCACCCCTGCAACTACAATTTCCAGAGCACATATGCAATCTCCACACCCCAGCCCACCAGTCAATCATCACAGAACCACCACATCTATCAATTGGCCATAACCAGCTTCCCTACGATCCAAATTCAACCTCCACAAAGCCCACAACATGTAGAAAAAACACAAACAAATCACCACCAAAATTGCCCAAAACAACCACCAGCTAGCATTCAACCCCTCGCTACTAATAATCACCCAAATAGCCCAACCAACGACCCAATGCACTTGAAATTACCCACACACACACCACCGTACGACCACCAATAGCATTATCTACCCCCATCTCTGCCGTCCCTAAAATTACTCAAGTACACTCAAATCCAATCAACGGCCACCGTTCACCGCTCAATTACATAACTCTAGTAGCCACCATCACATCTATGCATCCTCTGTTTCAAGAGAGAACAGAGAAACAGAAAGGGAGTTCAAAGAGACGAAAGAAAGAGAGACAACGGACAAAAAGACTGCAGAGAAAGAGAGGGAGAAAACAAAGAGGGATAAACCAAGAGAGGCTGACCGGGTAAGAGCTAGTGAAGAAAGAGTGAGAGACCAGCAGATAGTGAGTAGGCTATGAGACATGAGAGAGAGAGCGAGAGTAGATGAAATCAGTGAGAAGGAGAAAAGATAGAGAAAGAGAGAGGCAAACGGAGAGGGGAATGAAAGAATGAGAGGAATAGGAACCAGAGAGAAAGACAGGACCGTAGGCGAAGAAGAGTGAAGGAAGAAGAGATTACAGAAATGGAGAGAGAGAAACAAAAGAAAAAAAAAGAGAAAGAAGAGGAAAATAGGGAATTTCTCTAAAACTGAAAGAGCAAGAATCGTGGGGAGGGTGTGGCTAGTTTTTTTTAAGATTTTTAGTATTTTTTATGTATAAAATGGGTGGGACGTATTAGTTTTATTTAATTTTATTCTTTCTTGTAATTAGCACTTTAGTAATTATTTCTCCTTTAACATGATCATACCCCTTAATTTTTGAAAATTTTGCTTCTCATTTTTTTTGTAATTGCAGATTGATCCCTTAAATTTTATTGTTTTCTTTCAATTAGTCCTGTGTAAATGCACTTTACTCCCTCACACTAGCTCAATTTACATGTTCACCCCACTAGTTGCTGATTTTTGTTCTTAACCCTTATACTTACTGTAATTTATATTTTACTCCCCATTTATTGCTAGAACTCACATTTTGCCCCCATAGTTGCTGGATTTTTATCTTTGCTCCCCTATTTAGCTTTAATCTTCAAATTGTGCCCCCACGCTTGCTTAAATTTTTGATCTGGCTCCTAAGTTTGCTTGTATTTCTATTTAGTTCCCTTAGTTTAATAGAGTTTACATTTTATCCCAAATTTGTTAGTATTTATATTTTCATGCTTTATTTTGCCTAAATAGCGATACCTTGACGTGTTTATTTGTGTTCTTTAAGCATTGGTATCGGGTCTTCTAAGAGGTAGCCCTATCACTTGTTATTTACTCTTTATGTGCTCTAATATGCTCCAATGTGATATATTTTTTTATGCATTATTTTTTATTTATTATTTGTTTCTTGTTTTACATGCATTTCGTGTATGTACATATTTAATTTATTTAATTTTGAATTTTTTTATTTTGACAAAAATGTAATATTTTGTATTTAGTTAGCCAATGTAATAGTTAGATTACATTTCTCGTATTTTTAGCAAAAATCTTGTATTTAAATAGCAAGTGTAATATATAGGTCATTTTGCTTACCCCCTAAAATTGTAGCTAATTTCCCCGGTGTAATAGCTAGGGCTCGTGTGGTTTTGCGTGCTTACGTGCTTATATGTTTTATCCCTTTCCTTAGAACTTTGCATCTAGATATTATGTTTACATGCTACTTGTTCCCACGTGTTATTATATGTCTTTATATGTTTACTTGATTTCAATTCATGCTTTATTGCTTTAATTCACGTTTTATCATTTTTATTGTCCCGTTACCACACTAGTCCAACGCTAGTTGTGGCTTTCTTGCTGCCCCACTAGTCCAATGCCTAGTGGAGATTCCTAGAAAGAGTTAGTCCAATGCTAGACCCTTAGGATATTTTAGTGCTAGGTGCACTCGTGTGCATTTTACATCCCACTTCACACATTTTAGTTTTCTTTCCATTTTGCATGATTATTATTATTATTATTATTATTATTATTATTATCGTTATTATTATTATTATTATTTATTTTCAACACATCTTCAAATGCATGACATCTAGGTTGCACTTCACTTAGAATTTTAGGACATTTGTGTGATCTGACTAGAAATAGTCGCCTATTCACATGGGAAGCGGTGGCGTACATGCCGTTCTCTCCCCTCCGTGAGTAAAAATATTCAGTCACGAGATATTAGTCCCCCGTATCCGTCATGTTGCATCCCCACTTTCTTCAACCACTTATTATCTATATTACTATTTTTCTTTTCTTTTTGCATTTCATTTTACATAGACACTCGTGACTCCCTCGAGGCCTCACCTCGGGTTTCGCAATTAATGCGATAATCCCGACCAAGCCTCAACGGAACATACTGACCCTCTCGATACTCACATTTAGACTTAGAATTTGTATTTAGATACATCTAAACGCGATAGAACTTAGGGTTAATTTAGAAAATTTTGATTAAACCTTTCAACTAGCCTCGGCTAGGTAGAAAAGATGCCTTAGGCACAAACCTTTGCCTTCCCTTTCTTCAAATGTGACTCACGAACTTTTTTCTCTCGTTTTTCGTATACCGGAGTTGGAAAAAGGGTTTTAAATGATTTTTCTAAGATTTTACTTTAGTTTTGTTAAGCGATTTTTTTGGGTGACTTGGTACACCCTAACTCAGTGCCAAGTGGTGACTCCATTTTTAAAAATAAAACCCTTTTTAAAAAATTAGTTGACGAAAACTGTTGCATATTTAGTCCCGGCCTTACTTTCTTTTAAAATATCATTTTTCCTAAAAAACACATTTTTACTAAAAACTCGATTTTTATCAAACACGCATGGTTTTTTCCAAAAACTCTACCTTTTCGAAATGAGTCACCAAATCGGACTGCCTTTTCGGGGCGCAATAGTCTCGACGCCACCCGTGTGTCATTTCGGGGCGCGACATTCATTGAGTGAGAAAAATAAAAAAAAATTTGAATGTCTTGCCTATAGAATGGGAATCTAAGATTACCCCCATTCTAGAAGCTAAGAATTTAAACTTTTTTTTTATTGACTTGCTTGTGAATTCACTAACCTCTTACGAGTTGAAGCTTAAGGTGGCGCGAGAAAAAGAAGAAGCTAAAATCAAGGAGAATATTGCACTTAAAGCTTCTCAAAACGATGAAGACCTTTTTGCACTTGATGATGAAGATGGATATGTGGATGCGAGTGATCTACCTCTTATCACGAAGGGAATCAAGAAATATTTCATCAACAAAAGAAGACTTGGAAGACGTAGTGCAAGCATAAACAAAGGAAGAGGAGGAAGAAGAAAGCATTTCAACAATTCTTAAATTTCTTAATAAGGTGGATTGCAACTTCGATAGAGAAATTGAAAAAAATGAAATGGGTCCAATGGCCTTTATGCCCATTAATAATAAAGAGGTAACTTCTAGTTACTCATCTCATGATAATTATGAAGAGTTTGATGTTGATGATCTAGAAACTTTTGTTATTAAATTGCATGATAGTCTCAAGGAGTCATACGCTTGGAATAAAGTTTTGAAAAAAATAAATATTTTATTAAATAAGAACTCAAAGCTTTTTCAAGAAAATGATAGATTGAAAAAGGAAAATGATATTTTCAAAAATAGATTTGAGCTTGATTTCAAAAGGGATGATTTATAAAGAAAATTAGAAGAAAAGAAAAGGTTTTATGAAAATAAAAAAGGAACAAATTTTGTTGAGACAAAGAATCGATAATGTTAGCCATTTTCTTTAATTAATATAGGGGGAGTCCTTGTAAGGGGAGGTACTCCTAGTTTTGGTAATATCAAAAGGGGGAGAATAGATGATGTTTGTTTTGTAGATGTTTAAGTGTTAAACATTATTGGTTTGTCATTATCAAAAAGGGGGAGAATGTAACTCACGATTTTCCTAGTTTTGATGATGACAAACCAATAAAGATTATCTAATGATGATTGTTGTGTGTAGTGGTATATTTGCAAAAATAAAAACGTAATAATAGCATCACTTAGCAATTAAAGTGAATCAAATTATGTTGAATAATGTGCAAGTATAAAGAGTATTCAGACACTAGTTTGGCCATGTCTTCGGCCGTCCGAACTGATCTGGAAATTTCCCAAAAAGGATCAGCTAGTAATTCAGCCAGGTATTCAGTCATCCGAGGCTTACAAAGAGTAAGATCGGTCACCTTTTCGCCTAGTCATTCGAATATACGAAAGTGAAGACAGCATGTTGTGGACATCCCTTCGGCCAACAATCTAATTGTTCAAAAAGAAAATAGAAAGTTCCACAGGAGTTCAACCATAGGATCAAACAAAATATCAGCCATCCGAAGTATTGGAATATTGCAATCTGGAAAAAGGGTTTGGTAGGAGTTTAAACACTTACATGACACTTCAACCATCCGAAGTCCCATTATAAAGGTAACTAACATAGTTCTACCAGCACTTTGGATAGTGACCAATGTGTTTGGCCAGCCGAACGCCCTTATGGCTACTTTTTCCTACATTTAATGTTTAGTCGTCAAAGGGTAGTTAAAGGCATATTTTTGGTGTCCTATAAAAACCATGAAGTCTTAATTTATTCACAACTTTTGCATACATTTATTTTAAGTGTTAAAAGGTGATTTTAGAGAAAAATACTCTTTCTTTTTGTGGTTCCTTGTAATAGTGTGAGGTAGTTGGTTGATTTTGAATATAGTTCTTCATTGGGTGAGTGAAAACATTCAATTATAGTATAGCGAGGGTTAATTAGGTAGAGTTGTAAAACACTTTGGCTCAACTAGTGAGTGATTAGTGTAAGCAAAGAGTGATCCATTTATGTACAAGTTTTTTTTTTTTGGCTAACCCCGTTCACGGGGGTGAGCGCCACTCCAAATTTTATTAAAATTAAGTGAGGGGGACATACAACCTTACCTCAAAATATCCACAAAGAGAAAATAAATTAATTCTTACATTTCCTAATAGAATGAAAACCTAGTCTATCTACCCGCATCTCTCCTCTAGCAAGGACGTGGGAGATCAAATTCTGAAGTAATCATCTTTGTCTGCTGAGTTGAGCAACCTTCATTAGGCCAAAATATCTGCTACCTTATTAGCTTCCCGATAACAATGAACAATGGAAAGAAAAGTACCCACTAACTTCATCAATTTTTGAACTTCACGTGAGATCGTCCATGGATATTGGGCCTGCTTCTTCAATATGTTGATCAATACTTGAGAATCACATTCCACATGAAATGTAGTATACCCCAAACGAATGGTTTCATGAATACCAAAAAGTAAAGCTTTTGCCTCAGCTTGAATGCTAGTTCCAGCTCCAAAAAAACATGAAAATGCAAATATAAGCACACCTTGTGAATCCCTTAAAATCCCACCACCTCCACATAGCCCCGGATTGCCCCTAGAACATCCTATCAGTGTTAAGTTTAACCGATGTAGGATGAGGAGGCAGCCATTTTACCAACTGAAAAGTATAATTCTTTTCCAATTTTTCTATGGATTGAAAAAATTGAATCCAATTTTGACCTTCCACCTTAACCTTTGGAACTGAAGTTGAAATAGTATCCGAAATTCCTCAAAAATTTGAGCAATGAGAGATCGAAGCCTTATCAATTTCCCTTGAAATCTTCTAAAATTTCTCCACCTCCATAGATGCCAAAAAATTACATGGGAAGGTTACAAAAAGCAAAAGACATATATGGATTAGTTTCAACTTGCAACCACCATGAAGAAACTAATACCTGCACATTAGAATGTAACCTCCAACAACCACACACGGCTGAAAAATAATACCATACCTCTTTGGCCAAGTCACTTCTACAAAAGAAATGCTCAATCGTTTCCTCCTGAGGGTGTTCGCAACAATGACATCGTGACGGCCCCAAGAACCCCAAATGTCGCATCACATCATCCATTGGAAGCTTCCTCCTCAAGAGATTGAACATAAAGAATGAAATTTTACTTGGCATACTTGAGTTCCATATCCGTGCATACATAACCGAAGCATTCCTCTTGCATTGCACCAACTCAAAAGCTGTAGCCATGCAGAAATTTCTAGATGTAGTAAGCCTCCAAACACATCTATCCATCTCACTTGATACCGGAGGTGGTAAATGAATGATAGCTTCTACAATAGACTTATCAAATAAGTGAGCCAACAGAAGAAATATTCATTGTTCTCCTTCAACCAAGGAATTAATAGATGCTGAAGAGGTATGTTGTACCCTATGATAAAGAGGCGCATCACCAAGCCAATTATCAAAAAAGAGACTGGACTCACCATTATTAAGCTGCCAAATCATATTAGCCTTCAGTTATAGGGCGAGCATGAATCATCCGTTTCCAAGTAAGTGATGAGGTAGTAGGATGCCAAAGCTTGACAAGGATGAATCCCAGAACAGTATTTGGCTTTCAAAAAATCACTCCATAATGATTGTTTAGTTCTAAACAACCACCATAATTTTATTGAAAATGCCAAATAAACATCCATCAAAGAGCGGATACCTATACCACCTTCAGAAGTTGGGTAACATAAATCCTCCCATTTATACCAATGCAACTTCTACTTTCCCTCATCTTTTCCCAGAAGAAATCAGCCATGGATCTCTCAATGAATTTTAACACCCCTTTGGTGGGATTCGCAGCAGCCAGAATATGTGTTGGAATGGAGGATAAAACATGTTTTATCAACACTAACTTTCCACCCTTTGAAAGAAGACGATTTTGCCATGAATTGATTTTCTGAATAACTAATTGACTAGATATTAGAAAAATATATAGATTTCCAGTCTCCCTCATATAATGGACAGCCTAAATACCTCACAGGAAAAGCTTTAAATGAAAACCCCGTAATGCGATTAATCAACATTCTTCTTCTCAGTGGGCTCCGATGATGAAGTAAAAAATAGCTTTTCCCAGAATTTATGAGTTGCCCTGGACTCCCTTTGATAATCTTTAAGCACCATCATCAATCGTTTCAAAGAATTTGAGCTTGCATTACAAAAAATAAGAATGTCATCAGCATAGGCCAAATGAGATATCATCGGACACTCCCGAGGCACTGAAAACCTAGCTGAAGGATATTCTTGCATCATAGCATTCAAGCTACTATGATAAAACTCAGCACCAATTACAAATAAGGCTGGAGATATTAGATCCCCTTGTCTCAATCCCCTTGTCGAAGTAAAAAAAGCCATGTGCAGCCCCATTTATAATCACCGAGAACCAAGAGTTCGAAATCAATCGCCAAACCATATCTATAAGCTTTCACTAAAACCAAAGGCTCTGAGGACTTGCAGAAGATAAGGCCAAGAAACCCTATCATACGCCTTAGCCATGTCAAGCTTTAAAGCTACATTTTCCCCTCGAGATTTGCGCCCAATACCCATAAGTAATTCTTGAGCCAACAAAAAATTCTCAGACATTAGTCTTCCTTGCACAAATCCACATTGATTAGGCGATATTATCTTTGGAAGAATAGTCGCTAATCTATCAGATAACAGCTTAGAAATCACCTTATTAATAAAGTTGCAGACACTAATAGGCCAAATTGAGAGAAGTCTTGAGGATGTTGCACTTTAGGGATCAAAACAATAGATGTGGCAGTGACACTCCTTGGAAGCTCCGAACCATAGAAGAAACTAACCACCACATTGTACACATATTGACCTACTATTTCCCATGCAAAGGTGAAAAATCTGCCAGAATAACCATCCAGGACCTGCTGAACTATCCCCATCCATTTCAAAAATAACATTCTTTACCTCTTCAAATGATGGACAACCCTCTAAACTTTGATTCTCCACATTAGTAATCAAAGATGGAATAACACCTAACAAATCATATGAATCAGGCAGCATCTCAGATGAAATAATGAAGTAAAATATCTCACTGCTTCATACCCAATACCAGCGTTTGAATTAATCCAATCTCCATTGCTATCCTTGATTTGATGAATAATTGCCTTGAGCCCTAGTTGTTTCACCTGAGAGTGGAAATACCTGGAGTTTTGATCACCTTCATGTAGTCATTTAACTCTTGATTTTTGCCTCCAATAAATCTCTTCAATAGTCAAATGGTATTGCAAAGAAGACATTAGCTCGATCAAGCATCTGATAAGCTTCCTCTGACCCATTCGTTTCAACCTATTTTTTCAGCATCATTCAGAGCTTCCTTTGCTGCCTTGCACATTATGAAAAATGTTTCCAAAGTTGCTAGAATTCCATTGTCGAAGTACACCCTTCAATCCGACGTAGCTTCAAAGTTAGAATTGAGAATGGACTGCCCACAAGAGGTTGCTGCCAAGAATCATTGACAACATTCTAGAAATCTTTATGTTTGAGCCACATATGTTGAAAACGAAAAGGTCTCGGCTTATCATCCAGTCTAGTAGAAGATAAAACCAAGAGGGGAGAGTGATCTGATAGGAGCTCTCGCCAAATGGGTAACTAAATGTTTAACTGGTCAACACTCGCCAAATTGAGCAAAGTTCTATCTAGCCTCTTCCAAATACGTCCCTCTACTAGAACGATTATTGCACCAGGTGAATCTAGATCCTGAAAAACCTGCATCAAAGAGCTCAGCAGAAGCCAAAAAGAAGTAAAGTCAAGAGCTTCAGACTGGCCGAAATACTCTTCCTCCCTGCTTCTCAGAAGAATCTAAAATAACATTAAAATCGCCATATACAATCCATGGTTCTGTCAGAGGTTTATCCAACAATAGGTTCTCCCACAAAACCTCTCGTTCACTTTCCAAACATTTTGCATGAATAGCAGAGAGAGTATAAGAACTAGGTAGCTGATGATGAAGCACTCTAAGGGAGAGATGTTGCTCACTTTGTCCCACTAACCGAACAATCAAAAGGAGAGTTGTAAAACATCCACAAAGATCCATTATTATTAGCCAAAGCAAAATCAAACTTTAATCTAATTCTAAACCACTCCAAACAACTAACATCTTGTTTAGGTTCACATAACATAAGCAACTGAATCTTATGTAACTGCACCTAACATGTTTATTCTTTTAAAGTTAGGGGCTCTAGCAATACCCCTAATATTCCAAAATAATGCAGCAATCATTGGGAAAGATTAGAGAGAAGCAAATGATCTTTTACCGACGAACGGAGTTGTCTATCTGAAGGGAACTTTAGCTCGAATTCCCTTGAACTTAACTTTCTTTTGCTGCATCCATTCACAGAAGATTCCAGATTCCCAGCTATAGAATTATGCTCCATTAGTGATAGCTGGACAGAAGCTTTTCGTGGAGATAAGTTCCCAACAACAGTTGGTAGATCATTCTCGTGTACATCAGGACTTGATTATGATGTTCCAGCATCATTTGTAAGCAACTTCTCCATAATAGCCAAGCCCTGTTCATCATGTGTATGCTGCATGGTTGGCATGTCCCCATGCAGTTGCTCTACGTCCACTTGCTGATTCACCCTTTCAGTCTCAAGATTCACTTCCTGAACAGCATGCGTGAGACAACCATCCATTGCATTAACCTGCACCATTTGCTCTTTGTCTGGCTGTTCCTGATTCAATGAAGGTTGTTCAGCTGAATTACTTCCTGTCTACAAACCTTTTTCTATCACTGGATTATCAGTTTCCCGCTGCTGCTGCTGCAGAGGAACATTGATATTCTTGCTCTTGGCAACCCTAGTTTGTTTTTGCTATTGTTGAGAAATTGATTCATGTTTTGAACCCCTACAATCTTCAGCAGTATGTCCCAATTTCCTACAAACCTGGCAATAAGAAGGCAGATTCTCATAATCAACTTTCTGTCAAAAACCACACGCACAATTATTAATCCAAATCTTCTCTGAACGTGGCTAAAGGAGGTCTACTTCAACATAAACTCTAGCCACACTTGGCCTGGAAAGCATTGCAGTTGATGCGTCTAGCCTCAATGGATTCCCAATCAACCAAGAAATTGAAAACAAAGGTTCTTTAGCAAATAAATGCACTGGTAGATATGGTAGTCAAATACAGACAGGCACAACAGATGATTTGGTTTCAACTAAGAAGAATGGAGACCACTTAAAATCCCTCATGACAAAACCTTGGAAAGACCATAGTCCCCTTAACCAGCATCTATGGAAGTCTTCTTCCAAATCAAAACCTAAGAAGGACGTGTCTAGTATCCAGAAGTCTCAGGTTGAAAGGACCTTTAAACCCCACAGCTTGAAAATCTTTGCAAAGTGACTCCATAGAAGGACACCTCTTGAGAATTTACCAACCAAAGAAAACTAAAAAAGAGATGCCATCTATTGCACTTCCTCAACCGAGAAAGAAATGGAGGGCTACCGACGATAAAGTTCTGGTGGCTTGATCAAAGTAGATGATGACTCTTGGTGTGTTGTTGCAGCAAGAATCTCTGCAAAAGATCTTTTTGATGGTGAAGGTTGGGTGGATTGCCCACCCAAGAAGTGGAGGCAGCCATGGAAATCAATCAAGCCAGATTATGGAAGCAACAGCGTCTGACTAGAATGGCCGAACCTTCAACTCCAAGTTGTGGATGTTTCACCAACAATTGAAGAAACTACTAGTGGATTTAAGTCCAAGTTGTTGAACTTGTGAGTGGATGTAGATGTTGAGTTTGGTACTAAACCACTATATATTGGTTGTCTTTTACTCTATTCTCTTTACTTACCGTTCTTATTATTGCTTTTTTGAGTTATCCATCTATATTTTCATTATCTTGGTGTATTGCTAAGTGTGATCACTTAGGCAAATTTTATCTAATTTTGCCTAGGGCCTATAATATATCATTAAAATAATAATTAAATTTTATATTTAAACTCTAAAATGTGTTTGTGATAAATAAAACCTACTTACTTATGAATCTTTCTACTAATTGCTCATAAACAAGTTTCAATAAATATTGAATTTAACTCCACAATAAATGCCTATTCGATTGCTTTCAGGAAGGTATGTCTATAGGGCACCGACGGTGATTGATGAAGTTATGGATTATTGTTCACATATGCTATCTCAAAATAATAAAATATCAATAACAAACTACTAATTTATATATTCTTTCTCTAATGTAGAAAAGTTGAATGATAAAGATAGCGATTAAATGAATAAAAAATTTATCCTTTTTTATTTCTTATAATTAAAACAATATATCTTTTGATTTATACAAACCAATTGATTATATCTTATGTTGAGTCTAATGTTATTAACTACTTAGAAACATAAGTATTTGTATTCTTAGAGGATTTGTACAAAATAAGATATTTAAGAAAAATTTTAGGAAGAGGAGAAGGCAAGAAGATATTAAATTAAAAATCACTACTAAATTTCAAAGAGCTAAAGATAATTTTTAAAATTTTTGGTGGGTACATCTTTGGTGATAACCATGTTTCAAATATAAATAGTTTAAATAAAGCATCGAATCATGCAATTTTATATAGAAAATTTTTTATAAAAGTTTTGGCTCATGCATTAATTAAAAAAATAATTATTTATAACTTACAATTAGACTTAAATTACAAACTTGCAAACATGCGCATGCACACTCTCATATGCAAGCACAAGTGAAATGGGCCAAATAAAATACTTAAAAAAAAGATAATAATGCAGAAAAAATTTTAAAAGATATGTTATCATTAACTTTCTTTGTTTTACAAAATAGTAATGATGCAAAAGAAGCCATGCAAAATCTAAACCAAAAAGCTTTTGTCAAAACACCTTTGCCTTTCTTACTACTTAGGCGGGGGATTTTATGACTAGGGCTTCTTTTAAATTTTTGAAATATAACAAAAGAATACCCCAAAAATTGGGGTGATTTGGGGGGAGTTTTCTAGGAGTAGTGTTGCTGCACACTACTTGTGTAGTGATTGGCCAAATTTTTCTTTTTTTTTTAGTTTGGAGGGGACTAAAAGTGCAAATAAAAAAAGTTTAGAGAGTCACTACACACTACCTGTGAGGTGAGTCTTTGAATTTTTTTTATTTTCACTTTTAGTCCTAGCCAATTTTTTTTAGTTTGGGAGACTAAAAGTGCAAATAAAAAAATTTAGAGAGTCACCGCACACTACTTGTGAGGTGACTCTCACAAAACTTAAATTTTGTTTTTAAGATTTATTTGTGCCCTGTGCGGTGACTGGCACACAAAATTTTAAAATGGCCATTGAACGTTGCTAGTCACCTTATGGAACTTTTATTAGAGTGGCCCCACACTTGGTGTGCATCCACTCTCTGAACCTAAAAAAAAAGGGGACAAATTCTCATTACTCACAAAATGAATTGTGAGTGTAACCGCACAACACTCGCAATTCATTTTGTGAGTGTAAATATTGACATTTTCTTTTGTAACTAATGATATGTATTTTTTTTAAGTTTTTATTTTTCACACTGTCATTTAACTAGCCTAAACAAAAAAAGCAACTGCCCAAAATCCTTGTTTTCTAAATGCATGCCAAAAACAAAATCTTGTACTATTTATTGAGATTTAAAACTATAATTTTTCATTGTACCTATTTTTGTCTATTTTCTAGATGTTTTGATGATCTATTTTCATTTGTTGCAAGAGACAAAATAACATAGTGAGATCTACTTATAGAAGCTAAACCAACTATAAGCAAGTGCAGTGAAATGTAACTATATTAGTTAGGGATGTGATTCAATCAGTAATTCGGTAATTTGTGAAAATAAATTCTGTAAATTTGGTAATTTTGCTTAGAAAAATATCGAGTTATTTTCATTTCAAATAAATCTTTAAATTTTTTTTTAAAGTTTTGTGAGAGTCATCGCACAGGTAGTGTGTGGTGTGTAGAAATCGAATTTTGATACACTATTTATTTTTTTTAACATTAGGGGGCATTTTTCTATTTTGGAGTCAAATCTCATTTTTCAAATAAAAGGGCCAGTAATTTTTAGCATTTAAATATTCTTCCATTAGTTTTAGAGTTTTAAATACATATTTTGTACTTTTATACATGTTTGATTTTTTCGGGGTTAATTGCTACTTTTATGTAAATTTCTTTAGTACAGGAGCAAAATGGTCATTTTGCACTCCGAACGCATTTTTTGTCAATTTTGAGTTCTAATTCATTTTTTAGATTTTTTAAGCCTATTTCTAATTTTTGACAATTTTCAAGACCAACTGCTATTTTTTCGGTAAATACCGTATTTAAGGGTAAAACGGTCGTTTGTGCACACGAATACATTTTTCGCCAAATTTTTGTTAATAAAATTTGTTATTTGCATTTCCACTTCCACATCTCCACCTTCACAGTTCATAGGGGGAACCGAATTGGAGAAATTGATTCTATTATTTTCTGTAGTGAAAGTAATCGGGGAAAACGAAAGAGAGACCAGAGAGAGGAGAGAATAAGAGAGAAACAGAGAAACAGTAGGGAAGAGAGGGAGAAAGAAGATTGCAGAGAGAAGAAACTGATTAGGGGTGAAAGAAAGTTGAATTTGGGTGATGAAAAACCTGATTGAGAAGATTCAGGCTTGTGTGTGGGGGGTTTTTTTTTAACGCTTGTTTTCCAATTTTAGTTAGTCTTAACTTTAGTTAATTCTTTTTATTTGTTTTCTAATTTTTTATTAAATTCATTTTTAACTTAGTTAGTTGATTCAATTAAGTTAACTAATTATGTTAATTGATTTAGTTTTAATTTAGTTTAGCATTTTCGCTCTTTTGGTCATCCTTTAATTAAAGTGAATATTTATATTTTTGTCCTTATTTTTTTGAATATTTTAAATATGGCCCTATTAGATTTTATTTTATGCAATTAAGTCCTCCATAATTTTAGATTGACCCTCTTAGTTTTAGTTTCTTTCAATTAAGCCTTGATTAATTGCAATTAAGTCTTAGTGGTTACTGGAATTTACATTTTTGTGCCCCTTACTTGCTGGAATTTTTGTTTTGCTCTCCCAATTTGCTAGAATTTTGCATTTTAGCTTTAAAACAATATTGTAAATTACAATTTAGCCCCTTAGTTTAATAGAATTTACATTTTATTCCAATTTGTTAGAATTTTATGTTTTATGACTTACTGTAGACACTAAATTTTGACACACCATTTATTTCTCTGACATTAGGGGGCTTTTTTTTACTTTTGGGTCAAATTCTAATTTTTTTAAAAATGGCAAAATTAACAAGTTCGGGGGGGCAAAACAGTAATTTTTTGCTGTAAGTATTTTTCATTAGTTTTGGAATTTTAAATGTATATTTTCGTATTTTTATACATGTTTTTGAAATTTTGTGATTTTTTCGAGTTTAATTGATATTATTCTGTACATTTCATCAGTGCAAAGGCAAAATGGTCATTTTGCCTCACGAATATCATTTTCACCCATTTTGTAGTCCCAAATTTTTTTTTTAGGTTTTTTTCTAAATTTTTCTGATTTTGTCGGGGACGATTGCTATTTTTTCAGTAAATACTGCATTCACGGGCAAAATAGTCATTTCTCACCCTGAATGATTTGTTTATCAAATTTTGAGTCCTAAATTCATTTTCTAGGATTTTAAGCTTATTTTTAATTTTTGACAATTTTTCGAGGCCAATAGCTAATTTTCTATTTATTTTGTCATTTTAAGGGTAAAATAGTTATTTCACACCCAAAACGCATTTTGTCAAGTTTTGAGGTTTCTAAACTCATTTTTAGGTTTTTTTTAGCCTATTTCTAATTTTGGTAATTTTTTGGGACCATTTTTCATTTTTTTCATTTTTTTGTAAATCCTGTATTTAGGGGGCAAAACAGTAATTTTGTATGAAAATATATTTTCTCTCCCGAATTTCATTAATAATATTATTATTTATATTTTTTGGGCTTTTTCCAATTTTTGAATGTTTTAGAAAAATCATAGCATTTTAATTTTTAGTTTTGATTTTAGTTTTAGTTTTAATTTTACCGAAAGCTATTTTTTAGGATAAAGTTGAGATTTTATTACGAGGGGTATTTCTGTCATTTTTACCCATTTCTTAGAGGTTAAGACTTTTACACTATAAATACTCATTTTTAGGGAGAAAAAGAGGGAGAAAAAAGGAAAAAAAAAAACCCTAAAACACATTCTTATCCAAAGAAAAAAGATCAAACACACACTACCTCATCACAAACACACAGACTACAGACGTTGGTATTGTTCATCACTGTTCATCCGATCATCAAGCTTCAAAGGTAATATCTTTAATCTTATGCTTATTTTTACAGTCTGTCATTCACAAGTTCATGCTATTTTTGTTGTCTTATTTCTTTTCTTTTCTGGATTTTAGTTCTTTTTTTGGTTTTATACTTCTTCTTCTCTATTTCTTCCACCGTTGCCCTGCTCCACCAGATCACAACCTTCTCTTCCGTCCATCGGACTTCCCTCTCCACCATCAACCACTATCCCAGAACCACAACCCTTGCCATTGAAACTCCCTCCAGCGTAGCCAAAACCACCACCTGCAGAATACCAAGAACAGCCAACTCCCCTCAGCACCACCACATAGCCACCACTTTGCCATTCCCTTGCCCACAACCTGCAGGAACCATAGGCAGCCCAAAAGCTCAAAGACAACCAACAAAATCCCATCAAAACATTACCAAAAACAATCCAATAACCTTAAACCTGCAACCACCAAGCAATAACCCAAAAAGCAATTTCTGGAACACCAAGCCAATCGCAGCTACTAATTCTGCCACCATATCCATCATGCTCACACCAACCTCTCTCAACCAGCAACACAGAATCTCCCCTATCTCCACCACAATTACTTGCAAAAAAAATAGTCCACAAATGTCAGCCAAAGATAACCAAATTCAGTCCAAAATCACATCAATTTCACTCTCCAAACACCATCCACCCCTTGCAGAAACAGTCACAGTTAGCCAATTCGTCGGAACTCTGACAACTCCACCTTCTCCATCGCGCCTCTAATTGGCCACCATCAACCACCCATTGAATATCACAGCCATTACCTGTTAAATAGCCCCTTAATACCCAATTTCAACCTCAGAACCTCCCTCACACTGTGACAGCCCCACCTTACCCAGAGGCGCACCAAAGGGTTTAGCGGACTGCCTGCCTAGCTCTCGCCAGGACTCAAACACGCACTCGTGCAATACGTACAAACATACTTAATACAAAATAAAACACATTTATATAATTTACTTGAAAGTACAAATATCAATAATATATTTTACACACTAAAATTCACATAGTATGTACAAGAATAGCCTAAACAAGTGGCTATCAAAATACATGAAACAGAACATGTACAACGTCCAAAATCAGCTTTTCCAGCTTTAGTATTTTTGGAAACCTGGTTAAAGAAAACAAATAAACGGGATGAGCTATAATAGCCCAGTGAGTGCTCAAGTCATGCAACCATACCAGTAAAATGTGATTTTATTCAATAAAAATTTTGACAAGGTAAATAAATAATATATGAACAATTTATTTAATAAGTAGTCAATAGCGGATACGGGGCTCAACTACGGGAGCAAGCTCAACTACAGAAATAGCAAGCACTGAACATGTAACCAAGACTTTGGGACCGAGATAATAGCTCAGGTCCTCGCCATAGGTCATGCCAGTATTAACAAGCAAGAACCCTAATCACCGTTCACCTTATAACCTCCGTACAGGCTACCACATCCAGGGAGTAATCTCGACCTTGGAGGGCCAACACGCAAAAAAGTTCAATCCGGAGTTGGCCTCTTTGAGGAATTCAACTCAATTGGGAAAGAACAACACGCCCTAAAACAACCAGCACTTATGACCTCCCAATTACGACTGAGTTGACTAACCGTGAAGTAACAGTGAAGTTAGTCACGGAAGTCTCAAACACAAATAACACATTTAATAGTGAAAGCATGTAACACATTGCGGAATAGATGCGATAAAGTACACATCTTTCCTCAAGTAACACATTTCATTAAATAATAATGTCAAGTATAACATGGCATTTCATGCATCATGCACACATAAAACACTCACCTGGAATGCCTATGAAAATATTTCGAAAAAGGGTCGCGACTCGCTTTCGGGTCCTAAAATTTAAAAGAAAATAGTCGTATAAAAATCTGACTAAAATCTAAGCAATTTAATAAGAAAATTCGAGAAATACCCCAAGTCTTCCTAGGGTTAAATTTCTAGGGTTTTGGAGTTTAGGGTTTTACCCTAGGGTTTAGTGTTTTCAAAATTAGGGTTTTCTAACTTTTTAGGGTTTCGCTAGGAAAGGTTCAATTCACTAATGGCTCGTCTATGAAAATTTCTGCACATTCAAATCACTAAATTATAGCTTATAAAGCTTTAAATCATAGCTTATTCACTTTTATTTCTTAGATTTTATCGAAATTTCGGCAGCATTTCTCCTATAATTGGACTAACTCCAAATTTTTAACCTGCGAGGAAAACAACCAAACAACCCAATCTCACATAGTTCTACCAATTTCACATAAAAATCACTTCAATTTCACCCAAATTTATCACAAAAACACATAAACTACTCCAAGGTTCTTCAACCAAATCATCCTCAATTCATGTCATTTCAAGTTTAAATCACTATCTACAAGTCATACAAGTCCATAAACCTCATATTCATGGAATAAAACTTCATATTTCATGGCTCAAATAAATCATACTTAACAATAGAGACATGGTTTAAAAGCTACCAAGCTACAATTTTATACTTGAAATAATAAGAGAAGTTCTTGGTGAATACTTTTAATAAGGCAAGATCTTTGCTTAGGAGGAAGATTAACTCACTTTCAATGGATGAAAAGTGATCAAATGGAAGTAAAAGCTCTAAGAAAATGAAGCAAATGAAGAGAAAAGAGAGAAGAAGAGAGCTGGCCAAGAAGTGAAAGAAAAGAGAGAAAAAAATAACTAAGTGAAGAAAAAGAAATAGAGAAAGAATTAGGGCAAAACTTGGACCAATCAAAGCAAGACAAAAGCAAGAGTAGAGATTGACTTTCTTGCCATTGTAGACTCCACTTGGCTAATGGTAATTAGAAGAGAATTTTGTCATTTATCCTATGATTAATCTTGCAAGACTTCTAGGTACAACTCCTAAGGGAAATGGTACAACATGCTAGTAAAAATAGAAAATCATTTCCTTATTTCTCCTTAACTAATTTTCGGCCCTCTTTTTTTTTTTTTTTACTAATGGACGTAATACAAAATAAATGGTTTTACATGAATTTCTAGGGTGTAACACACACCGCCACAATTACCAGACCAACGCCACCAAGAAATCATCAATAGGACCACTCTCCTTCATCAACAAACTCACCTCCCAATTCATCAAGTCATCGCCAGTGACCCCACAGAGAACCACCATTTCCAAACCAAACACTAGCACATGTGAATCTCACCAGGAACCTGCAGAAAAAGTGAACATCCCAGAACAGAGCAGCCATCAACACCACCTCCACAACCCGCCACTCTAGCCCTGAAACCAAAACTAGTAGACACAAACCCAAATCTCCACCGTTCTTTCATAAAAACAATCTACCATGCCACACAAAAATGAAAATTCAAGTTCATCACCACCCTCACAAAATCACCACAGCCACTGGCATCACCACCATCGACCAAATCACTAGCCACAATTCACCCTACAACCACACAATTTACAAACTTAACACGGACGGATACTCTAAAGGGAACCCAGGAAACAGTGGAGGAGGTGGTATATTGAGGGATATGAATGGCTGCATGATTTTTGCTTTCTCAATATATTTGGGCATAGCAACAAGTGTTCAAGGTGAGGCACGCGCAATTCTTTTTGGTCTACAACAAGGCTTTCAAAGGGGCTTCTCCGGCATTCAGATAGAAACTGATTCTCTTTTACTGGTAAAAATTTTTCAAGAAAATTTTCATGTTCCTTGGTCTATTTTGCATGAGGTAGAGATGATTAAAAAGTATCATTCAACATTTCTATCCTTTTCCCACTGTTATCGTGAGACAAACCGGGTGGCAGACTGTTTGTCTAATGTTGGAGCTACTAATTTGATGTGTTCCATTTACACGATTGAAAAAGATTTACCACGTCAGGTACAAGGTGAGCTGCACACTAACAAGCTTGGCCTTCCTTCGTTTAGAAGATATTATAAGTAGTCATTGATTGTAAGGGAGTTAGTACTCCTTTTTTAATTTTATATTCTAATTATTTCTTAATTTCCCATGTATCTCTGGAGGTACAGTTTATGTCACCCTCTTTGTATTGTCTTTTATTTTCTTAATAAAATTATAGAGTGGCGTCCACTCCTGTGTACAGAGTTAGCGAATTAAAAAAAAAAACACAATCATCACCTGCCCAAGCTCGTCACCTGTTAAACCCACCCCACATCACCACCACAATCCCTAAAAATCCACCCAAATTAGTAATTACAGCAAAAATAAAATACAAGGCCAGCTAATTCAATCACCCAAAATCTCGCTTGAACAGCCCCCAAATTTCTAAATGAGCCCAAAAATCCATCATTTCCTCCATACTCACCAGACCAAACAATTAAAGCAAAGTCATTCACCTTTTCCATCTTAGCAGCCCACACCACCACCTAATTCTACCACTTCATACCACCACCAGCTCACACCCACCAATCAAATAGCACCACCATTGCAGCACCACTGCCATCCAATCACCGCCATCACAGCCATCCAATCGCACATTCCTCTTACCCGGTTTCAAAAGAAGGGTCAATTAGGGGCAATTCCATCGTTTTGAGTTGAAGAAAAGTGAGAGAAAGGAGAGAATCAGAAGGAATAAGAAGAAAAATCGAGAGAGATAGCACGAGAGGAGAGGGAGCGAGAAGCAGAGAAAATAAAAAAACAGAGAGAAGAGAAAGAGAATAGGGGGAACAAAATGAGAAAGAAAGAAAAAGAAAAAGAACAAAGCTTGAGGAAACAGAAGCTAAACAGAAGAGAGTTAGAGAAAGAAGGGAAAAGAGAGCAGCTTGAGAGAGTTAGAGAAAGAAAGAGGGAGGAATTAGAGGAGTAGAGAGAGAATCTGAAAAGGAGAAATAGAGAGTGAGAGAGAATAGACGGGAGCAGGGGACAAAGAAAGAAAAGAGGGAGTGTGAATCAGAGAGAATTTGCAATCAAAGAGAAAGAAGATGAACTAAAGAAGATGACAATAATCTGGGATTTGGGGGTGTTAGTTTTAGTTTATAAGTATTTTGTTTCTTTGTTTAGTCTAGTTAATTTAATCAACTAAAAGAGGTATATGAAACTGAGGCTTATTATTTTTATTTTTATTTTTTTTGTTATCTTAATTGGTCTTGATGGTTTTAAGTTAGTGGTTATTCATTTAATTAGTTTATTTAGCTAAATTAATTTAAGTTAATTGATTTATTTCATTTTTTTCTTTTACTTGGTTATAGAGAATATCTTTAGGTCCTAATCCCTAGGATTTTGGTTATTACCCTTATCCCCTGAAACCTTTGTTTTTATTTTGAAATAAAGTCCTTTATTATTTTAAGCTGGCCATCTGAATTTTAGTTTTAGTTCAATTAAGTACTATAATTTGCAATTTATCCCATACTTGCTAGAATTTACTGTTTGCCCCCCAATTTATTTTAATTTACATTTTTGCCCCTTAATTAATTGAATTTCCAATCCCTTTAGGTTTACAATTGCGTTTTACCCCTTTTAATTTAATAAAATTACATCTTTGTCCCTCAATTTGCCAAATTTCATATTTTATGTTTTATGCTTTAAAATAGTGGTAGCTTGACTTGACTAGTATCGGGTCTTCCAAGAGGTAGCCCTATTTCTCGTTAATTTCTTCTTTATGTGCCCCAATGTGTTCTTGTGTGAATTTTTATGCATTTCCTTCAAATGGTTCTTATTTTTACATGCTTTTTTGTGTATTTATTTATATTTATATTTATTTTTATGTTGCTTAGTTTCGAATTTGATTATTTGGAAAAAATGTAATTTTTTGTATTTAGATATCCGACGTAATAGTTAGATTATTTCCTTTTTATTTTTACAAATATTTTGTATTTTAGATAGCAAGTGTAATAGATAGCTCGTTTTAGTTTTTTCCCTCTAAAATTGTAGCAAAATCCCCCCAGTGTAATAGTTAGGGCTCATTTGCTTTTGTGTACTTGTGTGCTTATTTGGTCATCGCTTTCTTTAGGATTTGCATCCAGAAATTATGGCTACGTGTTATGTGTTCCTATGTTCTTTTATATGTCTTTCTATGTTTATTTGCTTTTGATTTATGCTTTATTACTATAATTCATGTTTTATCAGTTTTATTATTACATCACCATACTAGTCCAACGCTAGTAGTAGTTTTGCCGCTTCCCCGCTAGTCCAATGTTAGTGGGAATCTCTAGAAAGGGCTAGTTCAACGCTAGATCCTAAGGGCATTTTAGTGTTAGTTTCATTCTATGTGTGCATTTTCATATCATTTCACACAACTATTTCTCTAATTTTAGTGTTCTCTGTTTTTGCATGGTTTTTATATGCTATTATTGTCATTATCTATTTTTTGCATTTATCAGTACTTGACACTTAAGCTGCATTTCACTCAGGAATTAGGTCATTTGTGTGCTCCGACTAGAAATAGTCATCTACTTATGTGGGAAGCGGTGGCTTACATGCTGTTCCCCTCTCCGTGAGTAGGAATATTTAGTCACGAGTTATTAGTCCCTCGTACCCGTTATGTTGCATGCCCACTTTCTTCGGCCACTTATTATCTATAATACTATTTTTCTTTTTCTTTTTGCATTTCATTTTGCATAGACACTCGTGACTCCCTCTAGGTCTCAACTCGGGTTTCGCAATTAATGCGATAATCCTGACCAAGCCTCGACGGGACATTTCGACCCTCTCGATACTCACATTTAGATTTAGGATTTACATTTATATAGACACATCCGATCATGATAGAATTTGAGGTTAATTTAGGAAAATTTGATTAAAACTCGCAACTAGCCTCAGCTAGGTAGAAAGGGTGCCTTAGGCATTAGCCTTTGTCCTTCTCTTTCTTCAAATGTGACTCTTGGACCGTTTCTCTTATTTTTTTTTTTGTAGACCTGAAGTCGAAGAAGGGTTTTCAAACAGTTTTTTCTAAAATTTTGTTTTTTTTTGTTAAATGATTTTTCAGGTAACTGGGTACACCCCAACTCAATACCAACTGACGACTCCATTTTTAAACTAAACCCTTTTTCAAATTTTAGTTGACTAAAATTATCGCACTTTTAGTCCTGGTCTTATTTTCCTTTAAAATACTAATTATTTTAAATAATACTTTTTACTAAAAACTCAATTTTTTCTCACACATGTACAAGTTTTCCAAAAAACATTATTTTCGAAAAGGGTCCTAAACCGAACCACCTTTTTGGGGCACGATAGTCACGACCCCACTGTGCTAATCGATATTGGGACACGTCAGATTTTGGCGACTCCACTAGGGATCATTAGTAAGTCCGAGTACTAGGCTTAATCACTTTTTCCTTCTTTAACCCTTCTATTCCATTGCGTTTGGATGTTAGGATTACATTTTTATTTTTTAGATTTTTAGATTTTATTTTTTTGCATTTCACACTCCTCGTCTCTCGTCTATCTATGTGATGTATGTTTTACTTATCTTTGCTTTATTTGACCGCGTTTGCATTTGGGTAGGGGGTCAATCACCCTTAGAGCCCATGGGTGCTAGCATTATTCTTCTCTCTCATAAGGAGCACTCCACACGTGCATTCGATATATTTTACCCTTTTTTTCTATTTTTGGTGGTTCTCACCTGCCTATCTCAATTAGGAATAGGATTGATTTACTTAGGCATGGGCACGATGTGCATGTAACTATGTTTAGGAGATCACTCGAACTCTCAACTTAAGTCCATAAATCTAGAGATTCGGAGACTTTAAAATCCATCGGACATGTGGCCAGGGACATAGCACGTAGCAATGTCCAGGAGATCACTCGAGCCATCGACCAAGGGCTTTTGGGATTGATGACTCCTTACCCTTAGGTCTGAAGGCTTGGGAACCAACAGCCTAATTGAGTCTAGATGCATTAGTAAACACGACCTCATGCATCCATATAGAATAATCTAGGGTGGAATCAAACTTACCCTATCAGGTACACTAGGCACGAGAGGAGGGAACCCACCTCCTTTTTTTTTTTTTTTGGCTAACCCCGTGTACGGGGGAGGGCGCCACTCCTATATTTTATTTAAAATAAAAACCTGAGGGGGATCAAACCTTACCTCGTTATTACAAAAAAATATCATAAATGAGGAGTACTACTCCTTTTACATCATATTATAAATAAGTGGAAAAACCTAAACAATTCTAATAGAATAAAAGCCGATTCTATCAAGCCGCAATTCTCCCTTAGCAAGTTTTGGCAACTCTAGCTCTGTGTTATAAATAATCAATGATCCAGTTGAGCATCCTTCATTTGATAAAATGTCTGCCAATTTATTAGCTTCTCGAAAACAATGAGAAACTGAAAGAAAAGCATCCGAAAATTCCAACAGCATCTCCAAACTTTCAGCAATGGTCCATGGACAAGCAAACTTCCTAGAAAGAATGTTTACTAATAACAAAGAATCAATTTGCACATGAAACTTATCAAAACCTCTTTCCCAACATAGTTTAACCCCAGTTAATAAAGCTGTTATCTCAGCTTGCAAACTCGTTACGTGATGAAAATGACAAGCAAAAGCAAAAATCAAATTACCACAATCATCCCTAAGGACACCTCCACCTCCACCTACTCCTGGATTCCCCTTGGAACAACCATCTGTATTCAGTTTTAATTCTCCATGAGATGGTCTATTCCAGCGAATGAAAATGATCCTTGGTCGATTTGAGAGCTTCGAAACCCAACTATAAAAAACAGCCCATGAAGTTGGAATCTGATGCAGATAGAATCCAAATTGTATAGAGAATAAATTCCTCAATTCATCAAAAATCCAAGACACTATTGTCTCTGCTGGAATAAGAACCTCTTCAAAAAAAGCCAAATTTCTAGCTTTCCATAAAAACCAGCATATTAAAGAAGGCAAAATTCGAAAAATAAAGCCTAAAAATATATTGTGCTTATATCCAAACCACCAATCTGCCAAAGTAGTTCGAATAAAAGATCCTGTAAACCGTATACCACAAACAGAGGCAAATCTCATCCAAGTATAACGGGCTAAACCACCATTAGCAAAAAGGTGATCAATGGACTCAACTTGCGATTGTGCACAACAAAAGCATTTCGATGGTCCATGAACACCAAAATTATAGAGGATTGGGAATATTGGTAACCTCATCTTCAACAAGCGAAGCATAAAAAAGGATATTTTCTTAGGTAAACATTTATGCCAAATCATGGAGGACATAAAAGACATCGGATCAGCTCTCCTTGCATGCATGAATGCCGAAGAAAGAGAAAATTTACCATGTTGTGTTAACTTCCAAACCATAGTATCCGAAAGAGTAGATGTTGGGGCCTTCTTCATAAGTACTTTTTGAACCAGTTGTTGAGGTAACATGTCATGAAGTTTTTGTAAATCCCATGAACCGTGAGAGACAAAATCTCCAATGGCATGATTCCCTCGAACACCAACTTGGTGTGCAAGAAGTCCATCTCCAATCCAGTTATCCCACCAAAAATTACACCTTCCATTTTTAACTAAAAACTGAGTATGTGATTCCACAAATTCCCGAACCAACAACATTCTTTTCCAAGTGTATGAGTCCGTCGCCTTTAGTTCTACCTCATTTGGGTGTTTCTTTTTGCAATATTTAGCCATCAAAAATTCTGCCCATAAAGATTCTTGTTGCCGGAATCTCCACCATAACTTAATGGAAAAAGCCTGATAAATATCTTCCAATGACCTCAGCCCCACTCCACCTTCCTTCTCCGGCTTACAAAGATCACCCCATTTGATCCAATTAAATTTTCGAGACCTATCCGTTGAAGTCCATAGAAAGGCAGCAAAAATTCTTTCCATGTCATGAAAGACCTGTTTAGGAGGGCTAACAGACGACAATATATGCAGAGGCATAGAAGCAAGGACATGTCTTATAAGAATGAGTTTACCTCCCGAAGATAATAGCCGAGCTTTCCACGTCAAAACTCTTTGTTGTATTCTTTGGCATAAATCAGCAAAAAACACCTTTTTTCGACGCCCATAGAACAAGGGGCAGCCAAGGTATTTAACTGGAAAAGAAGCTTCAGAAAAACCTGTTATCTGAGCTATCAATTGTTTACGTTGCCGAGAAAGCTTATCATGCACCAAAAAACAACTTTTATGTACATTAATCACCTGACCAGAAACCTGCTGATAATGAGTCAACACCTTCAAAATCAATCTCAAAGAATTAGAATTAGCAGATGAAAAAATCATCACATCATCTGCATAAGCTAAGTGATTAATAGCCGGGCAACCATTTGGAATATAGAATCCTTTAAAGCTACTACGTGTATTAAGAAGATTAAGAGACCTGGATAACATCTCAGCAGAAAGAATAAACAAAGAAGGTGAGAGGGGATCTCCTTGCCTCAAACCCCTATGAGACTTGAAGAAACCAATCGGAGCACCATTGATTAATACAGAAAACCAACAATTAGAAATCAAACGCCAGACCATGTCAATCCAACACTCTCCAAATCCAAAAGCACGTAATACCTGTATCAGAAAAACCCATGAAACCTTGTCATAGGCCTTAGCCATATCCAGCTTCAAAACTACATTTCCTCCTCTATTTTTGTGACCAATTCCAGAAATTAGTTCTTGGGCAAGCAAAAAATTATCTGAGATGAGACGATTTTTGACAAATCCACTTTGTTCCCTGGAAATGAGCTTAGGCAAAACAGAAGCAAGTCTATTAGCCAATAGTTTGGATAATAATTTATTAAAAAAATTACACAAACTAATTGGTCTGAATTGAGAGAAATCTTGCGGAGCTTGATTTTTAGGGATAAGCACCAAAGAAGTCGAAGTCATGTATCTTGGTAGGGATCCACCACAAAAAAACCATTTGATTGCTTTAATCACATCCTCAGAAATAATATCCCAGCAAGATGTAAAAAATTTGCCTGTGTATCCATCAGGCCCTGCGGCACTATCACCATCCATATCAAAAACCACACTTTTAATCTCCTCATGAGAAGGGATACATTGTAACATATCATTGTCCTCCATAGATATAAGTTTGGGAATTACATTATGGATATCCCCATAGTCTGAAATCAAAGGACTAGAGAAAAGTTGTTGGAAATATCTCACGGCCTCGTCTCCAATATCCTGATTATCCACCAACCACTCGCCATTTTCAGCTTTGATTTTGTGAATCGCTGAGCTGATCCTTCTTTGAGTAACACATGCATGGAAAAATTTGGAATTGTGATCTCCTTGTTCCAACCATTTCATCCTTGCCTTTTGTCTCCAAAAATTCTCCTCATCTCTCAAAGCTTGCCTCAAATTATCTTGTGCGATGCAAAGAGCTCTCCTAGTATCACTGGTAGAGGCATGCTGAGTAGTAAGATCAGCCTGTTCCACCGCCTCTTCAGCCTGCTTAACTCTATCAAACACATTCCCAAAAATGGTTTTATTCCATACTCTCAATTCCTCTTTCAGCTTCTTAAGTTTACTCATTAAAACTATCAGTGGATTCCCCTCAAAATCCTGCTGCCAACATCCTCGAACCACATCCTGGAAACCATGATGAGAAACCCACATGTTATAGAAACGAAAAGCTTTAGGCTTATTATCCATCCTTGTCACTGTAGAAATTAATAAAGGTGCATGATCAGAGGGAGCACGAACTAGATGCGCAATGTGCACTTGCAGACCAGATTCATACACTGCGTCATTGATCAAGAAACGATCCAGCCTTTTCCATATACGCGCTGCACCATTCCTATTATTGCACCAGGTATAAGATGCTCCAGAAAATCCAGCATCAGAGAGTTCTCCATCAGAAATAAAAGAGAGAAAATCCCTCGCTTCCTCCAATCTAAAAGGTCTCCCACCCTTCTTCTCATGCACATTTAAAATGCAGTTAAAATCACCCCCTACTATCCAAGGACCATTCGGTTTGTCGCTAAGCAAATTTGCCCACAGCTGCATACGTTCTTCAGGAGTACAAGCAGCATGAACTAAAGATGTAGTTACACTACTAGCCAAATGTGGGTGTTGCATTGATATAGATAGATGTTGGGAACTTTCCCCAACTTTATTGATGACGAAAGGAGATTTAAAGAAAACCCAAACAGACCCATGATTATTACAAATCACACCATCAAACTTGAGACGGAAACAAATGTTTTGAGATAAAGACATATCACATTTTGGTTCACATATAATAAGAAATTGCACCTTATGCTTCTTGATTAAACTACGCAAACGTCTGAAATTAGAGGGACGAGACAGACCCCTTATATTCCAAAATAAAGTGTTAATCATTGAGAAAAAACATCATCAGAATTACTGACCTGCTTGGACCTCGAACGCAATTCCCTATCAGATGGGAATTTCGCTCTTATGCCCTTCACAGTCTCCTTCACAGCCTGAGGAATAGAATTGGAAGTATCTAAAATCCCTGCTTCAGAATGAAAGGCTACTATACGACCAGAAGCAATGGGTCTGGGTGATAGATTTCCAGCAACTTCAGGAAGAGACGCATGCATCTCTTCTATCTCACCAATCTGAGCATCATCAACAGGCTGTTCAACAGTTTCCATGCGACAGTCATCCTTAGGAGTTACTCCCGGATTAGCATGTTCAAGCTGCATGTTATGCTCGACCCTAACATTCGGAATTCCAGCCCCTTCACTTAGCATCTCAACTACGTTAACAACCTGTTCTGGTTGTTTTTCACCAGATTCCTGAATCATCTCTTTCTCACCATCTCCCTTATTACTTCCTTCATCAATGGGCTTGACAGTGTTCTCCAAGGGCTGTTGTTTAGGAACATATTGTTGAGTCACATGTTTCTGCTTAGTCTGTTTAACTTGCTCTTCAGTTGGCTTTTGAAGTAAGCGACAATGAGATTGGTCATGGCCTTGCTTACAACAATGTTGACAGTAAGCCGGAAGATCTTCATACAAAACGGGTTGCCAAAAACCACTATCGCCAGTTGCTATCCAGATCCTATTAGGAAGGTCTTGCTTTAAATCTACATCTACACAGACACGCGCAACGTTTGGACGAGCCAGAGTTGATGTAGCTGCATCAATTTTTAGAGGAATACCAACTGCACTTACGATGGAGAATAATGCTGTCTTATCAAAGAAATGCACTGGCAGTGATTTGAGCGCAATCCAGACTGGAAAACGACTCGATTCAACATCAATTCTGAAGTCGGTTGACCATTTAAAAACTCTCATGGGGAACTCATGTATCATCCAAATACCCTTGATCCAGCAGCGATGAAAATCAACTTCCTGTTTAAATCTGATAAGAATATGTCGCTGGTCCAACAAACCAAGTGAATAAGATCCCACAAATCCAATCGTAGAGAACGCCTTCCTGATCTGATCCATGCTAGGACGACCATGCGAAAATTTCCCAACCAAAGCAAAGGAAAAAGGTGAAGCAAGTTTCTGAATTTCGTCTGAAGAAAAAGATACAGCTGGCTCTCCTTTATAAGATGTCGTTGGTTTAACCTTCAAAGGTGAAAAAGATTTGTTCATAACCACATCAGCAAAGGATCGATTAGGGAGATTAGGTTGCCCTCCAACCATAGGTTGAAGGGACTCTATGAGAAACCCTAGTTTTCAAAAAGAAACAAGGAGGGAACCGGGAGAGAAAGTTTAGAGAGAGAAAGTTTAGAGAGAGAAACTTTGGGAACCCACCTCCTTTATTTTCCTTGTTATGCCATTTAATGTTATCTATGTGTATTATTTGTTTTTGCCAGTCTGTTATGTGTTATTTGTTGAATAAACTAACTGCAATTTTCTTCTTTCTTTGATTGCAATCATAACTATAGAATAAAGAGCCTATGGCATAGTGCTCTCGTAGAAAGCCAACCCTCTTTTGACACGTTTAAATTTTGCTTTCATAATTAATTTTTTTGAGAAAGATGAAAATGAGATTTTCATAAAATTTTAGAAATTGCGTTTGGTTGTAAACAAAATACCCAAGGGTCCAATCATTGTAAATTTATAAAGTTTCAAAAATCTAATTTTTCAAATTGTACCTTTTTGAATAAGAGTTGTAATTTTCAGACCTTTTTCAAAATTTACTCATCCTTGTTGTACTTGTCAGTTTTGTCTGAACCAAATTTTCTTAGAGTCAATAAATGTACCCAAGTGATCAAAATTTTGCACAGTTTGCATTTATCATTTTTTTCAAAGAAATTAGTACGTCATTTTTGCCGTATCCCCCACTCTCCCGTCCCAGGCTACACAAAAGGGATTTTAACACATATTTTATTCTACTTTAATAAACTGGCATTTTGGAGTTTTATGTTCAATATTGTACCCTATAGCCTCATGAAGGCTTGCTTTTTCAAATCAAATAAAATTAAGTCAATAATTTTTTGTACAGTGCATGGTGCATCTTTCTTGAAGAAATTTTGCATCATTATTAGATAAAAAATATTGAGAACATTTTTTCAAACTTTGCATTTTGTATTTATTTAACCCATTTTAATAAATTAGTATCATGCATAAACCTTAGAGGGAACGCCATTTCGGAAATCCCATGACAGGAAAGCCATCCTTTTGTCTTGGATACATAACCCTAAAAGACATGCATGTTTATATTTTTGGTAAATCTTGGCAGGTGAAACCTTAGGTAAGGTAATACGAGTAGAATGAACATTTCTTCTTGGCAAATCTGGTGCACCTTCGTTTAAAAGGGGGGTCTCATTTTAAAGGATTGCATTTCATGCTAGGCCTACCATTGGCACGATAAGGGCTCTCTAAGATGTGCATCCGTTTTCATTTTTGCTTATACTAACTTTGGTTCTTTTCATCTTTACAAGTCCGCCAACGAAGGCAGTAAATTGAAAAAGACATCTAATAAATATTCAGTTTTTACGTTTAAGTATTTCTTTTAAATCGCAATTTTACTCAAGTGAAGCGCCATACACTTAACATTTACCATGCCTTAAAAGCACGAGTGCTCTTTTCAAGTTATTCAAAGGACTGTGGGGAAGCCAAGTTTTAGAATTGATAGTGTTGAGGGTCCAAACATATGGGTTGACTAGGATGACCAATGTGACAGATGAAATTGTATTTCATAGCCAGACAATGATTCATTTTAGATGTAATAAGAATAGGAATAATTTAGTAATGGCACTCCTTTTGTAAATTTAAAATTGCGTTGTGTTCAAAATTCTTTCTCAGATGAAATGTTAAACAAGTTGCTTTCTCAAATTTGTTTGTGACGTTTGATTTTTCCTTCATGTCTTGCATTTAGCTTTTGAAAAAAGTTTTCTTCAAATCTTTTGTTATATTGAACAAATAATTCTTTGATGAAGCTTCGAAATAAATCACATTTTCTTCTCAAAACCTAGTGCTAGGTTCGTGTAATTTTAAGGTTTTCTTTTTTTGATGAGTTAATGCAAGTTTAAATTAAATGAAGAGAAAAAAAACCAACAACATTTTCCTATATGTTTTGCTAGTAAAAAATAAATGCCCATAATCTTTTGATGTTATTCTGCTTGAAACTGATGATTGCCATTTCGGTATGTCCCCAAGATTTCGGAATTGTGTAAACTACTAATGAGAATTGGAGTGATATCAAAGAGAAATGTGGATGTCATGTTAAGGATTTCGATTAATACAGAGGGAAACCCAAGTCTAACAGAAGAGGATAAGAAGTTGTTGACATTGGCACTAAGATAAAGAGTGGCAGATCTACCGCTTAGATTCTCACTTGTGGGCATTCGAATTATTAAGAAAGAGAGCTATCATGAATTGTTAAAGTGAGTGTGGATGTTTGGAGAATTCCAGCACAACAAAAAGAACTGACATGCAGGGGATATGATTTCAACCAGTTCAAAAGGGGAGTTGATGCTTTCATCTTCTTAATTTTTATTTGTGGAATATGTTGTGTAGAATAAATGTGGAAATAGGAGATTGTCACATGCTTGTGAGTTGTAGTTAGCAACCGTGATTTTGCCTAATTTCCCTACTGGTTGAAATTACTTTATGTGCTTTGACAAATGCTTTCTTCAGGTAATAAGAAATGATTATTATGTGATTTAGAGTTTTGTTCTTATAAAAAGTATATCTTGTAAAGTGGTTAGAATTATGTCTAAATTTTGCATGTTTGATGAAAATTTCTCTTCTTTACTTAATTTCATATGTTAAATGCTGATTATGGTCAATTAGTGCACTCATGTAATCTGTGATGTAACATCTATTTTGAGGGGTTTTTATGCTATAAAAAAAAAGAGGAAGAGAAAAAAGAAGAATAAAAGAAAGAAAAAAGAATGATGTGGTTTTTCTACTCCAATAGGTTTTGGTGCTTAGTAATCGAGAGTTTTCATCTAACAATGTCGACTTTCACATCAAACGGTACTTGAATTATGAGTAATGCATTGCAAATTTGAGTAAGTAAATTGCTTGAGTAATTAGGGACCTTCATCCAAACTCGTATGTTGGGTCTCAAATCGCTCGTTGGGTTTTAATTTCTGTCATGTTCCAACTCGTCTGTTGGGTTTTAATTTCTGATCATTTCCAAGTCTGATAGCCCAGATTTTGCATTCCATGATTTCTGACAGCCCAAGATCATGCATTTGTTATTTACTTTTCCAAGTCTGACAGCCCAGACTTTGCATCCATGATTCCTAACAGCCCAAGATCATGCATTTGTCTATTTACTTTTTCAAGTCTGACAGCCCAGACTTTACATTCCATGATTTCTGATTGCCCAGGATCATGCATTGTTATTTACTTTTTCAAGTTTGACAGCCCGAAATTTGCATTCCATGATTCTTGACAGCCTAGGAACATGAATTTGTCATTTACTTTTTCAAATCTAACAGCCCAAACTTTGCATTCCATAATTTGTCATTTACTTCATCAATCCTGACAGTCCAGGATCATATATTTGTTATTTACTTTTTCAAGTCTGACAGCCTAGACTTTGCATTCATGATTCTTGACTGCCCTAAGATCGTTCATTTATGTTTTTTAAGTTGGCAGCCTAACTTTGCATTCATTAACCGTGGCAGCTCAAGGTCATGCATCCGTTCAGCAGCCTGGTCAGCATATGTTATTTACATTTCAAGTTTGGCAGTCCAAACTTTGCATTCATCAACATCAACTTAGGCAGCCCAAGGTCAGGCATTTGTTTAACAGCCTGGTCGGCATATGTTATTTACATTTCAAGTTAGCAACCCAAACTTTGCATTCATCAACCTTGACAGTCCAAGGTCATGCATTCGTTCAGCAGCTTGAACGACATATGTTTATTAACTTTTTTAAATCTGGTAGCTCAGACATTGCATTTAGCTTATTAGCATTTATTTTGTCCAACAATCTAGACTCATTTTGGGTCTATTAGTTTAAACACTTTATTTTGTCTTGCAGTCTTTAGCACTTTATTTTATCTTTGTTTAGCAGTTCAAATGTTGCATTTCTTTCTCTATTTTGATCACAAGTTTTGAAAAGTTTGAATTCTTGTATTACCATTTATAGTTGTGTTTTGCATCCTCAGTTCACTTGTATTCAGAATTACGTTTGACCTGATTCGTTTCACCGGAATGCGTAGGCAGCTCTAAGAGAGCTCAGTCACATGTTTCTCTATGTTCATTTGTTTATTGGTTTACGTCTCAACATATTCTCATACTACGTATTTTTAGATGTTTTAGTTTGCATTGGTATCTGTTTTCACATCTAGGTGGACTCAAAATTTGGTGTTCTCTATGTCTGTGACAGCCCCACCTTACCCTAAGGCGTACCAAAGGGCTTAGCGAATCGCCTGCCTGGTTCTCGCCAAGACTCGGATTAAACACACACTAGAATCCATGAAACAATCGATGGTACATAAAACCTCGTAAATACATTCATATGACTCAAACTTAAGAGTAAAGGTACCAGTTAAGCAGTTTACATCACAAACACATAACTAATGCAGCAAAATCTCAAACATCTTTTTACTAATAAGATCCTACCAAGAACTACTATTGAATCCTCACTACCAGCCTTAATGATAGGAGCCTGTTAAGGAGAACAAATAAAAGGGATGAGCTATAATAGCCCAGTAAGGTTTCCACACATTCAATCACACAGGTAGACAAGTAGAAAAATAAATAAACAAATAACATGTGCCATAAAACAATATAAGAACCAGTTAAGAAAACAATTGATCAAACAAGGAAGGATACATTTCAACCACGGGAGCAAGCTCAATCGCGAGAGTATCAAGTATATAATCATGTGGCAATAGTGTTCGGACCAATAGAGAATGCCAGGTCCTTGCCAATGATCAGGTAAATATCATATAACAGTACCTATAACCACCCATGCACCTTTACCTCCTCAATACCTCCACACCAGGGTGAGATCTCAACCCTGGAGGGTAAAACAGTTTGTTTAGTCCAGAGTTGGCCTCTTTGAGGATTCTCAACTCAGAGGAAAGAACACAATCCCTAACGCCCAACACTTTATATCCTCCTCAATACCAGTATGACTAACCATGGTGTAACTGGTGAAGTATGACCACGGAAGTCTAGCCCGAAGGCTCAGTTCAGTTGAAAGTTCACAGACAAGTATATTCATTTAACAGAAGTTGTGCATGTAACAAATTGCAAGATAGATGTGATAAAGTACACATCTTACCTTCATATAGCACTTTATAGTAGTTAACAAGTATCGGGCATAAAATGGAATTAGCACTTAAACATGCATCAAGCGCACATAAAGAAACACTCACCTGTAAATTTCAAGAAAGTGCCTCGTAAAACGTGTGAGGTTCAGAGTCGAATCCTGAAATTCATAAGTAGCCTAATTGACCTGCTAGATTTTCTTTCAAAAGAATTTTATAAAATGTACCCAAGTTTAACTAGGGTTTTAAAATAAATGTAAATTAGTTATAAGGAAAATCCTAGAAGTTGTAATAAAAGAATCTAGGCAAAACCCTAAATCGACCAATAAAGAAATTTCAAAATTCCCTTTCGAAATTGATTTGGTTCTAAGGATAAATAATTCATTAAGTGTCAATATTAAGGTCAAATTGAAAAGAAATAATTAATACTAGAAATTCGTTACTAATTTCTACTTTATTTACTATATTAGTTGCAAAACTTTAATAATTTGCTATAAATTTTGGACTAGAAGAAAATATTTCTAAATACTACGGACTACAGAGGTAGTTTAAATAAATATTGATTAGGATTCAAGGTTTTGGTGTAAAAGGAATTTTGTCTAAAATAATTAGTTTATAAATAAACTAGTTTTTAAAGTCCAAGAAAGATTTATTAGTAATAGTCAAGTACAATGTAATAACTTAGCAAAATTAATATAGGTTAAATTGAGAAAACTCCAAAATATCCTATACTTAAATAAATTAATGGTTTTAAACTAGTTAATATCAAACTAATGATATTTAATTAAATTAAGTCTAGTTAAATTACAAATTAGGGTTATTTGGTGAAAACATACTAAATCAATGTTAAAGTTAAACTAGTCAAAAATTCACTTACACATTTAAAAGTAAAGTTTCTAACAAATTTAAATCTTTAAAATTTATAAGATTTTCTTCCTAAAATTGGTTAACAAGGTTCCAAATTCATGCACAACATTTTCCTAAAAACCGGTTAAGTAAATTAAACTTAAGGTGTTCAATATTTGGTGTCACTTCAACCAATTCACAAGCTGAAATTTCCAGCAGCTTATGTCATCAAAACTTGGCCAAAACAAGGTTAACATAGCCAGAAATTTTAGGTTATCAAAGCTGAATTTTTGTAAACTAGTAAAGTTGAAATTTGTTCAAGGTTTGGAACAAGGAAGTGCCGGTTTTCAAGCTGAAATTCCAGCAACTTCAGCCCACTAAAACAGGCCTTAAATACTGAAATTTTTCCAGAATTTTCCTCTAACAAGACTAACCAACATGCCTTCTAACTCTAGTCAAAATTTCAGCCATGAATTCCAAGATTTTCCCCTCAAACAAAACATCAAATTCCTATACAAGTCCATACTGAGCAAGTAGGCCATAATATAGTTAATCTACTATCAAAGAAAGGATCAAAACAAGGGGAAACCTCACAATCATGAGCATAAATAATCATACATATAACAAGAGAATAAAATATAATCATAAATACTAAGTACTTAATGAAATCATAAGAAAACATAAGAAATCTTCTAATAAAACTTGAAAGAACTTGAAGTTTCTTGATGAATTTACCTCAAAATAGGTAGGGTTTTAGTTGAAGAAGAGTGAATGGTTAATCCCTTAAGAACCTTGACTTTGAGCAAGAACTTGAACTTGAAACTTGGGAGAATTTGATAAAATTTGAGGGGATTTCTTTTCTAGTTAGGTTAAGTTTTTGGGGAAAGTTAGTCTCTTAAGTGTTAAAATGAGTGAAATTGAAGTGTATTTTGGGCAATAGAGTGGCCGGCCATGGGAGAGAAAAATGCAAGGAAATTTGAGCCAAAAAGAATTGAAAAAAATTGGTAAAAGTGAAAGTCAATAATAGGTGGCCATTCATGGTGTTAGGTGGCATAATCTACCAAATATCTAAGTAATAGGTGGCCTTACTTTTCTAAATATCTAAGATTGGTTGGTAACATTTAATTGGTGTAATTTTCCTATGATTATCTTCATACATGTATTAATAATAATTCAAGAAATCAAATTATAAAAGAAAATTATATAATAACAACTAATAAGAAAATTTTACAACTAATATTCATAATATAGAAACTAAGTGGTTTTGAGCTTCTAGGGTTTTACAATGTCTTTGTCTAAAATATCTACGAAATTTTTGACAAAGAGGGACAAACTGTAGATACCAAATTTTGGCACATTATTTATTTTTCTGACATTAGGGTGTGTTTTTTTACTTTTGGGGACAAATTCAGATTTTTTAGAAAAAATGGCAAAATTAACAAGTTCGGGGGGCAAAACAGTTATTTTTAGTTGTAAGTATTTTTCATTAGTTTTGGGATTTTAAATGTACATTTTTGTATTTTTATAATTATTTTTAAAATTTTGTGTTTTTTTCGGGTTTAACTGATATTTTATGTACATTTCGTCAGTGCAAGGGTAAAATGGTCATTTTGCCTCACGAATACCATTTTCGCCCATTTTTGCATCACAAATTTTATTTTTTAGGTTTTTAAGTATTTTTTTATTTGTTTTATTTTTTCAGGGACCATTGCTATTTTTTCAGTAAATACCGCTTTTAGGGGAAAAATAGTCATTTTGCACCTCGAAACGCATTGCTTTCTAATTTTTTAGTCATAAATTCATTTTCTAGAATTTTAAGTTTATCTTTAATTTTTGATAATTTTTCGAGACCAATAGCTATTTTTTTGTTTATTTTGTCATTTTAAGAGTAAAATAGTTATTTCACACCCAAAACACATTTTGTCAAGTTTTGAGGTTTCGAAACTCATTTTTAGGTTTTTTTTTTAGCCTATTTCTAATTTTTGGTAATTTTTTGGGACCGTTTTTCCTTTTTTCATTTTTCTGTAAATCCTGTGTTTAGGGGGCAAAACAGTAATTTTGTATAAAAATATATATTTTTTTGCCTGAATTTCGTTAATAAATTTATTATTTACATTTTTTGGATTGGTATCACTTTTTGAATGTTTTAGAAAAATCATGACATTTTAATTTTTAGTTTTGGTTTTAATTTTAGTTTTAATTTTACCGAAAGCTGTTTTTTAGGATAAAATTGAGGTTTTATTACTATGAGTATTTCAGTTATTTTTACCCATTTCTTGGAGATTAAGACTTTTGCACTATAAATAGTCAATTTTAAGGAGAAAAAGAGGGAGAAAAGAGAAAAAAAATCCTAAAACACATTCTTATCTAAAGAAAAAAGATCAAACACATACTACCTTACCACAAACACACACACTATAACCGTTGGTATTGTTCATCACTCTTCATTTGATCTTCAAGCTTCAAAGGTAATATCTTTAATCTTATGCTTATTTTTACAGTCTGTCATTCACAAGTTCATGCTATTTTTGTTGTTTTATTTGTTTTCTTATCTGGATTTTAGTTCTTTTTTGGGTTTTATACTTCTTATTCTTTATTTCTTCCGCCGTTGCCCTACTCCACCATACCACAACCTCTTCTTCCCTCCACCGGACTTCCCACTCTACCATCAACCACTATCCCAAAACCACAACCCTTGCCATCGCAACTCCCTCCAGCATAGTGAAAACCACCACCTGCAGAATACCAAGAATAGTCAACTCCCCTCAGTGCCACCACACAGCCAGCACTTCGCCATTCCCTTGCCCACAACCTGCAGGAACCATAGGCAGCCCAAAAGCTTAAAGACTACCAACAAAATCCCATCAAAACATTACCAAAAATAGTCCAATAACCTTAAACTTGCAATTACCAAGCAATAACCCAAAAACCAATTTCTGGAACACCAAGCCAATAATAGCTACCAATTCTGCCACCATATCCATCATGCTCACACCAACCCCTCTCAACCAGCAACACAGAATCTCCCCTATCTCCACCACAATTAGTTGTAGAAAAATAGTTCACAAATGTCAACCAAAGATAACCAAATTTAGTCTAAAATCGGATCAATTTCACTTCCCAAACACCATCCACCCCTGCAGAAACAGTCACAGTTAGCCAATTCGTTGTAACTCCGACAGCTCCACCTTCTCCGTCGCGCATCCAATCGACCACCATCAACCACCCATTGAACATCACAACCATTACCTGTTAAATAGCCCCTCAATACCCAATTTCAGCCTTGGAACCTCACTCGCACCGCCACAAGTACCAGACCAATGCCACCAAGAAATCATCAACAGGATCACTCTCCTTCATCAACAAACTCACCTCCCAATTCATCAAGTCATCGCTAGTGACCTCACGAAGAACCACCATTTCCAAACCAAACACCACACATGTGAATCTCACTAGGAACCTGCAAAAAAAATGAACATCCCAGAACAGAACAGCCATCAACACCACCTCCATAGCTCGCCACTCTAGCCCTGAAGCCCATACTAGTAGACACAAACCCAAATCTCCACTGTTCCTTCATAAAAACAATCTACCACGCCACCCAAAAATGACAATTCAAGTTCATCACCACCCTCACAAAATTATCGTAGCCACTGGCGTCACCACCATCGACCAAATCACAGCCACAATTCACCCCACAATCACACAATCATCACTTGCCCAAGCTCCTCACTTGTCAAACCCACCCCACATCACTATCACAATCGCTGAAAATCCACCCAAATCAGTAATTACAGCAAAAAAAAAAATGCAATGCCAACTAATTCAATCACCCAAAATCTGGCTTGAACAGCCCTCAAATTTCTAAATGAGCCCAAAAATCCATCATCCCCTCCATACTCACCAGACCACAACCTGCAAAACAAACAATTAAAGCAAAGTCATCCACCATTTCCATCTCAACAGCCCACACCACCACCTAATTCCACCATTTCATACCACCACCAGCTCACCCCCACTAGTCAAAAAGCACCACCATTGCAGCACCACTGCCATCCAATCACCACCATCATAGCCATCCAATTGCACATTCCTCTTACCCAATTTCGGAAGAAGGGTCAATTAGGGACAATTCCATTATTTTAAGTTGAAGAAAAGTGAGAGAAAGGAGAGAATCAGAAGGAATAATAAGAAAAACCAAGAGAGATAGCACAAGAGGAGAGGGAGTGAGAAGTAGAGAAAATGAAAGAACAGAGAGAAGAGAAAGAGAATAGGGGGAACGAAATGAGAAAGAAAGAAGAAGAAAGAGAATGGAGCTTGAGAAAACAGAAGCTAAACAGAAGACAGTTAGAGAGAGAAGGGAAAAGAGAGCAATTTGAGAGAGTTAGAGAAAAAAGGAGGGAGGAATTAGAGGAGCAAAGAGAGAATCTGAAAAGGAGAAATAGAGAGTGAGAGAGAACAGACGGGAGCAGGGGACGAAGAAAGAAAAGAGAGAGTGTGAATCAGAGAGAATTTGCAATCGGAGAGAAAGAAGATGAACTGAAGAAGATGATGGGGATAATCTAGGATTTGGGGGTGTTAGTTTTAATTTATAAGTATTTTGTTTCTTTGTTTAGTCTAGTTAATTTAATCAACTAAAAGAGGTTTATGAAACTGAGGCTTATTATTTTTATTTTTGTTTTTTATTTTTTTTTGTTATCTTAATTGGTCCTGATGGTTTTAAGTTAGTGGTTATTCATTTAATCAGTTTATTTAGCTAAATTAATTTATGTTAATTGATTTATTTAATTTTTTTTCTTTTACTTGGTCACAGAGTATATGTTTAGGTCCTAATCCCTAGTATTTTGGTTATTACCCTTATCCCTTGAAACCTTTGTTTTTATTTTGCAATAAAGTCCTTTATAATTTTAAGCTAGCCATCTGAATTTTAGTTTTAGTTCAATTAAGTCCTATAATTTGCAATTTATCCCATACTTGCTGGAATTTATTGTTTGCCCCCCAATTTGTTTTACTTTGCATTTTTGCCCTTAATTAACTGAATTTCCAATTTTGCCCTTTAATCGCTTTAGGTTTACAATTGCATTTTACCCCTTTTAATTTAACAAAATTACATCTTTGCCCCTCAATTTGCCCTATTTCATATTTTATGCTTTATGCTTTGAAATAGTGGTACCTTGACTTGTTTGTTCATTTTGATAGTGTTTAGTACCGGATCATCTAAGTGGTATCCCTATTTCTTATTAATTTCTTCTTTATGTACTCCAATGTGCTCTTGTGTGATTTTTTATGCATTTCCTTCAAATGGTTCTTATTATTACATGCTTTTTTGTGTATTTATTTATACTTATATTTATTTTTATGTTAGTTTTGAATTTTATTATTTGGAAAAATGTAATATTTTGTATTTAGATAGCTGACGTAATAGTTAGATTATTTTCCTTTCGTATTTTTACAAATATTTTGTATTTTAGATAGCAACTGTAATAGATAGGTCGTTTTACTTTTTTCCCTCTAAAATTGTAGCAAAATCCCCTCGATGTAATAGTTAGAGCTCATTTGCTTTTGTGTGCTTGTGTTTTTATTTGTTCATCACTTTCTTTAGGATTTTGCATCTAGAAATTATGCCTACGTGTTATGTGCTCCTATGTGCTTTTACATGTCTTTATATGTTTATTTGCTTTCGATTTATGCTTTATTACTTTGATTCATGTTTTATCAGTTTAATTATTCCGTCACCATACTTGTTCAACGTTAGTTGTGGTTTTACTACTTCCCTACTAGTCCAACGCTAGTAGGAATCCCTAGAAAAAGCTAATCCAACGCCAGACCTTTAGGGCATTTTGGTGTTAGTTTCACTCCGTGTGTACATTTTCATATCATTTCACACAACTATTTCTCTAATTTTAGCTTTCTCCGTTTTTGCATGGTTTTTATATGCTATTATTATCATTATCTTTTTTTTGCATTTATTGGAGCATGAAACTTAGGTTGTATTTCACTTAGGAATTAGGTCATTTGTATGCTCTGACTAGAAATAGTCACCTACTTACGTGGGAAATGGTAGCATACATGCCGTTCCCCCCTCGATTAGTAAGAACATTCAATCACGAGTTATTAGTCCTCCGTACCCGTTATATTGCATACCCACTTTCTTCAGCCACTTATTATCTATAGTATTCTTTTTCTTTTTCTTTTTGCATTTCATTTTGCATAGACACTCGTGACTCCCTCTAGGTCTCGACTCGAGTTTCGCAATTAATGTGATAATCCCGACCAAGCCTCAACGGGACATTTTGACCCTCTCGATACTCACATTTAGATTTAGGATTTGCATTCATATAGACACATCTGAACACAATAGAATCCAAGGTTAATTTAGAAAAATTTGATTAAATTTCGCAACTAGCCTCGGCTAGGTAGAAAGGGTGCCTTAGTCGCAAGCCTTTGCCTTCCCTTTCTTCAAATGTGACTCCTGGATCTTTTTTCTTGTTTTTTTTCGTAGACCGGAGTCAAAAAAGGGTTTTCAAATATTTTTTTCTAAAATTTTATTTTCATTTTGTTAAACGATTTTTCGGGTGATTTGGTACACTCCAACTCAATACCAAGTGGCGACTCTATTTTTAAATAAAACCTTTTTTCAAAATTTAGTTGGCCAAAATTGTTGCACTTTTAGCCCCGGCCTTATTTTCTTTTAAAATATCATTTTTTTAAATAACACTTTTTACTAAAAACCCGATTTTTTCTCATACACATACAGTTTTCCAAAAAACTTTCTTTTCGAAAAGGGTTCCAGACCGAACCGCCTTTTCTGGGCGCGACAGTCATGACGCCACCGTGCTAATTGATTTTGGGACATGACACTTACTTCATTAAATAGTGGTATCGTTAAAACATTTGTTCATTTTGATAGTACTTAGTCTTGGGTTTTCAAGAAGATATATTTTCGTTACTTTTAATTGATTCTTATGTGGTCCTTGGTGCTTTTATGTGTTATATATTGATTTCGTTTTTATCTTCTTTTTGAGTACTTGTTAATTCATTAATTTGATTTTAATTTTTTTTAATTATTCTAGAAGTGTAATAGATAGGCATTTTTACTATTTTGGCAAATAGTTTTGTATTTAAATAGTTAATGTAATAGATAGGTTGCATCTATGCTATGTTAGCAAGATTTTGTAATTAGATATACAAATGTAATAGATAGTTATTTTTACTTTTTGTTTTTTCCCTAAGTTGTAGTTAAATCCCTCGGTGTAATAGCTAGTACTTATATGTTTTTTGCGTGCTTGTGTACTTATTTGTTTTGCTGCTTTCCTTCGGATTTTGCATCTAGGTATTATGCTTACCTGTTTTATGACCCTACGTGATTTATATGCTCTTATATGTTTATTTACTTCCATTATGCTTTTTTATTCATGATTAATTTGTAACGTCACCATACTAGTTCAATGCTAGTTGTGGCTTTAACGCATTCCCATTAGTCCTACGCTAATGGAGAATTCATAGAAGACAAGCTAGTCCAACGCTAGGTCATTTCAGTGCTAGTTTCACTCCTTGTGTGCATTTCATCTCATTTCATACACTTATTTCTCCCTTTGTAGGTTTTCTTCCTTGTTTGCATGATTTTTATATGTTATTATTATTATTATCATTATTATCTATTTTTAAACATATGTTCGATGCATGGTATTTATGTGGACACCAAATTTTGATACACCATTTATCTTTCCAACACTGGAGGCATTTTTTGTAATTTTGGATCAAATTCTGATTTTTGGGCAAAAGGAGCAAAATCAACAATTTCATGGAGCAAAATAGTAATTTTTAGCATGTAAATATTTTTTCATTAGTTTTGGAGTTTCAAATGTACATTTTGTATTTTTATACATGTTTCTAAATTTTGTGTGATTTTTCGGGATTAACTGTTATTTTTCTGTATATTCTGTTAATATAGAGGCAAAATGGTCATTTCACCTTGCAAACACCATTTTTGTACATTTTGAACCCAAATTTATTTTTTTAGGCTCTTAATTATGTTTCTAAGTTTTTTTAATTTTTTTGGGGGCAATTGCTATTTTTTAAGTAAATATTGCGTTCGGGGGCAAAATAATCATTGCGCACCCCAAATGTATTTTTTGGGTTCTAAATTCATTTTTAGGATTTTAAGCTCATTTTTAATTTTTGGCAAATTTTCAAGGCCAATAACTATTTTTCTATATATTTCATCATTATACGAGTACCCTTATTGCATTTTTTCACCAATTTTGGGCTCTAAATTCATTTCATAGATTTTGAAGACTAATTCTAATTTTTTGGATAAATTTTTTAGATCTATTTCTATTCTTTTGATAAATATCACGTTTAGGGGCAAACGGTCATTGTGCACAAAAAATGTATTTTTGACTAATTTTTTCATTTTATAAAATTTGTTGTTTACATTTTTTTGATCTTTCCACTTTTTCGGTGTATTTAGAAAAAATAGGACATTTCTTAATTTTTTAATTTTTACTTTAAATTTTGTGTCAAAAATTATTTTTAGGGTGAAATTGTGATTTACTGGTTAAGGGCATTTTGGTCATTTTGCACATTCTTGAAGGACACAATTAGTTCTCACTATAAATACCCCATTGGGTAATATAAAAAGGGAATTTAATTAAAAAATCCTAGGATAAGTCTTGCACATACTTTCACCTAAAATACACGTTAAACACTACATATCCACTAACATACCTTCCAAATAGACACAAAGATACTACACACACACAAACACACAAATTTTCACATAGTAAGATTATTCACACACGCAAACACACCTTCCAAGCATGCACAAAGATCATAAACATACGGTAATCCTAATTTTGATGATAACAAACCTCATCTTTGCTACTCATACTTGTTTAGTGTTGTGGAAGGTTTGGAATAGGTATTGAAACATTTGTTGGAAATTAGAAGTGATCAGCCACCTGTTCGGACGCTTCAAATTTGTTTCAGCCGTCCGAAGTAAGTTTGGATATAGCTTCGGACGTCCTATCACTTGTCCGAAAGTGTCCCAAAATTTCCAAAAATTTTTGGAGGCATGAAAACAAGGTTTCGAATGTTTGGTCATTCATCTGACAAAGCTAGAAAATTTCCAGATAGCTTCAAACACAGGTTCGGACGTCCTTTTAGTCGTCCAGTGGAAAAGAAAAAATTTCAAAAAACTTTCAGACATCCTTTCGGACACATCTTTGGACATTCGAAAACATTCTAGAAAAGCCACAGTTCTTAAGTATCAATCCGACGATGGTTCAGACGACAAGTACCCCTATCGGCCATCCGAAAATGATGTGATTAGTGTAGTAAAGAAGAGATCGGACATTGGTTCGGACAACAACAAGATGTTTGATCGTCCGAACGTCCCAACGGCTAGTTTTTTCTACATTTAATGCATGACCGTTGAAGGGTAGTTGAAGACCATTTAGTGATGCAGTATAAAAGCTATGAAATCAAAATTAATTGTAATTGTTGTACTGGATATACAAAGGCTTTGAATAGCTTCTTGATTTAAAAAAATCTTACAATCTTTGTGCTAGTGTGTGTTCTTCATTGAGAGTGTAATTCTTCATATGTATAGTTGAAAGATTAGCAGGTGTGCTATAAAATTTCTTAACTCAACTAGACGAGTGTCTAGAGTGAGTGAGAAGTGAGCCTTTCTTTGTACAAAGTGATAGAGATTCAACCTCAAGTGAACGAACCCAAGTGTACTACAATTTCAAGTTTATTGAAACTTGAAAATTTTTTGTGGTTTGATATATTCATTCACTCATTTATTTATTTTCCAGTTTATTGTTACTTTTGATAAGTTTAATTGTTGTTTTAACAACATATTTCATCATCTAGTCAACTTGGTAAATTTCTATTTTGCAATAACTTGCTATAACCAAGTTAAGTTTTACAAGGGGAACCTAATTCACCCCCCTCTTAGATTGCACCAAGGGTCTGCAAGGTATCAGAGCTTGGACTCCATTTTTAATTGCCTAATAAGCTAGGAGTGATCCATGGCAACCTCTAATAATGCTTTGTTTTTAGAAGGCCAATTTATTACTAGACCTCCTACGTTCAATGAAGTAAACTACATTAGTTGGAGAGATAGAATGGAGATATTCTTGCAATCTATAGATATTGAACTTTGGTATATTGTGAATGAGGGACCATATAAAGCCTATGTTGATGATCCTATTACTAGTAGAAGGAGATCAAAGACTAGGCAATAACTTACTCCTCTAGATAGAACAAACCTCACTCTAAATGCTAAGGTCATGAATGTGTTGTACAATACTTTAGATGCCAATGAATCTACAAGAGTGAAGGGATGTAAAATGGCAAAAGAGATCTGGGACAAATTGAATGAAATTCACGAAGGTAGTGATAGTGTCGAGGAACAAAAGAAAGCCTTGCTGGGCACTAAGTAATAATCTTTTAAGATGGAGCCTTATGAGAATATCAACAAATGTATTGCCGTTTCAATGATATTATCAAGGATCTTGAGGCTTTGCAAAAGGAATACACCTTGGGTGAAAAGAATAGAAAAATCTTGAATGAATTGCCTAAAAAATGGGAAAGCAAAGTTACGGCTATAGAAGAAGCCAAAGACTTGAATTCTATGTCTATTGAATCTCTTATAAATTCTCTAACTGTGACAGCCCCACCTTACCTAGAGGCGCACCAAAGGGCTTAGCGGACTGCCTGCCTAGCTCTCGCCAGGTCTCGATTCACGCACTTACGCAAACGTCCAAGCGTACTTAGATTAAAATAAAATAACATAAAATAAAATGGAATAAAATAAAATACACTCTTATTATTTAACTTAAAGATACGAGTCACATCAAAAGGTTACATGTCATAATTTACATAATTTTCACAAAAATAACCTAACACAGCTCGGCTATTACAATAACTAAATATTTATAATAATCAAAACTAGTCAGTCCGGCTTTAATTTTCGAGCAACCTGAGTAAAGGAAAACAAATAAAATGGAATGAGCTATAATAGCCCAGTGAATGTCCAAGTCATGCAATCATATCAAGAACTCATTATTTTTAGTAAATGAAATAATCGAACAATTAAATTAATAAATCAAGATATAAACAATTTAGTTTAACATGTAGTCAAAGGAGGATACAGGGCTCAACTACGGAAGCAAGCTTAACCGCAGAAAGAGCAAGTACTGATCATGTAGTCACGATATTTGGACTGAGATAATAGCTCAGGTCTTTATCAAAGAACATATCAGTTTTATCAAGCACAAACCCTAGCTGCCAAGCACCTTATAACCTCCGTACAAGCTACCACATCCATGGGAGAAAAATCTCAACCCTGAAGGGCCAACAAGCACACAAAAAGTTCAATCCGGAGTTGGCCTCTTTGAGGATTCACAACTCAAAAGGAAAGAACTCACACCCTAAAACACCCAGCACCTTATGACCTCCCACGTGCAGCCGGGTTGACTATCCGTGAAATAACGATGAAGTTAGTCACGGTAGTCTCACACACAATTAACACATTAGTCAATGAAAGCAAGTAACACATTGCGGAATAGATGTGATAAAGTACACATCTTTCCTCAAGTGACACATGTACTCACATAGTGATTTAAATCTTAGCATAATATTTACCAAATAAATATCACATTTCATGCATCATACACACATAAGGACACTCACCTTGAAAGCCTAAGAAAATATCTCGTGAAACGGTCGTGCTGTGTTTTCGGACCCTGAAATTTAAAAGAAATAATAACATAAAAACTCAATTTAAAATCCTAGTAAATTTAGTAAGAAAAAGGTCAAGAAAATACCCCACTTACTTCTAGGGTTTTGGTTTTAGGGTTTCTAGGGTTTAGAGCTTACTTATTCTAAGAAAGTCTAATCTATCACTAGATCATTTCTAAAAATTCCTACACTTAAATTTCCCTCAATTGAACACATTCTAAGCTTAAAATTTCACTTATCCATTTTTCTTCTTTTAATTCTACTGAAATTTCGGCAGCATTTCCCCTTAAATCGGACTAACCAAAATTTTTAAACCTGCAAGAAAATTCAACAACCCAATCCATTCAACATGTACCACAACTTCTATGTTCAATTTAAACTCAAATTCAATCAATATTCCACTCAAATTCAAAATCCCTACTCCAAGAATCATCACCCAACTCTGCACAGGGTTGGTTTTCAGACAACTTCGTGTCATTGCTGGGGTCAATCCACTAAGAACTAGGGAATTGTGATTACATGGTTTGAAAGTACGTTTATAGGGCTACAACTTTCATGAAGATCATCACTTAAAATTCCAACAAGAACAGGTTCAAAATCAGGCCCCAAGTTGGCTCTTCATCAAAACTGTTTACGCAGAACCGAATTTTCAGCCAACTTTGCAAGCTTTCTGCGGTTAATACACAATGAACCACCATTCAAGCTTTATACCGTTTTAAAGCCCTATGAATCTAGTTTCTAAAACAACAAGAATCATTCGAATCCAAGCTATCTACACCAAGTTATGAAAGTTTTACTAAAACTGGTCCAGCATGACTGTTTTAAGTGTTCTTGAGTTCCAACTTAAATCTTCAACTAAACCACATATAAAACATAAATTTTCAAGGTTTAAAGGCCATATACTAGTCTATCTAACCACAAGAACACTTTATATAGCAAGTAATTCTCAAGTTCTAACTAATTTCTCTAAGTAGTATTAACAAGAAACTTAGTCTTAAACTTGCATAAAAACTAATTAAAACATGAAATTAATAAGATAAGTTCATGGTAAATACCTTAGATATGCTTAGAACTTTGCTTAGAAAAGATAGAAGCCCACTTCCTATGGTGGATTTGTTCCAACTTGAGAGATGAAAGTTCAAGAAGTTGAGAGCAAAAATGAGGGAAGAAGAAGAAAGAAGATGGCCCGCCAAGGGGAGAGAAAAAGAGAAAGAAATAGTCTAGGAAAAATGAAAAAGAAATGAAGAAAAGATGGGAAAATGGTGGTCCAATTAAAACCTCACAAGAGTAAAGTAAAAAGTTGATCTTTAAATGTAAAAGTAGTAACTTGGGTTAATTTGATTGGTGGAGTTTATTACTCTAATCACTTAATATAAGAAATAATAATACATAAATTATTAAAGCAAAAGAGAGTAAATTAGAGAATGAGAGAACTGGCCACAAGAAGAAAGAAAAGAAAAGAAATTTCGGCCAAAAATAAATGAAAAGAGAGAGAAGAATTTCAGCCAAGGGAAAAAGAAAATAAAGTAAGAAAATAAGTGAAACTTTTGAGAAAAATTGAGCAAAATTTTCAAGTAGTCCAAAGACTAGAAAATAGTAAAATGAACTAGTCAAAATTTAAACACTAATATAAGTTAAATGGTCAAGTAAAATTGTTCTAACTTTAGTACTTAAGTGTTCTTGCTTCAAAATGAAAATCTTAGCTAATTAACCTAATTAACTCAAGAAATCTCCCAAAACTTTTGGACGTCTTATCACCTGTCTGAAAGTGTTCTAGAATTTTCAAAAACTTTTGGACACATGAAAATAAGGTTTCGAACGTCCGGTCATTCATCCGACAATGCCAGAAAAATTTTAGAAACCTTCAAACATAAGTTTGAACGTCCTTTCAGTCGTTCGACAGAGAAGAAAAAATTCTAGAAACTTTCAGACATCCTTTTAAACACATCTTCGGATGTCTGAAAACATTCCAGAAAAGCCACAGTTCTTAAGTATTAATTGGACTATGGTTTGGACGACAAACACCTCTTTCGGCCGTCCGAAAATGATGTGATCAGTGCAGCAAAGAAGAGATCGGACGTTGGTTCGGACAACAACAAGATGTTTGGCAGTCCAAATGTCCCAACAGCTAGTTTTTCCTGCATTTAATGCATAACCATTGAAGGGTAGCTGAAGGCCATTTAGTGATGTAGTATAAAAGCTATGAAACCAAAATTAATTGTAACTGTTGTATTGGATATACAAAGGCATTGAATAGCTATCTAAAGCAAGAAAATCTTACAATATTTGTACTAGTGTGTGTTCTTCATTGAGAGTGTAATTCTTCATTCGTATAGTTGAAAGGTTAGCAAGTGTACTATAAAATTTTTTAGCTCAAATAGAAGAGTGTCTAGGGTGAATGAGAAGTGAGCCTTTCTTTGTACAAAGTGGTATAGATTCAACCTCAAGTGAAGGAACCCAGGTGCACTACAACTTCAAGTTTATTGAAACTTAGAAGTTTTTTGTGGTTTGATATATTCATTCATTCATTTATTTATTTTCCAGTTTATTGTTACTTTTGATAAGTTTAATTGTAGTTTTAACAACATATTTGATCTTCTAGTCAACTTGGTAAACTTCTATTTTGTGATAACTTGCTATAACCAAGTTAAGTTTTAAAAAGGGGAACCTAACTCACCCCCCCCCCTCTTAGGTTGCACCAAAGGCCTACACATACACAAACACACCATCTTTTCACCAAGTAGGATCAAATTAAGAAAAAACACAAGAACATTTCCGAAAATTCAACAAGAAAAAGGAGAAAATCTAGCCATTCAAATTACTCGAGACTTCATAAGGTACTATCTTAGATCCTAATAATTTATTTACAATATTCTGATCTTGAGAAAAATCACTTAATTACTAGTTGTTTTCCTAAAAATTTTCTGGGGTTTTCTTTTCTTTTTGTTGCTTTTCTTTCTTTCTTCTATCGTTTCCTTCTTTCTGGGTTTTTTGGGGTTTTTTATTTGCTGGTTTCTTCTACCTCCTAAAACCCATTGTAAAGCCTCCTCTCTCTTCCCTCACCCACCGTCTCTATCCCTTTCTGCCAAGCAACCAGGTCTCCAATTTCCCTCTGCCTCGCACCACCAGACCACCAAATCAAATCCTCTAAGCATCTTAACCAGCTTCACAACCAACTGCCTAGAATTACCAGTCTGAATTGCCCTCAAACTCACCCAAATTACCATCAAACCCAGTCCCAAGCCCACTACTACTATCCTCAACCACCATGCAACAACCGATCACCAAACAATCCCCTATAACTCGCCACTATCAACCACCATAGCTAGGCTTCAATCACCCCAGTCAGAAGAACCAAAACCTAGACAAACCCATCAGAACTGTCTTCCTCTCACTAGACCTGAAACCACCAATAGCCTTTATACCCACTGTAAAACATCCAAACGGCCAAGCCTACCAAACAAGCCCAATCTCTTGCTCACACAGCATTCCAACACAACCAAAACAGCCCCTACCTATCTACAGCTCCAAGCCCCTCATCACTATCGCCCCCAAAAAATACTAGGCACAGGGTCAGTCCATGACTGTTGCACCTTGAAAAGGCAATCCTGTCTGGTGGCTCTTTTCAAAAAGAAAAGTTTCGAAAAAACCGTGCGTATGTGAGAAAAAATCAGGTTTTTAGTGAAAAAGTGTTATTTACGAAAAATAATTTATTTAAATAAAACAAGGTCGAGACTAAAAGTGCGACAGTTTTGACCAAATAGTTTGAATAAGGGTTTTTATAAAAAAGAATGGAGTCGCCACTTAGTATTGAGTTAGGGTGTACCAAGTCACTCAAAAAATCATTTAACAAAACAAAACAACATTTTAGAAAAAATATTGAAAAACTCCTTTTCGACTCCGGCCTACAAATAATAAGAGAAAAAATGTCCGTGAGTCACATTTGAAGAAAGGGAAGGCAAAGGCTCACGCCTAAGGCATCCTAAACCTAGTGTGATGTCGAGAGGGTCAAAATGTCCCGTCGAGACTTGATCGGGATTATCACATTAATTGCAAAACCCTAAATGAGGCCTTGAGGAAGTCACGAGTATGAATGCAAAAATAGAATGCAAAAGAAAAAGGAAAATAGTAAAGATAGTAAGTGATCGAAGAAAGTAGGTATGCAACATAACGGGTATGAGGGACTAAGAAACTCGTGACTTCCTTACTTACAGAAGGGGGAACGGCATGTTACGCCACCACTTCCTACGTGGGGAGGCGACTATTTCTAGTCAAATCACACAAATGGCCTAAACTTCTAAGTGAAATGCAGCCTAAATGTCATGCACTGAATATTTGTCAAAAATAGATAATGGATAATAAAATACATAAAAATCATGCAAAACACGAAAAAAATCCTAGAAAGCAAAAGTACGTGAAATGAGACGAAATGCACACGAGAAGTGAAACTCTTACTAAAATGACCTAAGAGACTAACATTGGACAAGCCCTTTCTAGGGATTCCCACTAATATTGGACTAGCGGGAAAGCAGTACAACCACAACTAGCGTTGGACTAGTGTGGTCGCGGAATAATGATAAACTAATAAAACATGAATCAAAGTAATAAAGCATGAATCGAAAGCAAATAAACATATAAAGGCATATAAGAGTATATAGGAGCACATAACACGTCAACATAATATCTACATGCAAAAATCCTAAGAAAAGTGATAAGACAAGTAAGCACATAAGCACGCAAAAGCACACAAGCCCTAACTATTACACCAAGAGAATTTAGCTACAATTTTGGGAGGGGGAGTAAATGACCTGTCTATTACACTTGCTATCTAAATACAAAATATTTGTAAAAAATATGAAAGAAAAATAATCTAACTATTACATTGGCTATTTAGATACAAAATCTTCCAAAAATAGTAAAATCTAGCCATCTATTACATTTTGCCAAATAATAAAATTTGAAACTAAATAATATAATGTAAATAAATACCCAAAAAAATATACAAAATAAGAAAAATCATTGAAGAAAAATGCACAAAAATTACAAAGGAGCATATTGAAACACATAAAGAGAAATAACGAGTAATAATAATACCTTCTGTGAGAAATCCAGTACAAATACTAATCAAAACAAACAAATAAGTCAAAGTACAACCATTTAATAAAGCATAAAATATGAAATATGTCAAAATAAATTTCAACAAATTGGGTTTGATGCAAATTCTAGCATATCAAGGGGCACAAAATGTAAATTAAATCTAAGTAAAGGGGAGCAAAAATGAAATTCTAGCAGATGTGGGTAAATCTATAAAATTATGAGACTTAATTGAAAGAATGAACTTTTCAAGGACAATAATAGACAAGGGTTGCAACATAAATATTGATTTAATGATAACAATAACCAAAATGGAAATGCTAAATTAAGGTCAAAATTTGAATTAACTAGCTAAATGTATCTAGCTAATTATATAAAAAAATCTAATTAGACAACCAAAAAAAAAACACTAAACAAAATCAAATCACCCCAAAAATCCCTTAATTTCATTACCCAATTCACTCCTAAATGGGTCTTTTTCTCTGCCGAAACTTCCCCCTCTCTCTCGTTCTCTCTCATTCTCTTCTCTCTTTCGAAATTTCTCTCTTTTCTATTTTTCTCTCCAGGTCTTCCCGTTTGTTCCTAGTCTCTCACTCTCTCTCACTTGTTTTCTTTGTTTCTTCTTCTTCTTTTTTCTTTCTCCTCTTCTCTGTTTTCTTCTCGCTCGTTTTCTCCCTTGTTCTTGTCCTGCAACTTTTAAGGTTGAAGAAGAATGACCAACCCTAATACAATAAGGATGTAATAATGCAGCATTTCTCGGTTCTAAGCAAATTATGCTTTTGCCCACCACTAATTTCACGCAAATTTTCAAAAATCAAATTAGCATCTTTTTCCTCAATTGTACAAAATTTTCAAAATATTCTCACGTCTCATTCATGGCATTTGTTGCTGTGCATGGATTTTGATTTTTTTTAAAGGCTAAAAATGACGTTGTTTTTGGCCTCTCCAACTTAAGCCAATGAGGCTTGTTTTCAATCGTCAAATATTGGCTTTAAATCCTGTCCATGAACTTGTGGCAACTAGGACTTGCATTGCCCCTCGTCCATTTTTTTGGTGTCTTCATTTATATGTGCGGCGACTGTTAATTTTTTTTTTAAATAACAAGTGCAGGTGTGTAGGTGTGTGTCAGAAGGCATTGGGGGGGGGGTTTGTGTAATTTGGAAGAAAATGTGAGAGTCACCGCATGATACTTGTGCAGTATTGGGGGTTGTGTGTGACACCCCCAATGAGGTCCTACTCTATAATCTTGATCAGGACGCCTGCCTGGCTCACGCCAAGACTCAAGTACAAGCAGTCATATGCTCAAAATATAATTAAACGCTAAAAGTTACATATACATTAAAAAACTTCAAAAATTAATTACAACATTTGAGCCATTAAGGCCTCAATTTACATCCATCCTATAGCTAATGCTAACTAAAGAAAAAATCCTCTTTGTTTCTTTATCTTTTTTCTCATTGTTAAACACCTGTAAATAAAAGAAAATGAAACGTGGGATGAGCTTTACACCCAGTGAGGTCCATTTTAAAACTATTAGAAAAGTTCATGATAAGAATTTATTTTAATTGAGAAAGAGATCAAAGGATATACGCAAGTGAATTCACGGTATACACCCCAAGCCTACGAATCTCCCGTAAAAGCAAGGGATACCAAGTAAACAAGTCATTACACGTCATATGTCCCCAAGCCTACGAATCTCTCGTAAAAGCAAGGGATACTAAGTAACTAATCCAATACCCACCACACCTCCCCATGCCTACAAATCTCCTATCAAAAGTAAAGGGTACCAAGTAACTAAGCCATTACACCACCACACATCCCCAAGCCTATGAATCTCCCATAAAAGCAAAGGGTAACAAGTAAATAAGTCATTACACGTCATGTGTCCCCAAGCCTATGAATCTCCCGTCAAAAGCATGGGGTATTAAATAAACAAATCACATGATTACAAAGCCATAACTAGTAAGTATAAATAAATTTAAGGGCAATTGTTTGACAATAACAATAGCAATCTCATGCAGTAGTAAATAAGAACAATATCAATAAACAATAGTCACATATCACTATAGAGCACAAGTAGTTCATACTGATTCATATAATTTCCAAAATATCATTCACTTTCAAATCCCATTATTGAACCATATATTCGTGTAAAACACCAGTTTATTAATAAAAATGGAGTTTGGACACTCACAATAAGTTTTAAAATTTTCAAAATATCATTTGATTTCAAGTGCCAATAACAAGTCCCATAATTTAATAAGAAAGTAGTTCGTAAGTAAACATGAGGTTAGGACACTCACAATAAGTTTTGAAATTTTTGGAATACCATTTGATTCCAAGTATCGATAACAAGTCACATAATTTAATAAAAGAGTATATCATATGTAAAAATAATTTTATGACACTCACAATAAGTCTTGAAATTTTCAGAATACCATTTGATTTCAAGCATTGATAACAAGACACATAATTAACAAAAGAGTATTTCATATGTAAAAATAATTTTAGAACACTCACAGGTATGTCCAATTTTATAGGTTCTTCAGATGCTTGTCACTAGGATCACCCAAAATCACCTATCAATTCAAGGAAATATAGTTGCCTAGCAAATCAAGCTGACTAAACAAATTATAAAAATTGTGGATTTTCCATTTGAGAAATCTAACTCAATTTCTACTTAATTAAGTTTCCCAAACTCAATACTCTTGCAAACTAGACTTAGTTTGGAGTTCTTTTCATAATGAAAAAAAGATCTAATTCCAATCATATCCCAACCAAATTCCAATTACAAAGCAGTTCATTTACTATCAATATTTTGCTTTCAGTCACTTCAAGTATGTGAATTCAATTGAGCATAACTTTCTGTATAAAACTCACTTTGCTTCAAAATTTACATGGTTAGAAACTAGGTTTCAAGAACTACAACTTTTCTGAAGAAACCAAATTCAAATCCTAACAAGAACCAAGTCAAAATTGGGTCACAAGCCAGAGTGTCTTCAACCCTGCTCTGCAGGGTTCACATTCCAGTCCATTTTCGTCAAATTCTGGATTAAACCCACTAAGAATCAGGAGTTACGAATTACACGGTTGAAAATTAAATTCAAAGAGCTACAATATCTTTGGAGAACACCCACACAAATTCCAACAAGAATAGGATCGAAACGACTACACAATTTAGCCCGTCACCAACCCTGTTTGCACAGATTTGGTTTTTCAGTCGAATTTTGCACAAATTCTGGTATCACTCCACAAGAAATCAGGATAGAAGCTTTATTCCATTTGAAAAATCTATGAATTTAGTTTCTAAAACAACAAGAATAATCCAAATCCAAGTTTTCCTACACAAAGTTATGACTAATTTACTGAAATTGGTCCAGTTGACTGTTCATTCGGGTTCTTGAAGATTACTTCCTTTATATTTTTATTTTTCTTATTTCTAATGGGATTTTCATCCTCAAATCAGTCATAAACCCAAGCTATTAACTGAGGAACATTTATAACAAACCAAGAAAGTGAAGAAACTTACCTTTTCTAGTCCAAGAATCCTCCCAAGTTCCAACTAGTACTTGTAGTGATCTCTTTAAGCTTTTCTCTCTTTTCTTCACTTCTTTTCCTTCCTCTCTCGGTTTCTCTCTTTTCCTCCCATATTTTCCTCTTGTTTAAACTGATTTAGAGTACTTAAAATTGGTCAGAAATTGAGGTGCCTCCACCACCTCCACGCTTCACTCTCAACTCGTCGAAACAATGACAACTCATGCATGCAAGTTGCAAGTTTTCATTCTTTTATTATTTTTTTTGACCAACTGACTTTTTTTTTTTTTTGGTTCCAGTTATCTGCTTAGTCTCATTTAAGAAGCCATTAGTGTTTAACCCTATTTGCAAAAATATTATAACATATTATATAATTCATAATTATCACAAGTTACACCAACTAGTTTACTTGTGCTATCTCTGACTAGTCCCTTTCTTGTTCTTTTCTTTTTGATTTTACTTGGCTTGCCTTAGTAACCCTATCAAGCATACTTAAGAGCTCCTTAAGTGCCCAATCTTACTAGCTTACTCATCATATTATGTTATGTGCACATAATCCACAAGTAACCTAAACAAAAGTACCACCACCAAATTTTGGGTTTCAGGGATTATCACTATTAATGTCTAGGTTTTATTAACTTAACTACTACCACCACCACATGATCTAATGCCAAAAATTATATAACCAAATAAATATGTAAATAATGCTTAAATTTAATAGGATAACTACAAGCCCTCATATTGTGTGCAATTTTATGGAAATTGTCAGAGTCACCGCATTGTCCTTGTGCGGTGACTCTCACAATTTCCATAAAATTGCACACAATGTGAGGGCTTGTAGTTATTTTATTAAATCTTGTGCGGCGACTCTTACAATTTTCCTAAAATTGCATTCTAGCCCTCCAAAAGTAATTTTTTTTTTTACTTTTGAGGGGGTTTTGTACAATTTGTGTAAATTGTGAGAGTCACTACACAAGGACAGTGCGGTGACTCTCATAGTTTTCCCAAAATTGCATTCTAGCCCCTCAAAAGTTTTTTTTTTACTTTTCCTGTGGAATGGGACTGAATGACAATTGGGAAAATTTAGTGAGAATCACTGCACAAAGGCTATGCAGTGACTCTCACAATTATTTCCTATGGCAATTAGCTAATTCATATAAAAAAATAAATAGTATTTCCAAAAAAAATAATTCTCTTAATTAATTACTTGAATCATTCTTCTCTTAATTAATATCAATTAGTATTTTCATCTTGTAAAAAAATAAGAAAAAAAGTTAATGCACAACTAGGGAATGGTATATATTTCTCTTAATTGATGACTTAAATTACTTTTTAATCCTTAAAAAAGTAACTTAAAAATTAATTAATTATTTATTTATAAAAATAAATTATTATGGTATGTCAATTCACAAGTTGGGATGGTAAGTTAATTTCGTAACATTCCCTTGGTATGGATTTTTTAAGTTAATCCTTAAAGAAATAAATTATTTATAAATAATGGTATGTATTTGTCTTAATTAATTACTTGAATAATTTTTTAGGGTAAAAAAAATTTCTTTTTTAAGTTAATTAATTACTTGAATCATAACTTTTTTTTACCTCCAGAAGTTTAAAAAAAATTTAAATTTGGGGGCTATATCTAATTTTGATTTTTTTATCTACAAATGTAAAAAAAAAAAAAAACTTTTGGAGGTAAAAAAAAAAAGACCTCATAATTACTTTCATTGAATGATAATTACTTGCGACATTTTTTCTCTAATTAATTACTTGAATCACAATTGTTTTTACCTTAACACAAACCCTAAACTCTCTCTAACCATAACCATAACCTAAACCCTATACCCTAACCAAACCCAAAACCATAAACCTTAAATCCTAAGACCCTATGTAAAACCCTAGAAGCTTAAAACTACTTAGTTTCTATGTTATGAATGTTAATTGAAAATTTTCCTTATTAGTTGTTATTGTATAATTTTCTTTTACAATTTGATTTCTTGAATTATTATTAATACATGTTTGATGATAATCATAGGGAAAATTACACCAATTACATGTTACCAACCAAGCTTAGATATTTAGAAAAGTAAGGCCACCTATTACTTAGATATTTAGGAGATTATGCCACCTAGTACCATGAATGGCCAGCCTATTATTGGCTTTTACTTTTACCAATTCTTTTCAATTTTTTTGGCTCAAATTTCCTTGCACGTTTTGCTCCTCTTGGCCGGCCACCATAATGCCAAAATTCTCTTCAATTTCAACCATTTTAAACACTTAAAAGACTAACTTAATCTTTCCCCAAAAGCTTAACCTAACTAGAAAAGAAATCCCCTCAAATTTCATCAAATTCTCTCCAAGTTTCAAGCTCAAGTTCTTGCTCAAAGTTGAAGGTTCTTAAGGGACTAATCATTCACTCTTCTTCAACTAAAACCCTACCTATTTTGAGGTAAATTCTTCAAGAAACTTCAAGTTCTTTCAAGTTTTAATAGAAGATTTCTTATGCTTTTCTTATGATTTCATTAAGTACTTAAGATTTATGGTTATATTTTGTTCTCTTGTTATATATATGAATATTTATGCTCATGATTAGGAGGTTTCCCCTTGTTTTGATCCTTTCTTTGATAGTAGATTAACTATGTTATGATCTACTTGATTAGTATGGACTTGCATAAGAATTGATGCTTTATTTGAGTGGCAAACCTTGGAATTCATGGCTGAAATTTTGACTAGAGTTAGAAGGCATGTTGGTTAGTCTTGTTAGAGGAAAAATTCTGAAAAATTTCAGTATTTGAGGCCTGTTTAGTGGGCTGAAGTTGCTGGAATTTCAGCTTGCAAACCGGCACTTCCTTGTTCCAAAACCTTGAACAAATTTCAGCTTTACTAGTTTACAAAATTCCAGCTTTGATAACCTAATATTTCCAGCTATATTAACCTTAGTTTTGGCCAAGTTTTGATGACATAAACTGCTGGAAATTTCAGATTGTGAATTGGTTGAAGTGACACCAAATATTGAGCACCATAAGCTTAATCTACTTAACCGGTTTTTAGGAAAATATTGTACAATGATTTTGGAACCTTGTTAATCAATTTTAAGAAGAAATTCTTATAAATTTTGAAGATTTAAACTTGTTAGAAACTTGACTTTTAAATGTGTAAGTGAAATTTTGACTAGTTTAACTTTACACTTGATTTAGTATGTTTTCACCAAATAACCCTAATTTGTTATTTAACTAGTCTTAAATTAATTAAATATCATTAGTTTGATATTAATTAGTTTAAAACCATTAATTTACCTAAGTATAAGATATTTCGGAGTTTTCTCATTTTAACCTATATTAATTTTGCTAAGTTATTAAATTATACTTGACTATTACCAATAAATCTTTCTTGGACTTTAAAAGCTAGTTTACCTATAAATTAATTATTTTGGACAAAATTTCTTCTTACACCAACACCTTGAACCCTAATCAATATTTATTTAAACTACCTCTTTAGTCCATAGTATTTAGCAATATTTTCTTTTGGTCCAAAATTTATAGCTGAATTATTAAAGTTTTGCAACTAATATAGTAAATAAAGCGAAATTAGTAACGAATTTCTAGTATTAATTATTCCTTTTGAATTTAACCTTAATTTTGACACTTAATGAATTATTTGCCCTTAGAACCAAATTACTTTCAAAAAGGAATTTCTTAAATTTCTTTATTAGTTGATTTAGGGTTTTGCCCGGATTCCTTTATTACAACTTCTTGGATTTTCCTTATAACCAATTTACATTTATTTTAAAACCCTAGTTAAACTTGGTATATTTTATAAAATTCTTTTGAAAGAAAATCTAGTAGGTTAATTAGGCTACTTATGAATTTCAGGATCCGAGTCTGAACCTCGCACGTTTTACGAGGCACTTTCTTGAAATTTTCAGGTGAGTGTTTCCTTGTGTGCGCCTGATGCATGTTTAAGTGCTAATTCCATTTTATGCCTGATACTTGTTAGCTACTACAATGTGCTATATGAGGGTAAGATGTGTACTTTATCACATCTATCCCGCAATTTGTTACATGCACAACTTCTATCAAATGTGAATATACTTGTTTGTGAACTTTCAACTGAACTGAGCCTTCGGGCTAGACTTCCGTGGTCATACTTCACCAGTTACACCACGGTTAGTCATACTGGTATTGAGGAGGATATAAGGTGTTGGGCGTTAGGGATTGTGTTCTTTCCTCTGAGTTGAGATTCCTCAAAGAGGCCAACTCTGGACTGAACAAACTAGTTTTACCCTCCAGGGTTGAGATCTCACCCTGGAGTGGAGGTATTGAGGAGGTAAAGGTGCATGAGTGGTTTCGGGTACTGTTATCTGATATTTACCTGATCATTGGCAAGGACCTGGTATTCTCTATTGGTCCGAACACTATTGCCACATGATTATGTACTTGATACTCCGCGGTTGAGCTTGCTCCCGTGGTTGAGATGTATCCTTCCTTGTTTGATCAATTGTTTACTTAACTTGTTCATATACTGTTTTATGGCATCATGTTATTTATTTATTTATTTTTCTAATTGTCTGCCTGTGTGATTGCATGTGTGGGAACCTCACTGGGCTATTATAGCTCACCCCTTTTATTTGTTCTCCTTAAACAGGCTCCTATTATTAAGGCTGGTGGTGAGGATTCAAGAGTAGTTCTTGGTAGGATTTGTTAGTAAAAGGATGTTTGAGATTTTACTGTATTAGTTAGGTGTTTATGATGTAAACTACTTAACTGGTACCTTTACTCTTAAGTTTGAATCATATGAATGTATTTACAAGTTTTCTATAGAATATCGATTGTTTCATGGATTCTAGTGCGTGCTTGACCCGAGTCCTGGCGAGAGCCAGGCAGGCAGATCCGCTGAGCCTTTGGTATGCCTTAGGGTAAGGTGGAGCTGTCACATCCTAACCCGATCTAAACCCTAAACCTAAACCCCAATTGTAACCATAAACCTAAACTCTAAACCCTAACCCTAAGCCCTAACTCTAAACCCTAACCCCTAACCCCTAAACCCTAAACCCATAAACCCTAACCCTAACCCTAAACCCTAAACCAATCTAAACCATAAACCCAAACCCTAATCATAACCATAAACCTTAAACCCTAACCCAGCCTAAGCCCTAACCCCAACCCTAAACCTTAAATTAATCTAAACCCTAAACATTAACCCTAAACCCTAATCGTAACCATAAATCCGAAAGCCTAACCCTAAACCCTAAGCCCTAACCCTAAACCCATAAACCTTAAACCCTAACCCTAACCCTAACCTACTTAAACCATAAACCCTAAACCCATAAAGCTAACCCTAACCCTAACCCCTAAACCATAAACCCTAAACCCTAAAACCCTAACCTTAAAACCCTAGCCCTAAACCCTAGTTATTATAACATAAATCATAAACCCAAAACCCTAATGCACTAACTCTAATTCTCTAACCCTAATATCTACATACACTAACTGTAATCCCCTAACCATGATTTTAAAATGCCCTTATCCTAGTTTGTAAACCCTAAACCCTATTTTTTAATCTTTTAACTAAGCAACTAAATTGTAAAATGTAAGCGTAAAAATATGTAAAGTAAGCAATAACCATAAAAAGTGAATAATGACAATACAGAACACCACTTTATCATAAAAAGTAGACACAGTTTTGTACAACCATGGTCACAGCATGCAAAATAATCACAAGAATGACAATATAGAACAACACTCAACATATGCCTCCTGCCCATGTCCCTTTGTGTGGTGGAACTAGTCGCATATCTAATGCCTCCTCCGGTGTGCCATGTACTACTGCTCTTGCTGGCGAGAAGATCTCCTCAATTTAGCATCAAGATGTAGCAGCAATGGAGGCTCATGAGCATCCTCAGTAGCAACTGGAGTTTGGCCGCAACGCGAACACGATTGATAAGTAATAAATTTACCTATTTTTGTATAATATTTTATATATGCTTTTAGTGTGTTTTAAATATGTTTTTAGTACTTTTGCTATTAAAAAGGCTCAATATCATTATTTTCCATCAAATAAAGGATTGTGACGTGGTGTAGATTAGGTATAACAATTACGAACAAAAACACACAAATCAAGTAATAAAAACCTAATCTCCCAACTTATTCCGCAAGTGCACGGGTCGGTTATAGTATTTGGAGTATTAGGATACCGAATCCCACGAGGAATCAAATATGTGCAATTACTAAAGCTTTTTCACCAACTTTTATTATCTAAACACAAATGAAATAAGAGTGATTGGGATCCCTTCAATAGGAGTAGATATATGATTGAGAACTTGTGTAGAATTCAATACAAAGAAGCCAAGAACATAGAATCCACTAATGAACCAAGTATGAATTACCTACTAAGTGTTATATTGCTTTGTTCAGAATCCAATTCCATATGTGTCATAATTAGATCTCTCTATGAAATGACAAGATCTCAACTATTCTCATGATGAAACCTTATGAAATTATGAATTGTATTGATTCACTTAAGCATCCATTATTCTCATATGAACATCTTAAGCATTACTTGTTCATTTTCATTGTTACATGCATCTCTCAATGTCAAGTAGCAACTAAATGACTTGTTTAAGTTGGCCACGCAAAAACAAGTATTAAGACTTGAACAAGTAAATAAACAAATGCAAGCTTAGTAAGTGCAATAAGTTAAATCATGTTTGTTGATTCATTAGCTTCATCTATGATCTAGATGAAGCTTTTAGTAATGGTTAATGCAACAACTAAAAGTTCAACTTCAAAGATAGAATTCATGGCAACTATTGAAAGTAAAAGAGGATAGAGTTTGAGAATTGCTCAACCAATATGAGAATTAGTCCTCTTCTTTATTCACCTTCAAAAGATTGCACTACAAAAGTCTCTTACAATGTTCCTCACCACTCTATTGAAGGATTTAGAGAATTCTACTAATTCTCTATCCAAGCTAAGTATAAAATTTAAGATTATAACTACTATCTACTACTAAGACTTCTCTCAAATACTTACAAATGACTTCTATTTATAGACAAATGTTCCTCAAGTCATTTTCCAACTTGCATGAATCATTAATGCATGGAAATGATGAAGATTTGCTTGGGGATTCCAAATGGGCACAAAAGTCTTCATTTATGCTTCCAATGTATTCTCCCACTTGCAGAACCCTATCTTCATCTGAAAATGTCTACAAAAACCAGCTGGAAGAGGATGCAAGTTGATGCCCTAGAAAGTCCAGCCGTAATTGCGATACGCGTCTGGCGATACGCGATTGTTCGTCCACGTATTGTCAGCCATGGATCACATCCTGTGGCCCCCCACTTGATTTTCTAATTTTTGCTGAACTGAACTTGATGTGTGCAAGCATTTTCCATGTATTTTCAAGCCTTTTGGTAAAGAATTGGATTTTTCCATTATTTGCACAATTTGTTCCTTCAAGTTTGTTCAATCAACCTTAACTCTTTGAATCACCATTGAATTTGATCTTCCTTAACTCTAATTGCTCCAAAATAAGTTTTAGTATGATGAACCTGCAATTATACATAAGAATTGTGCATTAATTTGCTCAAATAAAAATTCTGCCTCAAAAACTCTAATTTCGGTAAAAACCCTAATTCTTATAATTGTTGGAAAATGAGTCATTTGCAACAAAAAAACTATAATTATAATTAAAATATCATCTAAAGTATATAATAATATATATAATAATATTGGTAATTTTATTACTTATCAAACTCCCCCACACTTGAATCATTGCTTGTCCTCAAGCAATTTGAAAATCAAGAGATCAAAACATGATTCAAGGCTTTGAAATAGTAACTACTGCATTGTTGAATGCAATTCCACAAGATAAAGCAAATAGGCATTGTGCAATTCCTTGTTAAGTTCCTAATATTTATTATACCAAGTAAAAGGGAAGTAATTATATCAAGATTAAAACTTATTCAACCAAATTTCTTAGCCTTACAAAATTTCACATACTGAGTATTCAATATGGACAATCATTTACATTTCAATTATACACAAGAGGGACATATTGCATTTTATAATGGCAAGTGTCTTTTGACGCGAAGTGTTAGAGAGATAAACTTGCATATATTTTGTATTTAATTCCTCCCTATTTTAATCAAAGATGATGTTTAATCTTTCCATTTATTCACTCTTTGGTGATTGGCTTGGTTTGTAGGAAATTGTGGAGAAAAGCTTTAATATTGCCAAAAATTTCAGAAGACTCTGTCTGATAGAGCGTGACCACGGTCTAACCATGTTGAAGTGCAGAATTTGTGAACGTGGCATAGAAGAAGACTGCAATTGAAGGGTCCCACTTCCCTAATCGTGATAAATCTCATTGGAAAGAATTCTTTATTGACAAGAATTGGAAAGAAAAATGAATAGGAAAGAGGTTGACTTGGGAAAGGAACAAAGACAAAAAGGAAAGTTGAATTTGGGAAGGAAACAAACAAGGAAGGACGTCTGCAGTTTATTCTTTTCAAATATGCATTCTTCATGTTTTAGTTTTGAGTCTTCTTTAGTATTAGTTTTAGTTCTTAGTTTTTTTTTTCTCTTTTCTCTCTAGAACAAATTCTTGTTATTTTCTTTTGGAGATTTGACTCCATAATTCGTAGTTAGAGGTTTCAAGCTAGTTGAAGGATAATGAAGCTCTGGTTCATCCAATATTGTAAGATCTAATTATTTTTAATTGTTTTCTGTGTTTATGAGTATTTATTTATTCTCTGTTTAAATTCCAAAGTGACTGTGTTCATTCTTGTGTGATTATTCTTGCGTAGTTAAATAATTGGTCACTATTTAATTGTCAGATAATCTAAAGCCATCTAAAACGTCAAATCCGTAATTGTTTGATAGTTTTAGTATTTGTGGCAAGTGATTAATTCAATTGTAATAGAAACTATTGGATTATATCACGGGGATAGATAATCTAATTTGAACAAAGCCTCTTAGGTATTTGTTGGTTAGAATTGGTGGCTTTTCTAGTTTTAAAGCTGTTGAATAATTGAACCCTAAGGTCTTGCCCAGGGTTATTATTTGATTAGGGAAGTAATTAACAGTCTTACCTTTGTTACCGACATAGTAAGGAAAGGCAGACTGTTAGAGCTTCTCAACAACCATAACCAATTTATTCATCAACATAGGAATTTATCATTGTATCGAGGATCAGTTAAATTGAACCAGGGTAGAAATTATTCCTTTGACTAGAGCTTAGGTTTTATTTCACTTTGTTTAACTTAATTTTGTGTTTTCCCTTTGAGTTTCTTAGGTTTAAATTTCTTTAATTTAATTATTCTTCAAACCCCCCAGTGTTGTGATTTAAAATAAATAAATCGACCAGTCCCCGTAGAGACGACCCTACTCACTACTATATTTGAGTATATTTTTCTTAGAGTAGGATATTTTATTGTTGCTAGTTTGACACCCAACACAAAGGTTGACATTTGTTGATGAAAACTCTCGGTTACTCAACACTTTTATCATTTTAACCACAAATTAATGCTTAGTTTGAGAAGTGAATTGCCTTTTGATGAAAGGATCGACATTTTGCAATGAAGACCCCTTATTACTCAACAATTCACTTTCAATCAAATTTGCTATGCATACTTTTACTTCAAATGCCTTTTGACGCAAAAATCAATATTTTGTTATGAAGATTCCTGGTTACTAAGCAATTTGAATCATTGGAGTAGAAAGAAGTAATCATTTATAACACACTTGTCCCTTAATTCATTGCATACTTGTTGTCCATATCTTCTACTTGATAATGTAAAATTAAGTAAAGAAAAGAAATTTAAAATCAAACATGCCAAATCAAGACATAATTACAACTATTTTACAAGGTATACTTTCTTAGAAAAAAAAACTCCTAATCACATAATGATGATTTCTCATATTTTTGTAGAAAATATTCAAGTAAAGTTGCATAAATTACTTCAAAAAGTAAAAGAATTTAACAAGTGTATGGCATGAAACATGTTAAAGAAGCAAATCTTCAAAAATTTTGGCCATATTTTATCAAAACAATATCTTAACACTCTTTACTCCAAATCCCAACCAAACATATTCTTACACCTTCCCCCCACACTTAGAATGAAACATTGTCCTCAATGTGTAAAGGAAAAGTTAAGAATGAAAGATAGAACAATAAAACTCCCCTTGTTTCGTTTGAGAAGACTTAAATTGATATTGTTTATGTCCTTTATGTCCTTGACCTTTGACTAGTTCCTCTTTGCAATGCTTCATCTTGTTCCTCATTTGGTCCACACTGTGCTCATTGTCCTTGACTCAAGCTTAAAAATACTAAAATGCTATGTTAGATGATAAATGAATAGCTAATGAAACATAGCATATGTGAAAGGCTTGAATTACCCCACACTTAGTTTGTACAATATAGTTTCAAGGGATGAAAATTTGAAAGACAAGTAATATGAGCAAATGTATTATGTATTGATGAAGTAAAATGTTAAAGAAACTTGGTCAAAGTTGCTTCATATCAAAATTCAACCATTTATGCCATGTATTCAAAATTACAAAATAAGCTTAACCTATGAACATGCAAGATTGGAACATGTTAAACTGGTTATTTTAGTGTCCAAAACATGTATGCAAATCAAGAAACACATGTTGCAAGTGAACCAATTGAACCAATGAAAAAAGAACTTGAAAAACCACTTTGAACAGTGATACGCGAGTAGGAGTCCGTGGATCAATAAGCCTTGCCACGTATCTCTGTGCAACGTATCACGCTAAGCTCCCAGAAGTTGATACGTGGCAACGATATGTGGCTGGCGTCTGCGTATCTTTGTGGCGTGTATCACTTCCTGCAACAGGCAGTGATTTTCTAGTTTTGCAGGTTACTGTTCCATTGGTTTATTCCATTTTCTGTAGCACTTTCAACATCAAATGTAATATGTTTTTTAATCTTTTAACACTGAGAACAAATTTGAATCATGAAAATACACATGTGCAAACACAAATTCCTCAAATTTTGCATCAAAATCACAACACATTGCATGGATTGAGCATGATTCTTCAAGTTGCTTATTTTGTAAAATTTGAATGTACTTTCCAAACCAATAATGAGCACATGTTTCTTTGAACATATTAAGCATATAAAGCAGGCCAAACTACATATAATCTCATTGAACCTCCAAATGACCTTTTTACTTAAAAAGTTTTCCAATCATGAATAGTAATTTTCATCAAATTTCAACTTCTCAAACACCTCATATGGCACATAATACACATGTTAAACATTCTTATACGTAAGAAATGCTTAAGAAGAAGGAACTTTAGAGTCAAACTCATAATTGTAACGTCTTGAATCGAACTTGATCTTCAAATTCCAAATTTGCATACCTACCAAACAAACAAAATAAAACACACTTTTAAACTATAAGATATATAACAAAACAAACTAAGATTTGACAAAAATAGTAAAAACGTTGGGCTGTCTCCCAACAAGCGTTTTATTTTGAGTCTAGAGCTAGACTTTGTAGGTTTAGGCTTCACTTTTGAGGACCATAACCCAAAGAATTCTCCACTCCTTTGGGTGTAGATACTGTCAATGAAGTGTATTTGGTCCTTCCTTCTCAATGTGCTTTTTCGTGCACTTCCAAGTCTTAGAAATGAGACATTAGGCACATTATCGTCCAAATCGTCAATTAAATACATATTAAAAGTAGAAGAGGGGTGTCTCATCATTTCATTCAATTCAAAGGATATCTCCTCATCCCCTACTTTTAATTTTAATGTGCCACTTTTCACATCAATGATTGAACCGGCGGTAGCAAGAAAAGGTCTACCAAGTATGATAGGCATATTTATGTCATCCTCTATATCTAAAACAACAAAGTCTACCAGAATGATAAACTTGTCCACTTTCATTAAGACATTTTGAACACCAAGTGGATGCCTTATGGACCTATCGGCTAGTTGTAATGTAATGTTTGTTCTTTGAACCTCCTTAAAGACTAGCTTTCTAACTATTGACATGGAGATTAATGACACACTAGCACCCAAACCACAAAAGCATTGGAAAAATTAACATCACCAATAATGCATGGGATAGAAAAATTCCTTGGATCCTTAAGTTTTGGTGGCAATTTGTTTTCGATCCTTGCACTACATTCTTCCGTAAGGGCTACGGTTGCAAAGTCATCAAGACTTTTCCTTCTTGTCAAAAGATTCTTCAAAAACTTGTTGTACTTAGGAATCTGCAAAAATGCGTCTACACAAGGAATATTAACATGTAACTGCTTAAGCATTTGTGCAATCTTCCCAAACTCCTTTTCTTGTTTTTCATTTTTAAGCCTTTGTGGAAATGGAATTTGTGTTGGAAGAGGAATAGTTTGTGATTGAGAATTCATATTTTCAACAATAACTTCATTATCACTTACAAATTCTTTCCCTTTTCCTTCTTTTTCTTCTTTTTCAATCCCACATTCTTCAATGATTGGTTTTTTTAACACTTTACCACTTTTCAATGCAATAGCATGGACTTGTTCCTCAGGATTAATTTCGGTTCTACTTGGTAACTCCCCTTGTTTCCTAAGGTCTATTTGTTTGGCAATTTGAGCAATTTGATTCTCTAAAAATCTTGCCATTCCTAATATTCAACATTCAAATTGCTCAACCCTTTCCATTACCTTCTCATTTGCTACCTCCCAAGCCGGTTTGTTTTGTGAAAATTCGGGTTGAGTTATCATCTTTGGCTCCCTCCACCCAAGATTTGGATGGTTTCTCCACCCGGGGTTGTATGTATTTGAAAAAGGATTATTAGAAGAAGAAGGTTTATAGTTATTGACATATTGAACTTCTGCACATGAAGATGGATCATGAGAATCACCACATAAATGACCATATGCAACATTTGATAAATTTTGAGTACTAGAGACATGCTTATTGAAAATATTCATCATATTTTGCATTTGAGCTCTAAACATGTCTAAAGTATCAATTTCATACATACCTTGAGTTCTTCTAGGATTACCTCTTTCATTTGCCTATTAATGATTTGCTATCATCTCTTCAATCAACTCTTGGCTTCTTCCGCTAACTTTGCCATGAGAGCTCCCCCTGCGGCTGCATCTATATTGATTTTGGTTTGATAATTAAGTCCATTATAAAAGGTTTGAATTATTAACCAATCGGGAAGTCCATGATGTGGACATTTTCTTATTAAGTCCTTGTATCAGTCCCAAGCCTCATAAAGAGACTCTCCTTCGCATTGGTTAAAATTGGTAATGTCCATCCTTAGCCTTGCGGTCTTTCCCGGTGGGAAATATTTGTTAAAGAATGCTTTGGAAAGGTCCGTCCAAGTTGCAAAGGTATTTGGTGAGTATGCTTGAAGCCTATTGCTTGGCTTTCTCTTAGAGAGAATGGAAATAATCTTAACCTTATGGCATCTTCGGAAATACCATTTAGTTTAATTGTATCAGCATATTTTCATAAAATTAGCCAAATGTGAATGTGGGTTTTCATTAGCATTACCACCAAACTGATTTTGTTGAACCATTTGAATTAATCCTAGCTTAAGTTCAAAGTTATTTGTATTTACCGGTGGTCTTGTAATGCTTGTGTGAGAACCGGTTGGATCTAGCATAGCAAAATCTCTTAAAGAACGAGTTTGAGGGTTAGGAGTTTGGTTTACCTCTTCCATGGTTACCTCTTGTTGATGTTCTTGGATTGAGATGTACTTGAGGTGTCACCAATCTCCTCCACCTTAGCTTGTTCTTCTTGCCTTTGTCTTCTTGCCTTTCTTGTGGTTCTTTCTATTTCTGAATCAAATGGAAGCACGATTCTGAAACTCCTATGCATACACCTACAAAAGAAAAGAAAATTTATTATTTACAAGCAAATATACACAAAGTTTAGATTAATAAAGTTAGTTTTTGCCTTAGTATTGCCTTGATTCCCTGGCAACGACGCCAAAAACTTAACGTGGTGTAGATTAGGTATAACAATTATGAACAAAAACACACAAATCAAGTAATAAAAACCTAATCTCCCAACTTATTCCACAAGTACACGGGTCGGTTATAGTATTTGGAGTATTAAATGTCGAATCCCACGAGGAATCAAATATGTGCAATTACTAAACCTTTTTCACCAACTTTTTTTATCTAAACACAAATGAAAATAAGAGTGATTGGGATCCCTTCAGTGGAGTAGATATATGATTGAGAACTTGTGTAGAATTCAATACAAAGAAAACCAGAACATAGAATCCACTAATGAACCAAATATGAATTACCTACTAAGTGTTATCTTGCTTTGTTTAGAATCCAATTCCATATGTGTCATAACTAGATCTCTCTATGAAATGACAAGATCTCAACTATTCTCATGATGAAACCTTATGAAATTATGAATTGTATTGATTCACTTAAGCATCCATTATTCTCATATGAACGTCTTAAGCATTACTTGTTCATTTTCCATTGTTACATGCATCTTTCTATCTACTACTAAGACTTCTCCTCAAATGCCTTACAAATGACTTCTATTTACAGACAAATGTTCCTCAAGTCATTTTCCTAACTTGCATGAATCATTAATGCACAGAAATGATGAAAATTTGCTTGGGGATTCCAAATGGCACAAAAGTCTTCATTTATGCTTCCAATATTTTCTCCCACTTACAAAACCCTATCTTTATCTGAAAATGTCTACAAAAACTAGCTGGAAGAGGATGCAAGTTGATGCCATAGAAAGTCTAGCCGAAATGCAATACGCGTCTGGCGATACGCGGTTGTTCGTCCGCGTATTGCCAGTCGCAGATCACATCCTGTAGGCCCCCACTTGATTTTTTGATTTTTGCTAAACTGAACCTGATGTGTGCAAGCATTTTTCACGTATTTCCAAGCCTTTTGGTGAAGAATTGGATTTTTCCATTATTTTGCACAATTTGTTCCTTCAAGTTTGTTCAATCAACCTAAACTCTTTGAATCACCATTGAATTTGATCTTCCTTAACTCCAATTGATCCAAAATAAGTTTTAGTATGATGAACCTGCAATTATACATAAGAATTGTGCATTAATTTGCTCAAATAAAAATTCTACCTCAAAAACCCAAATTCTAGTAAAAATCCTAATTCTTATGAATTGTTAAAAAATGAGTCATTTGCAACCAAAAATACTATAATTATAATTAAAATATCATCTAAAATATATAATAATATATATAATAATATTGGTAAGTTTATTACTTATCAAATTGCTCTTAAATTAGGGTTTTAGACTAGAAATTAGGGTCTTAAGGCAGAAATATTATTTTGAGCAAATTAATGCCCAAGTTTCTTTGATTATGCAAGAAAATGATGATTAGACACAATTTGGATCAATTGAAGTTCAAGGATTATCAAATTCAAAGTTGATACAAGTTGTACCAATTTTATCATTTAAGTTTGGAATTTCTGGCAAATATTTTCTTCTACCAAGTCAAATATGGTTTATTTGCGGAAAAACATCTCAAGGGCATTATAGGAATAACCAAAATTTAAAAGGGCAAAATTGAAATGAAGAGCGATTCACAGGTTGCCACCTTGTGGATCCCACTGCGGATCAACACCAACTTGCTGATTTCAGCTGGTTCCAAGTTGCAGCTCATTCACACAACTTTTGCAGATAATTCCAACATCCAGAAGCACTTTGGGATACCCTAGACGATAACACAAGACTCAAGGAAGACTTATACAAGATTTGGCATCAAATTTGATCATTATGTCTCCAACTTGGAAAGTGACTTGAGCTTGGGTTATTTCTATAAATACATGCCTTTGTATTCATGAAAGTTATGCTTGGTTGTGTGCTTGAAAGAGTATAAAACATAGCTTGGTAGGAGGAGCACCCCTTGTAAATACTTAGAATAGATTTTCTTTCTTAGTTTTGTAGTAGGCAAAATCATATTCTTATAACAAGACTTTGGAGGAACTACTTTGTATTCAACATGTTTGATGAAATGCAAGAACAAGTTTTGGAGCCAAGTTCATCTACCAAATGAGCAACTCTAACCTTATTCCTTTTAGTTTCATTCATGCATGCTTGTTTATTTTCATTTATGTGCTCAAGTTTATCTTTAATATGTTGAACTAAGTTGATTTCCACTAGGTTTAGGATGAAGCTCTAATATGTGTTTGAATTGGTTTATGGCTTATTTATTCTTGTTTATTCATTTACTTGGTCTTTAACACTTCTTGTTGATTAGCTACCAACTTCAAATCATCTAGTTATTATTTGACAAAGAGATTTGCGCTTAACAATGGAAAGAGTAAATGAAACTTATGTTGAATCTCACGAGAGTAGTGATTCACATAGGTGGATTAAGAATTAAAGTCACAATTCATGAGTTTAATGAACTAATGCATGCTAGACTTTACCATAAGTGTAGGAAAGTTCATGTATTGATAGTCTTCCATTCGTAGAGAGATCTAGTTTAGGAGTAAAATTGGAATTGAATCGTAAATATGAATAAAAATCATCATGCTAAAAAAATGACTTTTTGTCATGGTTTTTTTTGTCACAGTTCCAAAATCGTGATAAAAAGATGACTTTTTACCACGATTTTGGCATCTGTGACAATAAACAAGTATTTATTACGTTATTAATTGTCACGGTTACAAAATCGTTGCAAGTAGTCGTTATTTGTCACGGATCATATTTTGGGTGTGTTAAAAAACTATCATTTGCCACAGGTAACATGCTACTGTGACAAAGGCTATTAATACTTTACTATATATATATATATCCTAATTTAGTCCATAATTTGAATTTTGCTTTCTTCAAAAATTTTGACATGATCTCTGTATATTGACCATATATGTGAAATTGATTCAAATTGCTATTTTGTCATGCGAGCATGGGTGTGTGAAAGAGAGTATATGTGTATGCTATATATTGAAACTCAATTGGTTATTTGTATGAAGATAAAATTTAAGATAATGAATGTTTTAATTTATTAAAAAAACAAGGATAATGCTATGGGATGAATATCGTAAAATTAGATTTAAGACAAAATTGATTATTGAAATATACACATATACACGCACACAATACATGATACAAAATGTGGCAGTTTGTACCCTAATATTCCTATAGGTCCATGTATATGTAGTGCGCTGAATATAGTAGTAGGGTAGCTGCCACCAAGACTTCAAAAATATTAATTAATTTTAACCTTCGAAAATTCATAACTTTTACATGCACCCCATAAAAATATTTTTGCCCCCAAAAAATTATAAAAAAATTTCAAATTAATCACCACATAACTATATACACATAAATGTTCCCCGATCAATTGTTTTTGCCCCTTTGTATATGCATATACAAAGCATACGATTGCTAGTATATAACAATTACACATTAGCTTACTATGATATTTGTATATATGTGTGTTGTGTGTGTGCATGGGGCAAATCAGAACTTAAGAAATAATTAAATTTAACTATTTGATATGATGATTGAAATATTAGTCTAAATAATAATTATACACACACACATATATAATTCAAATTACATAAATAATTTATCCAAAAGTTTTAATCATCATACATCAACCATAAAACTAATGTAATTGTATGCTGTTCTCTAACAAGTATGCCTAGGAAAAATTAAATGAAATCTTCCAGCAAGTCGTCGAGGCACTTTTTCATATGCACAACTTATTGTTTAATGTTTGCATACTCATATTTATTATTTCATTATATTTGGCCACTTCGATTATCTATCTTTCATTTTTTGGAAAAATTAATATTGAACCCAAATTAACTAGTGTTCATGGTATAGTGCTTTGAAAAAAATTTGTAAAAGAAAAAAAAATTGAAAAATGTGCTTGTGGAAGGAAATCAGAAATAGGCGCCAAGACCCATTACCAAATAAAAATTAAGCACTATATGAAAGTATAAATACAGTATCAAAACGATGTAGTATTGATCTTTGACGATGCCAAAATCAACCCACGTTCCTCACTTCGCTTGAAACTCTCTGCTTCTGATCCTTTTCACCCAAAACTCAGTTGCAACCCACAACACGACTCTCATCGATTGCTCTTTCATCTTATTCGAATTCTATGTCCAACATTTGATGAAGAAGATTTCCAAAACCAGGTCTAAAGCTACTGCTAGGTAATGTTTATTCATATTAAGGAATAATTTCTCTAAAAAAATTTTCATGTTGGTTTCCTTATGGTTTTCCCTCTTTGTCTCTATTTTCCTTGTATTTCTATATGAATTAGGCTATGGGTTATGAGAGTAGATTTGATTAACTTCAATGTATTCAGATTGAGACGTTTTCGGGTTAAGTCTACATAAATAAGACTTACAATCAAAACTTTGTTTGTTATGCACATTACGTGTATGTTAAAACACCCTGGTGAAATTCAAAGGAAAGGAAAATTAGACTTAGAAATTATTGTGCATTCGTGTGTGAAAGGATTCTTGTTACAGTAATTTTTTTGATGGCATGGCTTCAAGTTCTTATTCTTTTTAATCACAGAAAATTAGTGACGAATAGAATCAGTAACGCTACTATTGGTTAATAGGAAAAGGGATAATGGGGATGACAAGTCGATTTTGAGTGTCATAGTTTTTTTCTTTTTTCTTTTTTATCAAATTTTTCGATTAAAAACCTTTCTTTTTTTGGTGATCTAAATTGCTAAATCAAAACATTTTGTTAACTACCAATCTCAGTGTTAACTATCAATTTGCAGATGATCAATATTAAACATTTATACATTAGTTAAAAAAATTTCTTTAAACAATCCAAATCCATAATAAAAACAAATTATTCTTGCCAATCATTACCACAAAAATATTTTTTAGATAGCAAGCCTGAGTGATGCACTTATTATTGGACTGGATTAAGTTATTGATGAACCCATATACATTGCTAGAAATTTGGTACAAAAAGATAACTGCATGGATAGCACCTATAGGAAATCTACAAAACAGAAAGCATCAACGCATGTACCTCTTGGAAAGAAATTGCCGTAGATCCGGAAGATGTGTTCTGTCTTGTTGAGGTGCAACCTTTGCTCAAATGCAATCAGCAGTCTTGCTCCACGAGTGTCATGGTTGAAGCTCTACTACAGCTCAAGTTAATTATGTTTCTTATTATCTTCATTGCATGTTTTGGATTTTGTATTTCTTGCTGTCACAACAGTCAGAACTCATTCATTTTCTTACAACTTTATTGAAGAAGTCATTCTTGATCTTTAATGTATGTGCCTTTTCTTTTTTCTTTTTCCATTTTGGTTATTTGTATGTATTTCCAGCATACACAAGAACTTTGGAAAACATAAGGTCGCTAATGGTTAGAAAAGGTGAAGGAAAACAAAAGGATGGAGTATTATTACGTGTTTCTTGAGAAAGATGTAACATTTTAAAATATTTGTCTATGAAAATAACATGTATATGCCAAAAGAAAAATAACACCTTATTTTTTCATGTATAATTGCTAGGGAACAACTAATAGGAGTGACATATTTGGAGCTCTATTGCATTGGAATCTACTTTTAACCAAGGTACGACTATACTTTTGGGTAGATTAAAATACATTTTACCTTTCTTCCACAATAGAGACATATTCATGTTATTGGACCCAAGATGTTAATTTCATTGAAAAACTATTAATTTGATGACTATTTTAATTGCATATTTTAATTACTGATAATGTCTTTCTTGTTTATATGTTATTGATCATATGCCATTTTATGCTTGGTTATATATACTATACATAACAGTACTGTTTCTAAGATTCAAGTTATTACTGTTTTGACCGAAGGCATATTCAAGTTATTCATACTGAAGTTTATAAAATGGCTCTGTTGTGAGTAATGTAGGACTATATGCCTGTGTATGCATTTTTTTAGTTAGATTTTTTTACAGTTGAACATTAGTTTTCATGATATATATTTTCAGTTGTTGTATTAAATTTACTAAATATGTTCTAAGTAGTGGTTGATTTGTCATTCTATCTTTTCAATAACTAAACAAGCATAATGAAAAATGAAAATAGTTGATGACATATTCTTCACAAATGAGCATAAACAAAGGCTATTTATCTAACCATTCAATTCCCTTTTTTTCCTTTTCTTTTTTTATTTTAACACTAAACCTATGCAGATTATTAATACTGGCATGCAGTTTTCTTGGAAAATTTAAGTGAAGCCCTTGATTTTATGAAGAATTGATATATGTTACTTTTGAAATTTGACCTTTTTGAAGCATAAATATTGCATGTAACCACACTATTAAGTGCATCATTTTTAGATCAAAATGGCTTGAACAACATATCCACCTCTTTTTGAAGGAAGACATATAATTGCTATTTTTTGGAGATGACAGATTAAGACATCTTTGGTAAACAGAATAATAGTTAGGAGATTTTATTATTTCAAAAAAAAAAATTAACCAAAGGACATGACATCTTTCAACAAGTATGGAAAAAAACATTAACTAGCTTTTAATAAGAAAGCTTAGACAGTCTAAAGCATAATGCACTTGCATCAACCTGAAGTTAGTTAAATATGATTAGTTTTCCTACACAACTCCTATTGGAACGTTATCTATTATATTAAACAACGTTATCTATTATATTAAACATTGATGAAATATGTTTTCATCAATGTTAGGAAATATATTCAATGATGAGGGAATAATTTTATCAAATTAAAGATGATCACACAACTTACATTGTATTGCTCGAGTTTCGAGAGGTAATCTCGATAATATGGCAAAGAATGCTAGGGTGTATTAGCACCCGTATGGGTAGTGCTCCAGCGTGCTCCCCATGTATTGGCCTACTGGTAATGGTACTGGGGTGATGATCTCCGGTCGAAGAGTCGCAAATCTCTCCCAAACCCAAAGTTGAAAAAGATGCCAAATATAAATATTTTTAGTCATAACATTTAAATTAGATATTGAAGTTTATCAATAATGAAATTGTCATCGTTTCGTACCTGTAACAGTATATATGGGCTGGCAGTGATTGACGCTGATGCTTGACATGCCTTACACATAGGCTTGTACAGTGCCTCTAACACTGCACTTGCCTCAATTGTAACGAGACATACCTTGAATGTCTCATACATAGTCCGGGAAGTGTGCTGATACCAAATTGCCATAAGTATTAGCAAACAACTGTCTAGTTAACAACATCAAATGTACATTTGAGCGTGTTGCCATACAAACTCGTCGTTCGCATCATCTTGCAATCCGCCAGTGCAGTGTTGCTCTAGCGTCTTAATCCTAAGTTTACCATTCCTAAAATGCCCATCATCAAGGTAAAAACCAAAACCTCATCAATGAGAGCCTTCGTCTCGATGAGGTTTAGGTCTCGGTCAACCAATGTCATTGGCCACCTAGGTGATATGCAATCCCCATAAAAGTGCAACATCCTAGAGCGTCACAGTGGTCTCGCTGAATGATAGGTGAAATATAGGTCTCCTGGTGCCACCACTCTATCATTGTTGTGATCAGCACCTTATCGTACAATAGCTTACCTGTATCAATAACGCAACCAAATCCGGCTAACTCCAAGTAATATACAACACGAGGATCCTTAACGTTTCTAATAAAGTCCCAAAAATAGCCATCACATCTTTTTGCCTTCAACTGCTGCTCATTTTCGAAGAACACCTCTCGAGTCCCGTGCCCAAGATATAAAGCAAAGAGACTAGTATCGTGCAGTCCAAGATGAGGGTCTGTCGTGGGAGGCGATGAAGGAAATCTAGCCATAATACTAGTATCATGCGCAAGTAAACAAAACTTTGTTAGAAATTGGGTTGAATTAAAACACAAAATTCATGTACGTGAAATAGCAAAATGTTAATTTGAGTATAAAAATAATACAATTGCATGAGATAATATATATAGAACATCAAAGAAAATTACATGTAGTGGTACAAGTGCAACTCAATTTTATGTACATCGTTCATAGTAGTACATAAAACACTAAAAAAAAATGTGGAACATCCTTAATAAAAAAATAAAATATACAAAACATCTGCTAGTAATATTGGCTTGATTGGGGACATAACGCCACATTGTGACCTGGTTGTAAATAGACACTGCACCTCCGTGGAGCATTGGGACAATGGCAATCCATTTCGTTCCGAATTCGTGACATTCTTTGGCGGCCCTGTGTCCTTTCTCTTAGTCATGGTGCATCGTAGGCCAGCGCAAAATTAGCAGAAACCCAATAAACCTGGTCTCTAATGGGTGAAACTGGCCTATCCATGTCTGAAAATATGTGGGATTTGTGTATACAAGGTCAACCAATTCAGTAAGTCTAATGCCTGCCTTTCGACATGCGGCAAGAACATGGGAATAGGGGAACCTTAAAGATTGGTATTTGCTACATGTGCATGTATGTGTTTGGAAATTCACCGTTTGGGGATTTCCACCTCTGCCACGATGAACCCTCGTAATCATTCTATACTTACCCTTAGCGCTGTTATACTGTGTAACCGAATGCCGTTGTGCCTTCTCTTCGTTTTGGGAATATTTATCCTACTAATGCTTAAGGAGTGGAAAACTGGGATTTGATGCGATCTTCCTTTTTCTCTCCCACAACACCACACTCTGGTTGAAGGTATGTTCCACGCATGCCTAGATTGGCAACAATCTGGCACTACGTAATATTTTGTTGAAACACTCAGCAACATTGGTTGATGTGTGTCCCTATCTATACTTCCCGTCCTTGCAAAGTGCCCATTGATGCAGTTTAACTAATTCACCTATCAACCATCGATGCGCCTCATTGCTGATAGCCCCAATTTGGCTCATAAATTTATTGTATTTTCTTTCTTGTCGAGGATTCGGCGGCCACACAAGATCTTTCAAAAGAATGAGATGTACCAGAATCAAATAACACGTAAGCAGACATGGAATTTATAGAAAGCGCACCTGTCACTACATCTTCAATGCCCTCAATGTCCATGTCTATCATAGCGCGTACTCTTGCATTAGTTCTAGGCTTAGGTTCACTCGCCTTATTATCTTTAGTCGCATCCTTTTGAACCTTTGGACAATCCCAAATTCTATGGCCTGCTTGTCCACAATCGAAACAGACTCCAGTAGCCCAACGACACTTACCAGGGTGGTGACGACGACAGAATGAGCATTCAGAGATCGTAGGAGTGTTCATTCCACTGACTCTCCTCACAACCTTTCTTGATCCTATGTTACCCGTATTGTTCACATTAGCCTTCTTAACCAACTTGAAAATGTCCCTCGGCCTTGGGTTACTCAAATCTCTACTAGGCTCAAAAGACCTTGGATGTTTAGCTTTTTCAATTTTCTTAACCCGAGTTATTTCTGCTTCAGCCTTCAAACGGCTTCATACATAGCACTATAATTGGGTGTGGCCGCGTTCACCATTTCGGTTTGCAGTTCACTTAGCAAGCCGTTCTAATACCTTAGCATCTTAAGTGACTCATCTGCTAAGATAGTCGAGGAAAACCTATCCAATCTAGTGAACTTATGAGCATATTCTACCATTGACATTCCAAGAGTCTGCTTAAGATTCTCAAATTGTTGCATACACTGCGTTTGAATGACTGGCGAAAAGAAATGTGCCATAAACTGCTCCAAAAAATGTGCCCAAGTGACTGGTGTGGTAATAGTTGGTTCTACTGCAGTCCACCACTTACTAGCGTCTCCCATTAAAAATGGTTTGATGATCAAATACTTAGTCCCCTCCGGAACATTCAGCAAAGTAAAGTTTCTCTCAACCTCCTCAATCCATTTCTCAACGTTGTCTGGATCAAGTGCTCAATCAACAATTGGCACATGAACCTTCTTCATGTGCTCGTAGTAAACATGGGTTTCAAATAGACCATGAGCATTCGGGTTTTCTCGTTGATTTAAGTTCCCTTGAACATTCACATTCGTGTTGGCCTGGTTTTGCACTATAGTTGCCAAATTAGCTATAGTTTGCACTAATTTAGGTGGCATGTTCAATTGCACATTTGTGGTGGTACTCTCAATATTTGTTAGATCCCTGACCTTGGATAGGGGTCTGTTGGTTACCGTTAGTCATTTTTCAGGGTCTTCCTCTAGGCGGCATCCTCCTACAAAAATTAAATCATTTATTTATGCGTTTATTCTACTTTAACCGCGGTTGGGTTTATTATGTCCTATAGAACGTCTTGTTCATAGATACCATTATTTTTATAAAAAAAATAATATACAAAAAAATTAAAATTGTTTGCATTTCAAATAACAAAAGAAGCAGGCTTTGCAACAATTATTAAAACAAAAGAAATTCACTTTATAACCAAATTAAGATAAATAAATATAGAAGTTTGCTCATTACATATAAGCAACTCTAAACTAACTACCTACTCATACTAATCTCTACTTTCTTCTACTAACTGACCTAACAATAACTAGATACTCTACTTGACATTATAACTTTGGAAATATTATCCTTTTTTTTCCTAAGTACTTTTATGGATCTTCATTAGGGCCCTCCTCAAATTTAATATCACTATCAACATCCTCATGAACTTGGTCCTCTGGGGCTTGAGGGGGTGGAACTCGTTGCAAAAGAGTTTACAACATCTCTTCGATAGCTCCAAGTTGGTCTTGAGGAGCATCTTGGTCAATGTCGAACTTAGCTTTTAGTTGAGTAATTTCCCTCTTTATGTCAGCACCTAACTTAGCCTTAAGTTCACTAATTTCCTTTTTAATAGATTGATCAAGCTTCTCATTTGCCTCACTACATGCTTTTCTCTAATAGTCCCTTGCTTCCTCCGTATTTTTAATTGGCGCCTTAATTCTCTATTTTCTTCCTAAAGGAATTTTTTATTATCTACACGTTCGTTACACAACCTTTGCCACTTGAAAGTTTCTTCTCTATCATGTACCCTTTGATCCACAATTTCACTAAGGAAGGTTGTTGGAATAGACATTTTCCTTACCAAAAATAATTATAATAATTCTATTACTACACCATGCCAAATACCAAACCATATATCTAGGTCCTAAGTATTTAAACCTAGAGATCTGATACCACTTAATGTCACGCTCCAAATCCACCATGACTTGGAACATAACGCGCCGTGAGACTTGAAAAATAAACTTCTCAAACCTCACAAGGCATCTTGTCTTTACTATACCATTAAATAAGAAACTTCACAAATAAACTGTAAACCTCTAGCAATTATTTAATTACATGATAAGCTTAAACAAAACCCAAAACATACCATTGTATCTTTAACTTTATCAAACTAGTCTACCTTGTGATTTTGCACCACTTATTACAAAAACTGCTAATATTCTAAATTCCTAAACTAAAAATCTCTCACTTGTGTGCCTCTTAGTCATTATCATCTCCATCACCCTCCACATATATTAGTTCATACTCATCAAGACCATTTGCAAGAAAACATTACGAACATGGGTTGAGCGTGGATATGCTCAGCAAGTAGCTCCACCTATCTTTGTCGGATCACATATGTTAAATATATACATACAACTTCGTAAAACTCAAATTCACGAAAACTTTTACAACATTCGCATGAACATACATGATTTGCAGTCATACTTTATTAAACTAATATTCAAAACTTGATAATCACATTTCATGCATAGGTTTAGGTCATTACTCAAATAGAGGATCATGCATTCATCGATCTCTGTGTACACAGCCTAGTATTTAACCCCCACTAGAAAAGGGTCGAACAGATAGCCCGGTGTTTAACCCCCACTAGACAGGGGTTGAATAAATGGGGACGTTGTCCTATCGAGTTTAGTCATGATCATACTTGAGTAGCTTGGGTTACATAACATAAACATATATAGTACTGATATTTTCAAAATTCTTAAACATATCATATGCAATCCAAATTTTCATATACATAAAGTAACAATTGACTTTGTGAAAATTCCAATTTATTTCAAAACACAAGGACAAGAAGAGTCACTCACCTTAAACTTCACAAACTTTCCTTCTTGAGCAATTAAGATTTCTAACCTAGAAAAAACACAATACATACACTTATATCAACTAAAAGGCCCATTAATATACTGCATTCTACCCTTGTATCCTAATGACCATGTCCTTGATGTCTTTGTATGAAGTTATAACTTTGAAGTAAATTTTTAGAATGCTACTGTCTCAGAAAAATATTTATCTTACTATAAAAATTATCAGATTTAAATCTAAAAATACCGTTAGAAACTAGATTTAAAACCTAGAAACTTTCGCGAGACAAGATTTCAAAAATCTGTAATCTTGGTTCTCGAAATCTAACTTGAACCTTAAATAGTAATCTGTCTTAAGTTGATTTTCAACTCAATTTTGAAAAATCATAACTACTTCTACAATGTAGACACCAAATTTTGACACACCCTTTAAAAAGAAAATGTATTTTACTCCATTCGAGGATAATTTTTATTTTTCGGGGGCTAATTGTAATTTATGTGTATATTATGTCTAATTAGATATATCAGGGGCAAAATGGTAATTTCACAACGTAAATATCATTTTATTTTATTTTATTTTATCTTATTTCATTTCCTAAATACATAGTTGTACTATTTTATCATTATTTCTAATTTTAATAATTTTTCGGAGTCATTTAGTATTTATTTAAAATTTTAGTATTTTTTAATTTAATGGCACATTTCCCAATGCATTTTTTTACGAGAATTTTCAAGTGAAAAATTTTATATGCACATTTTATATATTCATAAATTTTTTGCATAAATTTCATGATTATTAGAAATCATTTGATATTTATTTCAATATTTTACCTTTGTTCTATTAATAGCATATTTTTTCAATGTTATATTAATTTTGAACTTTACGGTAAATTTTATTTATTCATTCCTATAATTTCAAATTTAGTATTTTTCTCATTAATTTTAGGGGGTTCAAATATCTTTATTTTATTTCATTTCGTTTGTTTTTTCTTTATTTTCCTTACATTTTTTTATTAAAATATATATATAATAAAGGGAGTTAAAAAAAAAAAAAAGGGTGGGAGCCTGACAGCAGCAACGTTGGTTGTTGCTGTTTGCTTTCTGCCATGGCTGCTAGCAACCATACCTTCTCCCATCATCACAATCACTTCTTGTTTAATCCCATCACTCTGCAAAAAACCAGATTTGAGGGGATTTTGGGTGGATTTTTTTCTTCTTCACCTACTCACCATCATCACAACTCTCCCCTCTGTTTTCCATGAATCCTCTCTGCAACACAAATTTGCACAGACTCCTCTTCCCTCTCTTGGCTCCCTCATTGCAGAGAATCATCACTCACCATCACTCTCAATCTAAGCTCCCAATTCACACACACACATAGAGAGCTCATAGATTAACACAACTCACACACATTGCACACAACTCTCACAACTCACCTCTCGATCCTCACTCCCACACACTTCACTCACACTTCTCCAATCCATACACACCAACCCTGCACACAGACCACATTTTCTCCTTCACCATAAACACTCATAGGCACACACCTGCAAAACAAATACAATACATCTGCAAAACAAACACATTTCACCTGCAAACACACAAGCACACACAGTTCACTCACACAACATACCTCACTTTCACTCTCTGCAACATCTCCACATACCAGCAGCACAATCACACATTACACATGCCTGCACCATCACTCTTATACACACAATTGAACACAATACACACACAGAGAACAAGTCCATTAGCAACATACACACACAAGCAATCACACGCGCACAAAAATCAAACACAATAGCTCCACCACCGCCGGAAGTCACACACCACCAGGGCATTTACCAAGTCACTACTGCAGGACCAACCACTACCAACCGGCCGAATTCCACCACTGCAATCACCACTGCCAGCCATTCTATCAAGCCCCTCTTTCTCTCGACCAAAGAGGTGGCGTTTAAGCACCCCCCTTTAACTAGTTTCATTTCTATATTGTCTATTGGATGTGATTTAGTAGGGATTGTAGCTTAATTTGTGAATAATTTGTTTTTTAGAAAGAATTTGGAATTTGAATTTGGATATAAAGGCAGAGAGAGAAAAGGAAAGAGAGAGAGAGAGAGAGAGAGGAGAGAATGAGACCGAGAGGAGGTGCATGAGAGAGAGGAGAGAATGAGATCGAGAGGAGGTGCATGAGAGAGAGGAGAGAATGAGATCGAGAGGAGAACGAGAGAGATGAGAGAGGAGAGGAACGAGAGTGAGCAAAAGAATTCTGGGGAGAAAGAAAGCAGGAGAGAAAAGAAGAAGAAAAAGAAAGAAAAAAAAAAGAAGAGAAAAAAAAAAGAAAATCAGTTTAAAAAAAATTCACAAAAACGACGTAGTTTTGGTTATTTTTTTTATTATTATTTTTGTCAAAATAAATATTTACATTTTGCCCCCTTAGGTTCTTAGTTATTCTTATTATGCCCATCAATACTTTTAATTTACTTCATTTAAGCCTCTATTTATTTAAGTTGACCCCTATAATTTGTGTTTCCTTTCAATCATGTCCAAAATAATTGCAATATGGTTCTAATATGTCTGGAAATTGTAATTTTATACCCCTAAGTTTGCTGAAATTACAATTTTGTCCCTTAAGTCTTGCTGAAATTATGTTTTTACCCCCTAGGTTTACTATGGTTTGCAATTTTACTCCCCAAGTTTGATGGAATTGTATTTTTAGCCCTTGAATGTTGCTGGAAATTGTAAATTTGGTCCCTCATGTTGCTGAAAATTGCATTCTTGTCCCCCAACCTTGTTGAAATTTCATTTTTGCCATTATGCTTTGTTGGAATTACTTTATTACCCTCAAATATTGCTGGAATTTATATTTTTGCCCCCCAAGTAGCTAAGAACTTGCATTTTCACTCTTGAATGTTACTGAAAATTATAATTTGGTGTTTAATACTTGTTGGAATTTACAAATTGGGGTTTATTGTTGCTGTAAAGTTCACTTTTATCCTTGAACATTGCTGGAAATTGCAATTTAATTCTTAAGTTTGCTGGAATTTCAATTTGATCCTCAAATGTTGCTGGAAGTTTAATTTTTACCTCACCAAACTTGCTGAAATTGCATTTTTTTGCCTTTAAATGTTGCTGTAAATTATGTATTATCCCATAACTTTGCTTAATTACATTTTTAGCCTTAAGTATTGCTGGAAATTTTTATTTTTGGCATTATGCTTGCTGGAAATTATATTTTAGCCTTTTAAATTTATTGTAAATCATTTTATTACCTTAACTATGGTTTGAAATTGTAATTTCACCCTTTAGTTTGTTGTAAATTATATTTTTACTCTAAGAATGTTGCCTAAATTTTCACTTTTAACCCAAAACCTTGGAACATTTTTATTTTTCTGCAAAAAAAAAGAATTTAATTAATTCCTCAAGTTTTTTAATTATTTTCCTTTCATATTTTATTTTTATTTTAATGTTCCAAAATTTAGTCTTTTTATCTAATTAATGCTCAAATTAGTTTCTTTATTTCTCTTTTAGTTATTTTGGTGATTCTTATTTGGGTGCTAAAAGCTTAAGTATGTATTATTGTATTTATTTTTTATTTTATTTTCTTATTTTATTTATTTATTTATTTATTTTTACTTAAACAATTTTCATTTTTCTTCCTAAATATTTAATTATTGCTTTTTTAAATTTTTGTTTATTATTGCTATAATTGTTTTGAACTATTGTGGCATGTTTATAGTGATTAATATGAAATTATTTAATTAATGGTTTATTTATTTAAATAATGGTACCTTGATAAGTTTGTTCATGTTGTTAGCATTTATACGGAGTCTTCGAAGTGGGAGGTACCCCTATTATCTTTCCAATGTTTCTTTATGTGCTCCTACGTGCTCCTATGTGTTTTTCTATATGTTTTTTTTTTTGTATCTCTTTGTGTTTATTATTTTTTGTTCATGTGTGAGTATTTATTTATTTATGTCATGTTATTTATTTGAATTTAATTTTTAATTACTCAAAGAAATGTAATAGATAGGTAATATTCTATTTGACAAAATTTTTTGTATTTAGATAGTTAATGTAATAGATAGTTTATAGTTTCATCTATTTAACAAAAACTTATGTATTTTAGATAGAAAATGTAATAGATAGGTTAGATAAGTCATCTCTTCTCTTTTTCCAATTTTAGATTGTAATTAGGCTTCCCTAGTGTAATAGTTAGGGCTTTTGTGTGCTATGTGTGCTATGTGCTTATGTGTTTTATTTGCTTTCCCTAGGACTTTGCATCTAGAATATCATGCTTATGTGCTATGTGCTCCTATGTGCTATTATTTGCTTATATGTGATTATTTCTTTAATTAATGTTTTTATTTATTTATTTACTTACTTTATTATGATATATGTGTATCGTCACCACACTAGTCCAATACTAGTTGTGGTTAATTCCGGTTTCTTCGCTAGTCCAACGCTAGCAGAGAATTTCTAGAAAATGGGCTAGTCCAATGCTAGACCCTTAGATCATTTTAGTATTAAAATCACTTCTCGTGCATTTCATATCATTTCACACACATTTTCTCTTTTTAGGCCTTTTTCCATTTTTGCATGTTTTTTATGTATTATTATTCTTATTATCTACTTTACATATATTCAGTGCTTGATATTTAGGTTACATTTCACATAGAATCTTAGGTCATTTGTGTGATTTTGACTAGAAATAGTCACCTACTCACGTGGGAAGCAGTGGCGTACATGCCGTTCCCCCCTCCATGAGTAGGAATAGCTAGTCACGAGCCTATTAGTCCCCGGTACCCGTTATATTGCATCCCCACTCTCTTTGTTCACTTGTTATCTATATTACTATCTATATTACTATTTTCTTTTTCTTTTTACATTCCATTTTGCATCTATAATCGTGACTCCATCGAGGTCTAGATTCGAGTTTCGCAATTGATGCGATAATCCCGACCAAACCTTAATAGAACATTTTGTCTCTTAGCGATATCTATTTTTAAGTCTAGGTTTTATTCATATAGTTGCATCCAAATGTGATTAAAATCTTAGGGTTACATAAGGAAAATTTGGACTAAAAGTCGCAATTAGTTTCGATTAGGTTGAAAGGGTGCCTTATGTCACGGGGTTATTTCTTTTACCCGCGCGGCACTTAGACAACTCGCTATCAAAGTCGCTAAGTAAGCCTTGAAGTGTGTAGGAAGAGTGTTGAGAGCACTTAAGACAATGGAGAGGTTAGGAGAATAGGAGAGCACTTAAGAGAGCACAAGAGAGCTTGGAGAATGCTTTGCTTTTGTATTGCTTCCAACTTCCAACTTAGATGTTACAAATGAGGGGAGTGGCCTATTTATGCTTGTGACCTCCCAAGATGTGTGGCTAGGATTGTTTATCTAGAGACTTCTACATGTTACAAGAAGCTAGATATTTACATAGAACAATCTAGATACTAACTAGTCATATGTACATTAGTATCTTTCTAGAGACTTCTACAACTAGCAAGACTTGAGTGTTCTTACTAGTGTAGTCTAGAACCTTCCGGTCACTTGTTCAAGGGTCTTCTTCTTTAGAACGTTCCTTGTACGCTTCTAGAGTTTTCTAACCGTCTTTCTCCTTGTATAATTCGTGTGAGCCCCATAGAAGAGTCGGGCTATAACACTTAGGTGTAAACCTTTGCCTTCCCTTTCTTCAACTGTGTCTCCCGAACCTTTTTCTCTTGTTTTCAAAGGCCTGGAGTTGTCTTAAAAAGGGTTTTCTTGTTTTTCTTATATTTTCTCAAAATCATTATCTAAATAAATCATTCTCGATTTTCTTACCTTTATAAAATATTTTCTGGTAACTTGGTACACCAAAACTCAATACCAAGTGGCGACTCCCTTTTCACTAAAAACCCTTTTTAGACTATTTTTTGGCTCAAAAACCGTCGCATTTTCAAGTCCAATTTTAGGCCGTTTTCTTTTTGTTTTCAAAATAAAGCATTTTCTAAAAATCACATTTTTTGTCAAAATACTTTTTATAAAACATTTTCTTAAAAATTATTTTACAAAAAACCTACACTCTTTTTCCAACAAATAAGCATCTAATCCTTTTTTCTAATCTTTCGAAAAATGGGGCACGACAGCTGGCGACTCCACTGGGGATCACTGGTGAGTCTGAGCACTAGGTTTAGTCACATTTTCCTTGTTTAACCCTTTCATTTTATTACATTTGGATGTTTAGGATTGCATTTTCTATTTTTTAGGATTTTTCTTTGTATTTCACATATGCCTTGTTATCTCCCGCTTCTATGTGATGGATGATTTATTTATTTGTGATGTATATTTGTATCGCGCTTACATTTAGAGAGGGGATCAATCACCCTTAGAGCCTTTCACGTGTCAATATTATTGTTCCATCCTCTCACAGGGAGCACTTCATACGTGCATACGATATATTTTACCCTTTTTCTTTTTTGGTGGTTGTCATCCACCTGTCTCTTTAGGAATTAGGATCGATCTACTTAGACGTGTGACCGTGGCATGACGTGCACGTAACATTGTCTAGGAGATCATCCAAACTCTCAGCTTGAGTACACAAGTCTAGAGATTTGGGCTTTAAAAATCGATTCGCTTGGCCACGTGGCCGTGGGCCGACGTGCGCGTAGCAGTATCTAGGGAATCACTCGAACCACTGACCTGGGATCTTTGAAATTGACAGGATTTGTTACTTTTTGGATCTCTCAGTCTGAAGGTTCGGGAACCGAAGCCTTAATCGAGTCTAGACGCATTAGTGAGCCCAATCTCATGCATCCATGTAAAATAAACCTAAGATAGAGTCAGCCTTACCATATCAGGTACACCAAGCACGAGAGGAGGGAATCCACCCCCCTTTATTTTTCTATCATATTGTTTACTATTTTTGCTTTATCAATGTGTTATGTGATATTTTGTTAAATGAACTAATGCAATTTCTTTCCTTTTTGGTCGCATTCACAACCATAGAATAAAGAGTCCTGGCATGGTGCTCTTATAGGAAGCCAACCCTCTTTTGGCACGTTTAATTTTGTTTTCATAGTTAATCTCTTCGAGAAAGATGAAAGTGAAATTTCCTAAATTTTTCGCAAATTGTATTTTTGTTATAAATACCCAAGGGATCAATCATTGTGAATTTCTTAAAAATTCTAAAAATTTGATTTTTCGTCCTGTATATTCTTGAATAAAAATTGTTGTTTTCTAAAAAAATTCTTTTTCAGGTTTATTCATCCTTGTTGCACTTGTCAGTTTTATTTTCTTAAAAACAATAAATGCCACCAAGTGGTCAAATTTTTGCACAGTTTGAATTTATTTATTTTTTCAAAGAATTAATACGTCATTTTTGTCGTATCCCCTACCCTCCCGTCTCACATTACAAAAAAAAAAATTGATTCTAACACATATTTCATTTTACTTTAATATATTGACATCTTTCACTCATATGTTCCTATATAAAGTCGTGATTTTCGATTTCTTTCAAAATTATGTCCCGTGACCTCTTGGAGGCTCGATTTTTCAATCAAATATTTTGGAGTCAATAATCTTTTGTACAGTACACGGTCCATCTTTCTCGAAGAAATTCTACATCATTATTAGATTAAAAATCTTTAGAACATTTTTCAAATTTTGTATTTTTTTTGCATACTTTAACTTGTTTTAATAAACTGGCATCATGCATAAACCCTAGAGGGAATGCTATTTCGGGAATCCCATGATAAGAAAGCCGTCCTTTTGTCTTGGATACTTAGCCCTAAATAGACATCTATGTTTAAATTTCAATGTATCCTGGTGGGTAAGACCCTATGTAAGATGATCTGACAAAGTCATATTTTTGCACCATAATGAATAGCCCATAATGCATCAAGCAAATGCTAACAGTCCCGTCCGAAATCCGGAAGTGGTTGGGGCTTCTCCTACCTAGTGAGATTAACCAAGTAGCAGCATTTTAGGACCCATTGGTGACTTTAAGGAAATAGAGACAAACAGATGTTTGGTAGAAGCTCTGATTCATCTGTGGGATCTTGATTGTTCAGCATTTAGGATTAGAGACAAGGAATTAACTATTACAATTGAAGAAGTAGCTGGCCTACTTAATTTGCCAATGGAACGGACGACCGTGATCTTTCTATCTATTTCTGAAAAAGTTGAGTTCGTCGTTTCGCAAGTTTGAAGGAGTCTGCACTACAAGATTCAGATCAGAGTATAAGTGTGAAATTCTTGTTTGAAAGGTTTGCAAATAAGGACGGGTTTGACAAGTGTTCAGGGGACTTCACACTTGCATCCAAGATAGCATGGGCATACAAGAGACTTTGAGTGTATGTGTTTGTCATGGCAGGAACTTACCTATTTCCAATAGAGGATAAGAAGATCAATTTTAAGATAACTAAGCTCATGTCCGATCTTTTCTCCAGAATCAGAGGTCAAAGGACTTCCATAGTGCCAACTGTGTTAGCCGATATATTCACTGCCTGCACCAATTGCCAGAGGAGAACAAATTTCTTTCATGCATCCAACAGAATTTTGCACATTTGGGCAATAGGAACACTTCAAGAGTCACTCGGCTATTCTCAATAGTTTGCCATTGATCGGGTATAATTGGATAGTTCACAGCATCACAGAAGGGTTGATGGAAATAGCCCGATGAAGAACAGAGTTAGAATGTCTTGATTTTCTGATGACGATACCAGATCAAAAGATTCGGTAGGGTTTTGGACTGGACGGATTGTATCAAACCAACTCTTCCGCACCAAGCTGGCTGACTTCATACCTTTGCTGAGAACTCAAGGACATCGTAGCTTACACTCCAAGAAGGTTTCTTCGATAGATGAGGCGTATACAAGGGTTACCACCTGACACCTGATTTAGCAGAATTTTCTTATCGTCTTTGACAAGGGTATTTGTCCCAGCGATATCCCTAGAAGATCAGAACTTGTGAAAGTATGAGAAAGTCAATGTACAGATCGAGATCTCCCGTTCGATATGAAGAACAAGAGTACCCCTGTAACTACTCTAGCAATATGACGAGTGACTTGAGAATCAGAAGCTATCTAAAGGAACAAGTCGTCATTGACCCCGTTGAGAAATCGTTCGTTTGAGAGCCCTGTTAGAAACTAAAGATCGTGAATTAATACAGAGCAAAGCAGAATTTCGAGAAGAATAAGGAGGCATATGAATCTGTCAAGCTAACTTTATATAGAAGCGAAACAGGAATTACGAGAGAAAAAAGGAAATGTTTGGAGCTGAAAGATGACATCAACCATACGGATGAATAGATACTCTTGGGAGCCAGATCACAGCAAAGCTCAGCGCCTAAAGGACCAACTGAAGAGAGTTTTAGATTGTGTAGGAGAGTTGACAGAATGATGTACTATTTTACTTCACTGTATCTGATTGGCTGTAAAAGTAGTGGAATATTTTCTTTTAATGCTCAAATGGTACGAACGTTGACTAAATTACCAAGTCTGAAATTCTTCTCACTCCAATGCTGAAGGGGGATCTCACCCTAAAGGATTGCATCTCATACTAGGCCTACCCTTGGCATAATAAGAGCACCTCCTAAGACATGCATTCGAATTGTTTATACATTCATTGATTTCAGTCTTTTTGTTTTTCTTTTTCAGAGTAAATTTGATAGTGTCATGCAAGACAAATACCTAAATCATCTCCTTTCTATCTTCGTCTCTCAGGTACCTTAAATCATAAGCTTCGTTTCAAAGAATTCCCATCGTTACTAGATCTCGAAGTCAAGCTTTGAAACGTGTAAACATGAGTTCGACTCCGGAATGTTTCAGAAAGACCAACTCAAGCAGTGTCAGTGGATTTCTCTGCATTGGGGGCTCAGTTGAGCGAAGTATTGGCAAGTTTAATGAATTGAGTGCAGAAATAGGCATCACAGAGGCGTGTAATTGATCAACTTGTTATAAACAGCAGTGATGGTGCTTCTAAACAATCCAGTGCCGGTAGTTGACCATACCCCCGAGCAAGTTAACCAATTGCCTCTTACGACCAATATGCAAGTTGCTTCTATCTCACCTTTTGCCAATCCTATTGAAGGACCGTCTGCCCATTTTAACTCTAATCTTTTACACATGCATCCAAATTATGTCAAAATGAATCTACCCAATTACCCATTTCCCCAATCTCATCCACATATCAACCCAAACATTCCACCCAATCTTCAAGTACCTCATCATCAAGCAGCAGAACCTTTTGTTTGGGATGTAACCTCTCAGGAAAAACCAGCCATGGATAAAATGCCACAACCGTGGATAAAGATTTGCTGAAAAGATTGGATCGATTTGAGGAGTTCATGAAAAAAGTCAAGGGCTACACAAATATGGCGGGTTAGGTTATGATGATCTTTGTCTTTTTCCGGATGTTCGGTTACTATTGGGTTTTAAGGCTCCTAAATTCACTAAGTATGATAGAGCTGGAAATCCCAAACGCATCTCAAGATGTTTGCCAACAAACTTGGTAAATCGGTAGACGATGAGAATTTACCAATGCGCCTATTCTCTGAGAGTCTAGAGGGTGATGCATTAGACTGGTATTCAAACTTGAAATCTCAGAAGATAACGAGTTAGTTGGATCTGTCAATAGCTTTTGTTAAGCAATATGAATTCAATTGTGAACTGGCTCCAACACGAATTACGTTGGAAAGTACTAACAGGAAGCCTTCAGAGAATCACAAAACATATGCCAAACGTTGGAGAAAATTGGCTGCCAAAGTGGAATCTCCTATGAATGAAGAGGAGATTGTCCGAACTTTCATTAAGGCTCATAACCCGCCATATTTTGAGGAAATCTTTCACATGTCAGGGAGTTCATTTTCTACCATCATCAATAAACTAGAAGAGTACGATGAATTTCGTCAAGGCAGGCAAAATCGTTAATGTGATAGCATTAAAATTGCAGTTGGAAGTTTTGCAAAATCAGAATCCAAGCAATAATAGGAAGAAACCTCCATTCAAGAAGAAAGAAGGAGAGACTGCTTTCGTATGGGATCAAGGCCCATCCTTTAGACCCAGAATTCAAAACTATCCTCCATACAGCAACCCATTACCAACAACCTCTCAATTCTCAACCAGTTTATCACACCAACACCCAGCCTCATCATCCTCAACCCAACTATCCAAATTATTCCATCCCTATTACCAGTTCCTTAACCAACATTTCAAAACTACCCTCGTCCTCCCTATAACCCAAGACCGCCCAACAAAACATCAATATCACCCAAAACCCTTTTCAAGTCAATAAAGACCAAATTCAGAAGACAACCCGAATTTATACTAATTTGGGCCGTCCCATTGACCAGCTGTATGAGCTAGTTGAAAGCCGCTGACAAAATTGGAGTGCTTCTAGCTAAGGTTTACAACAAAGGTTTTCCTGCAGGTTACATCCTCACGCTATTTGTGCGTACCATTCAGGGAGTTCCAGGACTACTCAACAACCAATTATTGAGGCTTTAAAGAATCAAATTCAGGACATAATTAAGTCTGGAGAGATCGTTCTCAGAAGGCCAAGGGAACAGGGACCAAGTGTGAGCAAAAATCCTCTTCTAGAGCATAGAAACACTGTAGGAGCCATCACTGCTGATGAGGAATTTGATGATCCTGCTTCATATATTATGGATGAATATGAGACTGAGAGCATAATGGAAACTGATCTGGTCAAGATGAAGGAAGAGTTATCTGCTAAGGTGCTAGTAGTGAAAAACAAGGATGACATTCTTAAGAATGAGTTGAAACAGTCAGTGCTCGAGAAAGATGAAGCCTTTTGTGTTAGAAAGATATTTTGATCCGTTCATTTTGGACCTGCTCTCCTTTTGAGTTGGATATACCTGAACCCATCGTGCTCGAGTTTCCAGAGCAAATGCATGTGAATAGTTTACAGGAAGTACCAGTGGAATTACGAGGAACCTGCATTGTTGATTGGAAATAAGAAGTTGTTGAAAGAAGAAGTAGATGCTGTCACTAGGTCTGAGGAGAGTTCTAGGAGAGTCTGAAATAAATGCCTCAACCCAAAAGCTCAAGGGAATTCTTTGCTGTCTAAGCAACTCGTATCTGAAAAAGATGCTCTAGATTTTTTGAGATTGATTAAGAGAAGTGAATACAGAATAGTGGAACAGCTAGACAAGCACCTGCCCATATCTCTTTTCTGAACTTGCTCTTGACTTCCGAACTGCACAGAGAAGCTTTGCTCAAAGTGCTTAATGAAGCTCAAGTTTCTAAGAATATCCCTGTTGATAAATTTTTCAATGTTGTAGGCAGTATTCTAACCTCAACTCGTATTAGTTTCTCTGACGATGATTTGACTGCAGAAGGGATTGCACACAACAAGGCATTGTACATATCAAGTGCGTTGTAACGGGAAGCTACTGCCAAGAGTTTTGGTGGATAATGGATCAGCTTTAAATATTTGTCCGTGGGCCACTATTGTCAAACTTGGGCTATCTGATGTTAAACTTCGCACATCGACTGTTGTGGTAAGAGTTTTGATAGAACTAGGAGGAGAGCCGATGGGTGAAGTCGATTTGGTCTTAGAAGTCGAGGCCAGCTCAGTTTCAAGTTTCTTGTCAAGTTATGGATTTCTCTGGTGCTTACAATGTTCTATTGGGAAGACCATGAGATACATACTTCTAACTTGGTGCCCTTCTTCGCTACATCAAATGCTCAGATTTGTCATAAATAATCAGTTAATCACCGTGTATTTGTCGAAGATGATTGTGCAATGATGGTTAATGCCAATTCAAAAGGGAAAGACAGTGAAAAATTTTAAGTTTCTAGCTCATCGTGTTGAAGATGTTGTTTCTACAGGGTGGATCGTGAAGAATGAATCATTCATTAGAACAGATGTATCAGAGGCCAGTGTCATGATGGCTAAAGAAATGATTCGAGGAGGTTATGAGATAGGAAAGGGTCTCGGAAGAAATCTTACAAGGACGTCTGGAACCAATAGAGCTCCCAATGCAAAAGGACACATTTGGATTAGGATTTCATCCAACTGCGAAATATAGGAAGGAGATGAGGATCCGGAAGCTTACTGAAAAGAAGGAAAGCAGATTGGGATGCATATTCCACCATATGTACTACACTTTTCCTCGCTCATCAGGGGTGGTGATATCTGATCTTGATGAAGAGAATTCTGACGGATGGGATTGAATTGAGTATATCTCAATTGTTTGTTGGAGCTATCTGTGATGTCACTTCATCAGAATCTTCTGAATTCCCAACAATTCCTGAGGGTGCCCTTCAAAACTGGACAGCTGATTATCTTCCATTTCAAAGGGAGTTTCAGGTAAATTTAGGGGATTGTCTTTTGTTCAGACTCATGCTTAGATAGGGCCTTACTTAGGATATTTTGTTTAGTGGTTGCTTTTGTTTCTTGGCTCTAGTCTCTTTTGCATATATCAACGTCTTGTAAGTCAAAATATGTTTCATTCTTGGTATAGAATTTCAAGATGAATGTGTCCTTGAGTAAGGTCCCTATCTCTAAAGATGATGTCTTTTGTTGATTTGTCATTTATTTCTAAATTTGAAGCAATGAAAAATTTTCCTTATTGGTCTTCAATAATTCCTTTTTATTTATTTACTTTTGTGTGTTTGTGTTATCTTTTTTCAAATGGCCATCAATAAAATCATTTGACCCTTTGGATGTCACAATTCTAGAAGTTGATGATTGCAATCTTGATATCTCTCGTGAGTTTGAAATTATGGAATCTGAAATTCAAAACGAGATTGATACCGAGGGAGAATATGAATTTTTGTCAAAAACTCTTGAACAATATGAAGAGAAACCCAAACCGAACCTTGAAGAGATAGAATCCTATTAACATTGGCACTGAAACGGAGCTTAAAGAAATCAAAGTCAGCATTCATTTGAATAAAAGCAAAAACAAGAGATGATTGAATTTTTGACTTTATTTCAAGATGTTTTCGCATGGTCATATGATGATGTAGCTGGAATCTTCTACGATATAGTAGTTCATAAATTGCCAACTAATCCAAATATTCCACTCGTGAAGCAAAAACCTCACAAGTTTAAGCCAGATATGAGTCTCAAAATTAAGGAACAAATTGTAAAACAACTCAATACTGGGATCATTATGGTGTCTCATTATCCCATTTGGCTTTCAAATCCTCGTTCCTGTTCCAAAGAAAAATGGAGAGGTGCGAGTTTGTATAGATTATAGAGATCTTAACAAGGCAAGTCCAAAGGATGATTTTCCTCTTACCGAACATTCATATTCTTTTGGACAATACTACAGGGCATGAGGTTGTATCATTTGAAGATTGTTTTTTCGGGATCTCACCAGATTTTGATGGCAGAGGAAGATAGAGAGAAGATTGCATTTGTCACCTCTTGGGGAATATTTTGCTATAGAGTGATGCCTTTTGGATTAAAAAATGCTGGAAGCCATTTATCAAAGGACAATGACCACATTGTTTCATGATATGATCCACAAAGAGATGGAGGTTTACGTGGATGACATCATAATCAAATCTAAAAAGGTTGAGGATCACTTGGTTGATTTGAGAAAATTGTTTGAAAGATTGAGAAAATACAATTTGAAGTTGAATCCTTGCTAAGTGTGCTTTTGGAGCTCCAGCCGGCAAATTATTGGGGTTCATTGTTAGCAAGAAAGGTATCGAGATAGATCCTGCCAAAATTAAAGCGATTCGCGACATGCCAATTCCAAAGACTCAAAGAGATGTAAAAAGTTTTTTGGGAAGAATCAATTTCATTGCAGGTTCATTGCCCAACTGACTTCTACTTGTGAGCCTTTGTTCAAGTTGTTGAAGAAAAATGCACATATAGAATGGAATGAGGATTGTCAAAAGGCTTTTGATAAGATTAAAGATTATTTGTTGAATCCTCAGATTTTAGTGCCGCCCCAACCCGAAGACTCTCTGATTATGTATTTATCTGTGCTTGACAGAAGCTGTAGGATGTGTTTTGGGCTAACATGATGAATTCAGGGAAAAGAGAACAGGCCATCTATTATCTCAGTAAGAAATTTACTAGCATATGAGGCTAATTCATTCTTTTCTGGAAAGAAGCTGTTGTGCATTGGCTTGGGCGGTTCAGAAATTAAGACATTATTTGCTTAGTCACACTACTTATTTCATTTTCCGTTCTGATCCCTTAAAGTATTTGTTGGAAAAAATCGATGCCTACTGGACAGATGGCCAAATGGCAAATGATTCTTTCTGAATTTGACTATTTTTTCACCACACAGAAGGCGATTAAAGGGCAGGCTATAGCAGATCACTTGGCAGAAAATCAAGAGAGAATGATTACGAACCGCTCAATACTTATTTCCCAGATGAAGAAATCTTGTTCAGTTGGAGCAATTGAAGATATGAGTGAGCAGTACTCGGGTGAGAAGATTGTTCTTTGATGACGCTTCAAATGGTCTTCACGGACCGAAATCGGTGCAGTTCTAGTTTCATCCGAAGGAAAGCATTATCCTGCAACTGCCAAGCTGTGTTTTTCTTGCACTAATAATATGGCCAAGCACGAAACCTGTATTCTTAGATTGAAGATGGCATTAGAGATGGAGGGTGGAGACTTGGTGGCATTTAGTGATTCCGACTAGCTTGTGCATCAGAAGCTTAAGCAATAGGTAACTCGAAATTCTAAAATCATTCCATATCATTGCAATCTACTCAATCTAGCTTCCAAGTTCAGAAGTTTAGAATTTCGGCACATTCCACAGACGCGTAATGTGTTTGCAGATGCCTTAGCTACTTTATTTTCAATGATTGAACATCCCGATGAATTTGTAATTGAGCCTATCCAAATTCGGCTTCAAGAGGAGCCAGCTCACTGTTGGGTTACAGAAGAAATTTCAGACGGCCGGCCTTGGTACCATGACATCAAAGAATTCATTAAAACTGAATCTTACCCTCCCAGTGCTAATGTAGTTTCAAAAGGTTTTTTGCGCAGAATGTCTTCAAAATTCTTTTTGAATGGAGAAATATTGTACAAAAGAACGTCTAATTTGGATTTGTTAAGATGTGTTGATAAAGAAGAGGCCCACCAAATGATGAAAGAAATTCATAGTGGTGTGTGTGGACCGCACATGAACGGGCATTTGTTGGCTAAGAAGATCATGAGAACGAGATATTTTTGGCTTACTATGGAGCACGACTGTGTAGATTTTGTTCGAAAGTGTATTGAATGCCAAATGCGTGGTGACATGATACATGCCCCTCTTACGGAACTACATAGTATGACTGCTTCCTTGGCCATGTTCGATGTGGGGAATGGATGTAATTGGAACCATTAATCCTCCTGCTTCAAATGGGCATCGATTCATTTTAATGGCAATAGATTATTTCACCAAATGGGTTGAGGACGCATCTTACAAGCACATGACCAAAAAAGTTGTGGCAGATTTTCTGAAGAACAACATCATCTGTCGTTTTGGAGTGTCAGAGACGTTAATCACTGATAATGCCAAAAATCTCAACAACGACATGGTGGATGGGTTGTGTGAACAGTTCAAAATCAATCATCGAAATTCTGCTATTTATAAAACCCAAAGTGAACGGAGCCGTGAAAGCTACCAATAAGAATTTGAAGAAGATATTCGAAATATGACTGACACACATCGGGATTGGCACGAAAAGCTACCATATGCGTTGATGGGATATAGAACTGCCATAAGGACTTCTACTGGGGCAACTTCTTCCTCTCTCATGTATGGAATGGAGGCAGTAATACTTGCCGAAGTTGAGATTCCGTCCTTGCGTATATTGATGGATGCTCAGTTGGAAGAAGCTAAATGGGTCAGAGAACGTCATAAGCAGTTGTCATTGATTGACGAAAAGTGGTTGAATGCCGTTTGTCACGGACAGTGCTACCAAAAATGAATGGCCCGTGCTTATCAGAAGAAAGTCAAACCTCACCAATTCGAGATTGGAGACAAAGTTTTGAAGCGAATCCTTCCAATTCGAGAAGAGGCAAAGGGGAAATTTGCTCTAAATTAGCAAGGTTCGTTCATTGTCAAGAAGGTATTATCAGGTGGAGGTTTTGTTCTGGCAGAAATGGATGATCAAGAATTTCCCGAAATCATCAATTCAGACATGGTAAAAAAGCTTTACATTTGATTAGTAAGTTTTCTTTCAAAATTATTGCAAAAAAAAAAAAAGACGGGTTAAAGGTGGGTCTTCTTTCTTTTCCCTTAAACATTTTCTTCCTCTAGTTTTTCCCTTTTGAGCCTTCAGAATCCATAAGTTTCATTTCATAACTCACTTGATGGCCGCAACCCATACTGGGGCAATTTTTTTGTTTTGTTGGTTGTTCGTTAAAAAAAAAGAGAAAAAAAGAGAAAACAATAAAAAGTAAAAAGTAAAAATGATACAAAAAGAAAACCCCATGAGAAAGTGATAAAATGGGGCAAATTTTTTTTTTTAAAAAAGAGCAAGAAATAAAAAGTTGGGATAATTCACGCTAAGAAATGCGACCTCAAGACAATCAACCCTCTCACAAATTCTGCTTTCCTGCCTTAACCTTTTCAGATACCTTAACTTGACCCCGTATTAAAAGCCAAGAATGTTATCGACCTCCGTCTTTATTTTGTGATAATTTTGAGATGAAAATTTGCAAATCAAAATGGCATGTGATGTTAATATATCTATCCCAAGTTTACCAAGGGAAGATTGTCTTACTGATGCCAAATATTTTCAAATACTAGTCTGATTTAATAAAAAGGGGAATGACCATTCAAGACTTGAATGATTGTTGCTCTATGTCTCCTTTGTAAAGGATGAAAACCCAAAACGGCGCCTTAAAAAAACAAAACAAAAAACAAAAAAAAGAAAAAAGAAGAAAAAGAGAAGAAAAAACAAAAGAAAAAGAGAAAAAGAGAAAAAAAAAAAGGGCCGGGGGAAACCTTAGTGAAAACCTGAAAGGGCGTTAAGGTGGGAATCTTGTACATACAAATGAAGCCAGATAAAGGAGAGTGACAAAGTTGAAAGAGCTAGTGACTATATTCGTTTGGGTTTTTCCCTTCATGATTGTTCTTCTTCTTGCAATATCAAGCTTCTGATTGATGACATCCAAAAGGGTCAAATGTGATATTCTTGATCAAAAGCCTGGTTTCAACACCGTGTAATAACTTGTTTTGTCACAGTTGAAATTCTTAACTTATCTTTGGTAAAAGTTATTTTACACTTATCTCTGTATTACTTGTTGTAATGTGTTGTTTTTCAATTTTGTGGTTTTGTTTTCAATTTCTTGAAATATGATGGTTGCATAAAAAAAATAAATAAATAAAAATAGTGAAATGAAATAAATTATTTTGCATCAGTCCATTTATTAAATTTGTGTCAAAAGACAATCCTCCTAATTTATCATGAAAAATCACAGCAGTTGATATTTGTAAGTCATAGTAAAAGGGCAATTGATAGATATTGACGGACTGTAAAGATCAAAAACAGTTCACAGGCATGGATTTGGGATTAGATGTCGGCGCCAAAAACTCATGTTTATACGTTTCGCGAAGCCTGAGGGATCACATGGTGGCACATTATTTAATCATCTTTTATTTTCCGACTGCAGGTAAAATTATAAGTTCATCATTGATATTTCATTGAAAAGAGAAAACTAGGGCAAGTCTTTTGCAGTTAGCAATGGTCTGATTGAAGCATAATTCCAGTCAAAAATTGATTTTAAATTGATATTGGGGCAAATTTTTTTAAAAAAAATTTTGGTTTCACATTGATTTTGACATCTCATGTTCGAACCCATCTTGGGAAGGATTGACTTCAAATTTACACTAGAGCAAATTTTAAAAGATGGATTTCAAATTGATTTCACTTGATTTATATTAGGGCAAATTTTTGGTATAAGATTTTATTTATTTATTTCAAATAGATTTTGATATGTTACAGAGAGTCCAAAAAAAAATTTCTTGAAGGAGAGATTTCAAATTGACTCAGGAGCTAACACTGGGGCAAAATTTAAAAAAAAAACTTCAAATGATTTGTTGATTGCTTTTCGATATAAAAAAAAATCTTTTTCATGTATTTGTCCAGCAAACTAGACGTTTCACATTGACCTGTGGACCGTTTGCAACATTTTTATCTTTTTCACGCACTTGTCTAGCAAATTAGACATTTCACACTACTTTGTGGGCTGCTTTTTGACATTTAAAAAAAAAAGAAAAATCTTTTTCATGCACGTCTAGCAACCTGGACTCTTCACGTTTTTTTTTTAAAGTTTGACAAACCAAACTTTGCATTGTACTTCACCCTAGCAAACTAGGTGCATGTCCAGCAAACTAAACCTTTCGTTTATTTTCTAAGTCTGGCAAACCGGACTTTGCATTGCATTTCACACCAGCAAACTGGGTACATGTTTAGCAAACTGGACCTTTCACGTTTATTTTCTAAGTCTGGCAAACCGGATTTTGTATTGCATTTCACCCTAGCAAACTGGGTGCATATCCAACAAATTAGACCTTTCACGTTTATTTTCTAAGTCTGGCAAATCGGATTTTGCATTGCATACTCACCCCAATAAATTGGGTGCATGTCCAGTAAACTAGACCTTTCACGTTTATTTCTAAATTTGGCAAACCAAACTTTGCATTGCATACTCACCCCAGCAAACTGGGTGTATGTCCAACAAACTGGACTTTCACATTTATTTTCTAAGTTTGGCAAACCAAACTTTACATTGCATATTCACCCCAGTAAATTGGGTGCATGTCTAGCAAACTGGACTTTCACGTTAATTTTCTAATTTTGGCAAACCAAACTTTGCATTGCATTTTACCTCAGCAAATTGGGTGCATGTCCAGCAAACTGGACTTTCACATTTATTTTCTAAGTTTGGCAAACCAAACTTCGCATTGCATTCACTCCAGCAAACTGAGTGCATGTCCAGCAAACTGGACTTTCACGTTTATTTTCTAAGTTTGGTAAACCAAATTTTGCATTGCATACTCATCCCAACAAACTGGACTTTCACGTCTATTTTCTAAGTTTGGCAAACCAAACCTTGCATTGCATTTCACCCCAACAAACTAGACTTTACTGGACCTTCACATTTATTTTTCAAGTTTGGCAAACCAAACTTTGTATTGCATCTCACCCTAACAAACTAGGTTCATGTCCAGCAAACTAGACCTTCATATTTAATTTCTTTGCATGTCATCAATCCTAGCAAACTATGCCACACATCTCTTCAGCAAACTGGACGTTTCATATTTTTATTTTAATATTATTTTTCAAGTCGGGCAGCCTAATTTTTTTTTTTAACTTTCACCATTCGAACTATATTTGACCTGATTTCACTTCACCAGGATACGTAGGCAACTCCAAGAGAGTTTGGTCATTCTTTCTGCATTTCACACACTCATCTTTACTGGGGTTAGTGTGTTTGTTTTCATGTTTAGGTGAGTCAAAATTTGGTTCCGTCTACGTATTTGTCTAGAACCTCTACAAGCTTCCAACAAAGAGGGGCAAGTTGTAGACACCAAATTTTGACACACATTTTGTAAAAATATGTGTGTTATTTCATTTAGGAGGTATTTTTTTTCGAGAGTCGATTACAATTCTCGTGTATGTTATGACTAATTCGTCACATCAGAGGTAAAATAGTAATTTCACTATTTAAATATTATTTTATTTTAATTTATTTTTTAAAATACATAATTTTACTGTTTTTATCATTATTACTAATTTTAATAATTTTTCAGAGTCATTTAGTATTTATTTAAAATTTTAGTATTTTTTTAAGTTAATGGCATATTTCCCAATGCATTTTTTTATGAGAATTTTCAAGTGAAAATTTTATATGCACATTTTATATATTCACAAATTTTTTGTATAAATTTCATGATTTTAAAAATCATTTGATATTTATTTCTATATTTTACCTTTTTTCTATTAATAGCATATTTTACATTGTTATATTGATTTTTGAACTTTACGATGAATTTTATTTATTCATTCCTATAATTTCAAATTTAGTATTTTTCTCATTGGTTTTAGGGGGTTCAAATATCTTTATTTTATTTTATTTCGTTTGTTTTTTCTTTATTTTCCTTACAATTTTTCTTTATTAAAATATATATATATATATAAGGAAGTTTAAAAAAAAAAGGGTGGGAGCCTGATAGCAGCAACGTTGGTTGCTGCTATTTGCTTTCTGCCATGGCTGCTAGCAGCCATACCTTCTCCTATCATCACAATCATTTCTTGTTTAATCCCATCACTCTGCGAAAAACCAGATTTGAGGGGATTTTGGGTGGATTTTTTTCTTCTTCACCCACTCACCATCATCACAACTCTCCCCTCTGTTTTCCTTGAATCCTCTATGCAACACAAATTTGCATAGACTCCTCTTCCCTCTCTCGGCTCCCTCATTGCACAGAATCATCACTCACCATCACTCTCAATCTGAGCTCTCAATTCACACACACACACACACACACACACACACACAGAACTCACAGATTGACACAACTCACACACATTGCACACAAGTCTCACAACTCACCTCTCGATCCTCACTCCCACACACTTCACTCACACTTCTCCAATTCATACACACCACCCCTACACACAGACCACATTTTCTCCTTCACCATAAACACTCACAGGCACACACAACTCCCTTTCCCTTGCCAGACATCTCCTTGAACCAGAGCAAAAAAGCAAAACACACAACTCCACTCTTACCTCTCGATCCCCTTCACTCCCTCTGCCTCTCCCTTACCATAAACACACACAGACTCAACAACACACACCCAGTTCACAACACCCGCCTAGATACACTCACACACACCTGCAGAACAAATACAATACATCTGCAAAACAAACACATTTCACCTGCAAACACACAGGCACACACAGTTCACTCACACAAGCACCATTCACACACCTCACTTTCACTCTCTACAACATCTCCACATACCAGCAGCACAATCACACATTACACATGCTTGCACCATCACTCTTATACACACAATTGCACACAATACACACATAGAGAACAAGTCCATTAGCAACATACACACACAAGCAATCACATGCGCACAAAAATCAAACACAATAGCTCCACCACCGCCGGAAGTCACACACCACCAGGGCATTTACCAAGTCACTGCTGCAGGACCAACCACTACCAACCGGCCAAATTCCACCACTGTAATCACTACTGCCGGCCATTCTCTGAAGCCCCTCATTCTCTCGGCCAAAGAGGTGACGTTTAAGCACCCCCCCCTTTAACGAGTTTCATTTGTATATTGTCTATTGGATGTGATTTAGAAGGGATTGTAGCTTAATTTGTGAATAATTTGTTTTTTAGAAAGAATTTGGAATTTGAATTTGGATATAAAGGTAGACAGAGAAAAGGAAAGAGAGAGAGAGAGAGGAGAGACCGAGACCGAGAGGAGAACGAGAGAGATGAGAGAGGAGAGGAATGAGAGTGAGCAGAAGAATTCTAGGGAGAAAGAAATCTGGAGAGAAAGAAAGCAGGAGAGAAAAGAAGAAGAAAAAGAAAGAAAAAAAAAAGAAAATCGGTTTAAAAAAAAATTCACAAAATGACATCGTTTTAACATAAAACGATGTAGTTTTGGTCATTTTTATTATTATTATTTTTGTCAGAATATATATGTACGTTTTGCCCCCTTAGGTTCTTAGTTATTCTCATTATTCCCATCAATACTTTTAGTTTACTTCATTTAAGTCTTTATTTATTTAAGTTGACCCCTATAATTTGTGTTTCCTTTCAATCATGTCCAAAATAATTGCAATATGATTCTAATATGTCTGGAAATTGCAATTTTATACCCCTAAGTTTGCTGAAATTGCAATTTTGTCCCTTAAGTCTTGCTGAAATTATGTTTTTACCCCCTAGGTTTACTATGGTTTGCAATTTTACTCCCCAAGTTTGATGGAATTGTATTTTTAGCCCTTGAATGTTGCTGGAAATTGTAAATTTGGTCCCTCATGTTGCTGAAAATTGCATTCTTGTCCCCAACCTTGCTGAAATTTCATTTTTGCCATTATGCTTTGCTAGAATTACTTTATTACCCTCAAATATTGCTGGAATTTATATTTTTGCCCCCCAAGTAGCTAGAACTTGCCATTTCACTCTTGAATGTTGTTGAAAATTATAATTTGGTGTTTAATACTTGTTGGAATTTACAAATTGAGGCTTATTGTTGCTGTAAAGTTCACTTTTATCCTTGAACATTGCTGGAAATTGCAATTTAGTTCTTAAGTTTGCTGGAATTTCAATTTGATCCTCAAAATGTTGTTGGAAGTTTAATTTTTATCTCACCAAGCTTGCTGAAATTGCATTTTTTTGCCTTTAAATGTTGCTGTAAATTATGTATTATCCCATAACTTTGCTGAAATTACATTTTTAGCCTTAAGTATTGCTGAGGAATTTTTATTTTTGCCATTATGCTTGCTGGAAATTATATTTTAGCCTTTTAAATTTGTTGTAAATCATAGTTATTACCTTAACTATGGTTTGAAATTGTAATTTCACCCTTTAGTTTGTTGTAAATTATATTTTTACTCTAAGAATGTTGCCTAAATTTTCACTTTTAACCCAAAACCTTGGAACATTTTTATTTTTTTGCCAAAAAAAAAGAATTTAATTAATTCCTCAAGTTTTTTTAATTATTTTCCTTTCATATTTTATTTTTATTTTAATGTTCCAAAATTTAGTCTTTTTATCTAATTAAGTGCTCAAATTAGTTTCTTTATTTCTCTTTTAGTTATTTTGGTGGTTCTTATTTGGGTGTTAAAAGCTTAAGTATCTATTCTTGTATTTTATTTTTTTATTTTCTTATTTTATTTATTTATTTATTTATTGTTACTTAAACAATTTTCATTTTTCTTCCTAAATATTTAATTATTGCTTTTTTTAATTTTTATTTATTATTGCTATAATTGTTTTGAACTATTGTGGCATGTTTATAGTGATTAATATGAAATTATTTAATTAATGTTTTATTTATTTAAATAATGTTACCTTGATAAGTTTGTTCATATTGTTAGCACTTATACCGAGTCTTCGAATGGAAGGTACCCCTATTATCATTCCAATGTTTCTTTATGTGCTCCTAATGTGCTCCTATGTGTTTTTCTATATGTTTTTTTTGGTATCTCTTTGTGTTTATTATTTTTTGTTCATGTGTGAGTATTTATTTATTTATTTATGTCATGTTATTTATTTGAATTTAATTTTTAATTACTCAAAGAAATGTAATAGATAGGTAATATTCTCTTTAATAAAAATTTTGGTATTTAGATAGTTAATGCAATATATAGTTTATAGTTTCATCTATTTAACAAAAACTTATGTATTTTAGATAGAAAATGTAATAGATAGGTTAGATAGGTCATCTCTTATCTTTTTTCATTTTTAGATTGTAATTAGGATTCCCCAGTATAATAGTTAGGGCTTTTGTGTGCTATGAGTGCGATGTGCTTATGTGTTTTATTTCCTTTCTCTAGGACTTTGCATCTAGAATATCATACTTATGTGCTATGTGCTCCTATGTGCTATTATTTACTTATATGTGATTATTTCTTTTATTTATGTTTTTATTTATTTATTTACTTGCTTTATTATGATATATGTGTATCGTCGCCACACTAGTCCAATGCTAGTTGTGGTTAATTCCGGTTTCTTCGCTAGTCCAATGCTAGCGGAGAATTTCTAGAAAATGGGCTAGTCCAATGCTAGACCCGTATGTCATTTTAGTATTAAAATTACTTCTCGTGTGCATTTCATATTATTTCACACACATTTTCTCTTTTTAGGCCTTTTTCCATTTTTGCATGTTTTTTATGTATTATTATTCTTATTATCTATTTTACATATATTTAGTGCTTGACATTTAGGTTACATTTCACATAGAATCTTAGGTCATTTGTGTGATTTTGACTTAGAAATAGTCACCTACTCACGTGGGAAGCGGTGGCGTACATGCCGTTCCCCCTCCGTGAGTAGGAATAGGTAGCCATGAGCCTATTAGTCCCCCATACCCGTTATGTTGCATCCCCACTCTCTTTGTTCACTTATTATCTATATTACTATTTTCTTCTTCTTTTTACATTACATTTTGCATCTATACTCGTGACTCCATCGAGCTAGATTCGGGTTTCGCAATTAATACGATAATCCCGACCAAACCTGAATGGAACATTTTGTCTCTTAACGATATCTATTTTTAAGTCTAGGTTGTATTCATATAGTTGCATCCAAATGTGATAAAATCTTAGGGTTATATTAGGAAAATTTGGACTAAACCTCGCAGCTAGTTTCGACTAGGTTGAAAGGGTGCCTTAGGTGTAAACCTTTGCCTTTCCTTTCTTCAACTGTGACTCCCGAACCTTTTTCTCTTGTTTTCAAAAACCTGGAGTTGTCTTAAAAAGGGTTTCCTTGTTTTTCTTATATTTTCTCAAAATCATTTTCTAAATAAATCATTCTCGATTTTCTTACCTTTATAAAATATTTTCTGGTGACTTGGTACACCAAAACTCAATACCAAGTGGCGACTCCCTTTTCACTAAAAACCCTTTTTAGACTCTATTTTCGGGCCCAAAAACCGTCGCATTTTAAAGTCCCATTTTAGACCATTTTCTTTTTGTTTTCAAAATAAAGCATTTTCTAAAAATCACATTTTTTGTCAAAATACCTTTTATAAAACATTTTCTAAAAAATCATTTTACAAAAAACCTATACTCTTTTTCCAACAAATAAGCATCTAATCCTTTTTTCCATCTTTTGAAAAATGGGGTTCGACATACAAAATTCAAATGCCTTTGAAATTTTTACCAAAAAAAACTACATGGTTTGAAATCCCAAAAGTATAAATTTCATGTAAAACAAAGGTCTCTTTCAAAAGTTATGATTTTCTAAACATCAGTGTTAAATCAACCTGTAAAGGCGAATTGCCAAATTTGTAAAACGAAAATCTTTAAAGAAAACAACTATTAAAACACATTGAAAATTCTCCAAAATATCCAAAATTATACTAAATTCACACTATTCTAAAGTCATGATTTTATTTGAAATATTATCTAAAGAAAATCAGTGAGTTTTGTTTATTAACCAAATCTTTATATTTTTAGCAGATTTGGAAACAAATTTTTAATTTAATGAAAACAAGTTTATCACGTCCAAAAAATTCAAAATATTTTTATCTGACTTCAAAATAGTTTTAAAACGTTACCAAAAATATTTCTTGGCAATTAAAATTAATTAAATTCGTTTCTTGATTAAAATCTCATTTTAACATGATATTTTGTCAAACTAGACCAGTTACAATAAAAAAATCATAACTCAACTTACACAACACATTTTAATATAAAATTTTGTACATATATCATCAATACACAGTGGTAACAAAATACAAATTTTCATGTAAAAATAATACATATAAAAATAGTTCCAAAATTTTGAATTATTGCTCAATGAGTCACGCAATCATGGTGGTTTTCAAACTTTTAGCATATAAACCCACCATGTTTCATATTTTTAATCTTTTGGACATATAAATCAATTTTTCTAGACATATCCATAGTACTACAATTCAAAATTTTAGTTTATAATCTCAATCATCAAACTCTTAATTTACTAATGAAGTCTAGAGGAATACCATAACTCACAGTCTCCCCTTCTATGGTTGCTTGCTTATCTTGATATTCCACAACTCTTTCTCTGAATGTAGAGTTCTCTCTACTCTATATTCTCTCTCACTTTACTTTGAATTTTGTAAGAAAATTTTAGTCATACGTTTGGTTTTAAGGTAGATATAATGATAATGCTTAGCTGATTCTAATGAGGATAAAGTTCTCACTTCTTTCTCAACAACAACTACAATAACGATAAACTTATATCATAAAAAGTTATCTTGTAGATATAAAATTTATCTAGAATATTCTATTACAGAGTTCTACTAAAATCATAACGATTGGAAACCTTACAAATAAATAAACAAAATAAAGTAATTAAATTTCAAAATTATCATAAAAATAAATATATAAAAATACGGGGTATTATAGCCGAGGTTGGGTGACTACAATTAAGAGATTCATAAGTGAGAAAGTAAGATGCACCTATGCCGGATGTGAAATTCCTTATAGAAGCTGGTGATTGTAGTTACTTGAGGTTTTTCTTCCGTATTGATAATCTTAAAGCAATCTCGGAATTCAAATAGAATGTTATCTAAAGGAACAAAATGGTAGATGTGTCAAAGTTGTCACCTAAAATTCGTTCTTCAACCAAGTGTAACAATTTATTCTTTAATTTTAACCAAATGCTCCATGCGCTTTATTTGAAATAATATTTACTGTATAGAATTTTTTTTACATTACTGCATGTGAAGTATTTTTCGACCAATTTATGTTTTGAAAATTTGACATTTTTTTTTGAATTTGGAATAAAAGCAAAAGCTCCTAAATTTGTCAAAAGTCAAAAGTGTATATGGATGGAAGGATTATGTGAGATATTCATTTTAAGTTGTGAATCAAAATCTGTTGAGATTGAAAAATGGTAGAAAGCAAAGCGGGAGACTAATGAGAGATTCAGAATGGCAATACTCATGTTTATATGTGCTAGTGGAGTTAAGGGACCATTAGGTGGTGGCATCATTTTGCAATTGTAGCTGTTTTTCTCTTTTGCAAGTGCGATCACAGCATCATCAATTGAGGCCTTCATCAAGGATAAAAACTGGGGCAATTTTTTAAAATTGATGATGGTTTAATCAAGGACAGATAAAATTGAAAGATCAATTTGAAAATCGACACTGGGGCAAATTTTTTCAAGAAAAATTGATTTCAAAATTGATTTTGACACTTTATGCTTAAGGGAAATTTAGGAAAAACTGGTTTATACTGGGCAAAAGTTTAAAAAAGAAAAAAAAGAAGAAGAACAGAGAGTGGTTGACTTTAGATTGATTTTGTTTGATCTACACTGGGGCAAATTTTTAGAGAGGTTGATTTTAAATCGGTTTTGTGTTCTATTCAACGCCAAACTTTGAAAAGAGTAATTTCAAATTGATTTGATGCCATACACTAGAGCAAAATTTTTAAAAAATTTTTATTTTTTGAATGGATTTGGATACAATGTTCAGCAGTTGTCTTTAAATTTCCTATGTCTTAAATTTCTTTATGCATTCGTTCAGCAGCTTGAACGGCATAAATTTACATATTCAAGTTTGGAGCCTAGACCTTGCATCGCATTCATCGATCTTGGTAGCCTAAGATCATGCATCCGTTAAGCAGATCGGACGGCATCTGTTTATTTATATTTTAGTCTGGCAGTCCAGACTTTGCATTTTTCTTTCATAGCATTTATTTTTGTCCAACACCCGAACAACTTTTTGTTTATTTACCTTTGAAGTTTGGCAGCCCAAACTTTGCATTTTATCAATCTTGGCAGCTCATGATCATGCATCCACTTAGTAGCCAGAACGGCATTAGTTTATTTGCATTTTCATGCCTAGCAGCTCAGACTTTGCATTTTGTTAATCTGAGTAGCCCAAGATCATGCATCTGTACAGCAGCTTAGTCAGCATCTACTTATTTACCTTTCAAATTTAGCAGCCCAAACTTTGCATCTTCATCAATCTTGGCAATCCAAAATCATGCATCCATCCAGCAATCTTATCGGCATCTGTTTATTTACCTTTCAAGTTTAGGAACCCAAACTTTGCATTTGCATCAATCCTGACAACCTAAGATCATGTATCTGTTTAGCAACCTGAACAGCATCAATTTATTTACATTTTTATGTCTGGCAGCCCGTACTTCGCATTTCATCAATCTTGGTAGCCTAAGATCATGTATCCGTCCAGTAGCTTGGTCGACATCTGTTTATTTATATTTCAAGTTTGGCAGCACAAACTTTGCATTTTCATTAATCTTGGTAGCCGAAGATCATGCATCTATCCAGTAGCCTGGTCGACATATGTTTATTTACATTTCAAGTTTGGCAATCCAAACTTTGTATTTTATCAATCCTAGCAGCTCAGGATCAAGCATTCGTCCAATAGCTTGAACCGAATCAGTTTATTTACATTTTATTCTAGTAGCCCAAACCTCACATTTCATTAATCCTAGCAGCCCAGGAACATACATTCGTCTAGCAGCCTGAACAGCAATTGTTTATTTACTTTTTAGTCTTGTAGCCCAAACTTTGCATTTGAGTTTATCTAGCATTTACTTTGTCCAGTAGCTTGGACTGCTTTATGTTATCTTAATTTAGTAGTTCAAATGTCATGTTTCTTTCTCTTTTTTTTTTGGGTCACAATTTTTGAAAAATTGAAGCCCATGTGTTTTCATTTGCATGAGTGTTTTGTATTTGTAGTTCATTATTCGAACTACGTTTGACCTGATTCCCTTCACAGGATACATTGGCAACTCCAGGCGAGTTTGGTTAGCCCTTGTGTTTTCATTTGCACGAGTGTTTTGTGTTTGTAGTTCATCATTCAAATTACGTTTGACCTAATTCCCTTCAACGCGATACGTAGGTAACTCCAAGTGAGTTTAGTTAGCCCTTATTTTTTCATTTGCATGAGTGTTTTGTATTTGTAGTTCATTATTAGAATTAAGTTTGACCTGATTCTTTTCATTGGGACACGTAGGCAGCTTCTATGGAGCTCGGTCACCTTTTTACATGCTCATTTGTCAAGTTCTTTGCATTTCATCAAACTCTCAAACTATGCATGTTTAGATGTTTTATCTACACTAACATTTGTTTTCATATTTAGATGAGTCAAAATTCAATGTTGTCTATGTCTTTTGTCTGAAATCTCTATCAGATTCTCGACAAAGAGAGGTAAACTGTAGACACCAAATTTTGACAAACCATTTATCTTTCCAACATTGGGGGCATTTTTCTTAGTTTTGGGGTCAAATTCTAATTTTTGGGCAAAAGGGACAAAATCAACAATTTTAGGGGGCAAAATAGTAATTTTTAGCACGTAAATATGTTTTCATTAGTTTTGGAGTTTTAAATGTACATTTTGTATTTTTATACATGTTTCTGAATTTTGTGTGATTTATCGAGATTAACTGCTATTTTTTGTATATTTTGTTAATACAGGGGTAAAATGGTCATTTCACCTCGGAAATACTATTTCTGCCCATTTTGAGTCCTAAATTTATTTTTTTCTTAAGTATGTTTCTAAATTTTTTTATTTTTTCGGGGACAATTGCTATTTTTTCAGTAAATACTGAGTTAAGGAGCAAAATAGTCATTTCGCACCCTGATTGCATTTTTCATCAATTTTTAGGTTCTAAATTCATTTTTAAGGTCTTAAGCTCATTTTTAATTTTTGGCAATTTTTCAAGACCAATAGCTATTTTTCTGTATATTTTGTCATTATACGAGCACCCTGAGTGCATTTTTTTTTTTTTGCCAATTTTGGGCTCTAAATTCATTTTGTAAATTTTTAAGCCTAATTCTAATTTTTTTGGTAAATTTTTTAGATCTATTTCTATTTTTTCAATAAATATCACGTTCGGGGGGTGAAATGGTAATTGTGAACCAAAAAGTATTTTTGACCAAATTTTTTTATAAAATTTGTTGTTTATATTTTTTGATTTTTTCACTTTTTTTTGGTATTTTTATGAAAATAAGAAATTTCCTAATTTTTTTAATTTTCATTTTCATTTTTTCGTCAAAAATTATTTTTAGAGTAAAATTGTGATTTAGGGGTATTTTGGTCATTTTGTACATTCTTGGAAGACAAGATTACTTTTCACTATAAATACCCCATCGAGTAATAATGAAAAGGGAATTTAATTAGAAAATCTTAGGATAAATCTTGCACACACCTTTACCTAAAACACACATTAAATACTACATATCCACTAACACACCTTCCAAGCACAACAAAGACCCTACACACACACAAACACACAAAAATTTTACTATAGACACTAAATTTTGACACACCATTTATTTTTCCAACATTGGGGGTATTTTTCTTATTTTTGGGATCAAATTCTAATTTTGAGCAAAAAGGAACAAATTCAACAAATTCGAGGGTCAAAACAATAATTTTCAACTCTAAATGTTTTTCATTAGTTTTAGAGTTTTAAATGTACAGTTTGTATTTTTATACATTTTTATGAAATTTTTTGATTTTTCAGGTTAAACTGATTTTTTTTTATACATTTCGTTAGTGCAAGGGCAAAATGGTCATTTCGCCTCTTGAATACCATTTTCACCCATTTTCAAGTCCCAAATTCGTTTTTCAAGTTTTTAACCATTTTCTAAATTTTTTTATTTTTATTTTTATTTTTATTTTTTTGGTCGATTAATATTTTTTCGGTAAAAACTCTGTTCGGGAGATAAAACAATTATTTTGTACAGGAAATATATTTTTTAACCGAATTTTTAGTTTATATAAAATTTGTTATTGCATTTTCTTTTTCTTTCTTTCTTTTTCTCTTTTCACTTTGTGGAGTTTCTTTTAGAAAAAGCATGGCATTTTTTTAATTTTAATTTTAATTTTAATTTTTTGGATGTCAAAAATCTTTTTTTTTAAAGATAAATTTGTAATTTAATGGTTGGGGAACATTTCAGTCATTTTTGCCCATTTCTTGGAGGTTAAGACTTTTGCACTATAAATAACCATTTTTAGGAAGAAAGAAAAAAAAAAAAAAGGAGTCTAGGGAGTTTTTTTTTAGTTTTTAGTTTTTTATATTACACCAAAAAACGCATACTTTTTCCTACATTTTTTTAATACATCTTCAAACTTTTCATCAAAAACCCCAAGAACACCTAGTAAGATTTTAGTACATCTTCAAACAAACACACACACACACCCCAAGAACGCACACCTCATTCCGAACACATCTTCAAACAAACGCACGCACTCCAAGAACACACAGCACATATCTTCAACTTTTCACACACTATACTAAGAACACACACCACACATTTTCAAATTTTCACACACTATGCCAAGAACACACACTACCCTAATTTCACACACTACACACAATTCACATACTAGTTACGCACACTTGCACACACACCATCAGACACACTCTCACACACACCATCAGACACACTCTCACACACACACCACAGACACAAGTTTACACACATAGAATGCACATGATTCACATACCCAAACATGCACATATTCACACACAGCAATATACACGCAGATTCGCTCACTATCACGCAGTCACACATTAGCAACTCCACAAACACACACCAAATACACATAAGCAAACAGAGTCACATACAGATATGCCCAGATACACAGACATATTCACATGCTCATTCACACACCCTAACACACACACATACCATCAAAACACATACTTTCACACATGAAATTTCACACAAACAGCACGAATTCATGAACAAGCACAAACCACCTGCAGAAACCAAAACAACAGCCCTCACAGCTTTGCCAACCTCTCTTAACCAACCCAATCACCAGCAACTATCCGCTTCAACGCCATTAAGAACGACCTAGGACAACTACATCAACCAGACCCATCACCATTCAAACAAACAAAGCCAGCAACATAAACCCAGAACCACTACCAGTACCCAATCCAACACCACACACACAATTACTATCACAAAATCAGACACATTGTAGCCACAGTCAACCCCAAACCACCCATCACATCTTCTGTAAACTAGTCCCTAAACCATGATCTTCATTCCACTACCAACAACCCACCGAGAGCCCTGCCTACTACTTCTATCAATCCAAATCCATCACCAGCAGCCCACATTTCCCTTAGATCTCCCTCTTTCAAACCAGCAACATCAGCGCTAATCACCAATTGCCACCACCATTTGTCAAGACAATCCCAACAACCCGAAACTAGACTTGTGTTAGCTAAATTCACTATCGAATTCAGTCACAATTCACAACCACGGTAGCCGACTTGCAACAACTGATTACCCAAAACAACACAAAATCAGTCCCAAGCCCCACTACCCAAACATCAACCACCAAGTCAACCACTATCGAAGCCTCTCTCTATCTCACCAACACTCCACCAGAAAGTCTCCACCGCCATCATCTAGCACCAAAGACAACCACAAACTATCCCAATTCCACTACCTACCATCCATAAACTCTGCCCACCTACAAATCACGACCAGCATCATCAATTGCCACTATAGACTGCCCAAATTCATGTTAATGTATGCCCTAAAACCAAGTTAATTTTTGAGATTTTTATATTACGCTTATTTCGTGCTATACTTATATATGTGGCATTTTCTTTTTCATTTAATAGTAGTGATTTATATTACTTGTTTATTTGATAAAGTCTATAAAATATTAATTGTGTATAAGAGATTGTAAGAGTTACAATGATGAGACCATTATTACACATAAAGTTATATTTTGAAATATCCCTAGTTGTAGTATTAATGAGATTGGACATCATTAATATGGGAAGACTAGCCCATACTTTGCCTCTACTTATGGTAAGTAGTAGTTGATCTTATCAAGTGTGGCACTTAAGCTGGTATGTGGATGCTTGTTAGAGAACAAGTCCATTGGATTGATCTGCCAAGAGTTACTATTCATAGTGCTAATGAATTATACTCTTAATGACAATGGTGTAAGTGATCCTTAGATTTGAGATTACCATGGTATCTTTAATGTAGATTGCCATGCTTTGACTTTATTGCTCGGTGCTCGTAAAAGAGTAGCCCATACGGTAGAGATTGGGTATAGTATGAAGCATGGAAGGATAGTAAGTAATCAATATGAGATTCACCATTCCTTATTATAGGAGAGTATATCCCGGATTGGCCACTTGTTGAAATATAACTTAAAGAATCTTTTGCATGAAAGTGAAAGTATGACTTGAAAAAGTTTCAAGGTTATACTTTTATAGAAAGTTATATTTTGGGAACAAGAAATCATTAATTAGTCATTTAAAGAGTGCGCACTACACTCTTAGACTAATTGGGATATATTGCGGTGAAAGGATATTAATTACACGGTAACATTGTCATTGATAGGTGTAGTCTACCATATGACTTTCCTATTCATTTGGGTGGTCATGATGTATTACTAGACGCCACTCATGATCTATAAGTGCAAATTAATTAATTAGTGAATTAATGATAAATTAAAGTATTTAATTTATCTAACTCTTAAGTAATTAATTAATGAGTTATAATTCGTACTTATTGTCAACGTGAATGGAACCTAATGGGTCACACACAATAAGAACATGATCTTTGGGTTAAATTGTTATTAAGATAAGTATATGATACTTATGGGGTTAATTTATGTGATAAATTAATTTAAAGGACTTAATTATAAATATTCTAAGTCTTGATGAAAATTAGTTTCTTGAAAGGAATTACGAAGCTATTTGGTTTCCTTTTGGAATAAGTTTCCTAAAGGAATAGGATTAGCTTAAAGTAAGCTTCCTAAACCTTTTTGGTTTCCAATTGATCTTGTTTCCTCAAAAACTAGGATACTACATCTATAAATAAATCCATGCCTTGACTCTTGAATGATTGATGCAACATAAAGACACAAAATCTAGATAGAGAAAAATTGTGAGGGAGGGGCGTTATTTACCCCAAGAAAAATCACCACCCTCTCTCCTCTTAATAGTTGGGTTTTGCTTTCTTCCTCTTCTTGTTCTTGTGTTCTTCATAATCATTCAAGGGAGCTAGCATTCAAAAGGCAAGGCAAGGCAAGCAAGCCTAAAGGTTCCTAAAGATCGTGTTCGTGTGGATACCGTTGGAGGCTCGACACTTGGAGAGCTTTTCATGGTAGATCAACACCTTCATCGAATAGGATCTTGCCCGTTGAAGCATAGAAACCTTCTATGCTTAAGGTATTTGTAATCGTATGGATTACATTAAAGAGATTCATAACTATGGTGATAAATTTTTAAATTTTCTGCTGCGTTACTCCCCCTATTACCTTACAATTCATACCACCATTACCATTCAGCCTATCGCCACCAGTCCAAAAAATAGCAGGCCCAATCACAGTCCTCTGTCGCCCTTTCTACTCTATCCAAACAACCTCACAGTCCAAATCGCAAACCATCCATTCCTCCATCACCACCAATTACCTACAAAAGAAAACAACCATATAGCCATTCAGCCACCATTTTCATCACAACGCCACTAGTGTGTGGTTCAATAACGACCATTAGATTGCAATAACAACCTTCTCCACAGTCTCTTCCATCATTGTGCTCTTACCAGCTGGGCGCTACCACCGCAAAGACTGGAACAAGAAGCGGCTCCTCCACCACCAACGACCCCATCGCACCACCACCACAAAAGCCACCAATAGCTTTCATCTCGTTTGCTTCCAAAGCAGGTAAACACTCTACCCTTTTGAACTTCTTAGTTCTCTCCTATAATCAGTGAAATTGGTGTATGTATATTGGGTCTTTTGTGATGAATTAATCATGTTGTCTTTTGAAGATTCAATGACTAAATTTGAGGGAAATTAGATTGAAAGGGGTCTAAAATTTCTCTATTAATAACCGGCTTGGGGAAATTGTCTCTGTTAGCTTCTAGAGAGAACGAAAGCAAGGAGAAGAAATAGAGAGGGCTAGAAAAAGAGAAAATAGAAGGAGAAATAGAAGAGAATTGAAAAGAGAAGGGAAATGTAGGGAGGATGAGAAGCAGAGAGAGCAATGAAAGAAAGAATGCCATCAGAGAAAAATGGAGGAAAAAAAAAAGAGAAATCAGATGAGAAGAGATGAGAAAGAGAGAAAGAGAGAAAGAAATCATGAGAGAAAAAAGAGAGAAACAAAAAGAGAAGAGAATTGGGTGAGAACGAGGGAGAGAAGAAGAAAAGAGAAAGACAAAGAGAGTAAGAGAGAGTAAGAGAGAGAGTAGAAGAATGACTTGGAGGGAAATTTTGTAGGGAGGTGTTTTCTGTTGAAGAAGACAATAGATTAGGAATTTGGTGAAAAACAACCAAAAAATTGGGAGAGTTTAGAGTTTTTGATTTCCAAATTGGTGGCCTAAAAATCTTTTCTTGTGCTAGAGTTGGGAAGATCATCAAATATCTTGAGGCGTAAAGGATTAATTGGTTTCGTTTGAACTATTTATTCTCGGTTTTGGAAGAACTGAAGGGGTGCTATTTGCTTTTCTTGAGTTTTCTACGCCATCTTGACTGATCCTTTAGTTGTGCTTTTATTATTATTATTATTATTATTATTATTATTATTATTATTATTATTATTATTATTATTATTATTATTATTATATTTGAGTTAATCAAATTCTATGCAAAACAAAATAGAAAGAAAACCAAATACGAGAATTGGGGAATATTGGTGCATTTTGTTTTTGACAAGTTGTTTTGGTGACTTTGTTTTTCAATGAATACACATGGGGCTTCATGCTGGGGTTTTGTTTTCTTTTAGACTTTTATCCCAACTTTATTTTTATCAATTAGTCAACCCTGTTTGTTTTGTTTGCAATTGGGATTTAATTTATTAATCATTTTAGTTAATTTAGCTAATCTAGTCCATTAATTTAATGCTAATTCGGTTTAGTATTTTTACTTTTTCTGGTTACTTGGTTGTGTAAAAGACATAAAATTATGTTTTTGCCCCTAGGTTTAGTTTATTTCAATTAAGTCCTTAATTGTAATTATGTCTTAAACTTGCTAGAATTTACTATTTTAACCCCTAGTTTTGCCTTAATTTCCTATTTTGCCCCTTGATTAGTTGAATTGTCCATTTTACCCTTGAGCCCTTTAGAGAAATTTATTTTTTTAGTCTCCTTAGATACTATACTTTACATGTTTACCTCAATTTGTTAATATTTACATATTTTGGCCTTTATTTGTTTATACCGAGATACCTTTGTGATAGCCCCACCTTACCCAGAGGCGCACCAAAGGGCTTAGCGGACTGCCTGCCTAGCTCTCGCCAAGACTCGAATCACGCACTCATTCAAATAATCCAAACGTGTGTATAACCCATAAGTACTTTAATATAAGTCAACTTAGCAGTACAAGTATCTCTAAAAGGTATTACATCCCAAAATATATTTTACAAGAATAGCCTAAACAACTTGACTATTAAAATATAAATAAAACATCTAACATGTCAAAATCTGCTTCTCCAGCTTTAATAGTACGGAAAGCCTGGGTAAAGAAAACAAATGAAAGGAATGAGCTATGATAGCCCAGTGAGTGCTCGAGTCATGAAGCCATACTAGAAATCCACTATTTTATTAAATAAAATAATTAACAAGTCAAATAAACAGTGTATAAACAATGTAATTAACAAGTAGTCAATGGCGGATACAAGGCTCAACTACGAGAGCTAGCTCAACCGCAGGAGAAGCAAGTACTGAACATATAACCACGACGTTGGGACCGAGATAATGGCTCAAGGTCCTCGCCAAGGATCGTATCAGTATTAACAAGAAGTACCCTAACCACCATTCACCTTATAACCTCCGTACAGGCTACCACATCCAGGGAGTAATCTTGACCTTGGAGGGCCAACAAGCAAGCAAGAAAGTTCAATCCGGAGTTGGCTTCTTTGAGGAATTCTCAACTCAAGGGAAAGAACAACACGCCCTAAAACACCCAGCACCTTATGTCCTCCCAAGCACACCCGGTTGACTAACCGTGAAGTAACGGTGAAGTTATTCACGAAAGTCTCAAGCACAAATAACACATTGGGCAATAAAAGCACAGTAACACATTGCGGAATAGATGCGGTAAAGTACACATCTTTCCTCAAGTAACACATTTCACCATATAATTATCTCAAGCATAACATAAAATTTCATGCATCATGCACACATAGAGACACTCACCTAGTATGCCTAAGAAAATATTTCGTAATAAGGCTGAGATTCACTTTCGGATCCTGAGATTCAAAAGAAATAGTCTAATGAAAACCCAATTAAAACCCTAAGTGAATTAGTAAGAAAATTCAAGAAATAACCCAATTATTTCTAGGGTTTAGGTTTTAGGATTTTTAAAGTTTAGGGTTTAGGGTTTTCTTGGTCTAGAAAATTTAATTCACCAATGGATCATTCTCTTAAAATTTCTGCACACCAAATTCCCTAAATTTAGCATATTCTAGATTAAAAGTTCACCTATCATTTTTTTCTTCTTTAATTCTACCGAAATTTCGGCAGCATCTCCCCTTAAAATCAGACTACCCAAAATCTTTACCTGCAAGAAATCAACTAACCAATCCAATTTCCAACAAGTTCTATAGTTTCCATGTCTCAATCAAAACCAATTTCACTCAAAATTCCAATCAAATTCAAGATTTCAACTCCAAGTTTCTTCAACCATTCAACATATAATACATGAAATTTCAAGGTTTAAATACTATCTACTAGTCCATCTAACCAAGAAAACACTTGATTAACAAACAAAACTTCATTTCAAAACTTAAATCTTCAAGTTTAATAACAAGTATCTAGTATTAAACTTGCACAAAAGACTACTTAAAACTTGAAAATAATAGCATAAGTTCATAGTAGATACCTCAAATCAAGCTTAGATCTTTGCTTAGGAAGAAGAGGAGCTCACTTTCTATGGTGGAGATGTCCAAAAATGGAGAGAAAGTTTCAAGAAAATGAAAACAAAGAGAGTAGAAAGAGAGCAAGGGAGGGTCGGCCACAATGAAAGAAAAAGAGAAAGAAATAGGCCAAAAAAAATAGAAAAGAAATAAAGAGAAAAGTGGGAAAAGGTGCAACCAATCATAGCAAGACAAGAATCTTCCTAGGTTTAGATTTTTTTGACATATTAGCTACTACTTGGTTAAATATGATTAGTGTAAATTTTAATCACTTATCACCTAGTAATTAGCAAGCTTTATGGCACAATTTTTAAAGCAAAAAGAGAGAAGAATAGGGAGAGAGAGGGCCAGCCATAAAGAAGAAGAAAATCAAGTGAATAAGTGAAATTTTTAGGTCAATTTTTGAACTAAAGCTCAATTGGTCAAAAGACTAGAAAATGGTAGAATTAGTTAGTCAAAATTAAACACTATTATAAACTAATGGTCCAATGAAATTAATCCAAATTTACTACTTAGGTGTCCCACTTAATAATGAAAGAATCTTATTTACTTAACCTAATTAACTTAAGAAATCTTCCAACTAATAAATCAAGGATTAACACTAAACTCCAAATAAAAGAATTTCTCTTTTTTAAGTGCATTTTCGGTTTTCCCTTTTCTTTTTCTTTTCTCTATTTTTTTTCTACTAATGGACATACATGAATTAAATAGTTTTTGTATGAATTTCTAGGGTGTTACAACCTTGACATGTTTTTTGTGTTTTTAAGCATTTGTACCGGGTCTTCAAAAGAGGTACCCCTATTTCTCATTAATTTCTCTTTTTGTGCTCCAATATACTCATTTAGTTTCGAATTTTTATTATTTGGCAAAAATATAATATTTTTGTGTTTAGCTAGCCAATGTAATAGTTAGATTACATTTCTCATATTTTTAGCAAAAATTTTGTATTTAGACAGCAAGTGTAATAGATAGGTCGTTTTTTCTTCTTTCTCCCCTAAAAATTATAGCTAACCCCCTGGTGTAATAGTTAGGGCTTATGTGTTTTTGTGTGCTTGTGTGCTTATATGTTTTACTGCTTTCTTTAGGATTTTTGCATCATATCATGTTTACATATTATGTGCTCCTACGTGCTTTTGTATGTCTTTATATGCTTATATGTTTTGATTTATGTTTTCCTATTTTACTTCATGTTTTATTAGTTTTGTTAATCTGTCACCACACTAGTCCAATGCTAGTTGTGGTTTTATCGCTTTCTTGCTAGTCCAATGCTAGTGGGAATTCCTAGAAAGGGCTAGTCCAACTGCAAGACCCTTAGGGCATTCTAGTGCTAGGTGCATTCATGTGCATTTTACATCATTTCACACACTATTCCCTTTTTAGTTTTTCATCATTTTGTATGATTTTTATATATGTAAATAATTATCATTATTATCTATTTTTTAAGTATTTGACAATGCATGACATTTAGGTTGTATTTTCCCTTAGAAGTTAGGTCATTTGTGTGCTCTGACTAGAAATAATTGTCTACTTACGCGGGAAGCGGTGGCTTGACAGGCCATTCGTAGAAAAAGTCAAAGTCACAAGTTATTAGTTCCCCGTACCCGTTATGTTGTATCTCTATTTTCTTTGACCATTTATTATCTATATTACTATTTTTCTTTTTTGTTTGCATTCCATTTTGTATCTACACTCGTGACTCCATATAGATCTTGACTCGGGTTTCACAATTAATGTGATAATCACGACCAAGCCTCGATGGAACATCTCGTCCCTCTCGATATTCCCATTTAGATTTAGGACATGCATTCATTTAGACGCATCCAAAAACGATAGAACTTTGGGTTAATTTAGGAAAATTTGATTAAACCTCGCAACTAGTCTCGGCTAGGTGGAAAGGGTGCCTTAGGTACAAGTCTTCGCCTTCCCTTTCTTCAAATGTGACTTTCGAACCTTTTTCTCTCATTTTTCATAGATTGGAGTTGAAAAAAGAGTTTTTAACTATGTTTTCTAAAAAATTTTGTTTTTGTTTTGTTGAACAATTTTTTGGGTGACTTGGTACACCCTAACTCCATACCAAGTGGCGACTCCATTTTTAAAATAAAACCCTTTTTCAAAATTAGTTGGCCAAAACTGTCGCATTTTTAGTCCCGAGCTTTATTTTTTTTAAAAAAATATACCGTTTTTTCTAAATAACACTTTTTCACTAAAAAATCGATTTTTTCTCACACACGCATAGTTTTTCCGAAACCTATCTTTTCAAAAAGGGTTATCGAACCGAACCGCCTTTTTGGAGCGTGACAGTCCCGGCCCCACCGTGCTATCGATTTTGGACACGACATTTACATAGTAAGATTATTCACACACACAAACACACCTTCCAAGCACGTACAAAGATCATAAACAAACACAAATTCACCATCTTTTCACTTAATGGGATCAAATTAAGAAAAAACACAAGAACATCAAAAACATTTCAAAAAATTCAACAAGAAAAAGGAGAAAATCTAGCCATTCAAATTGCTGAAGACTTCACAAGGTACTATCTTAGATCCTAATGATTCATTTACAATGTTCTAATCTTGAGAAAAATCACTTAATTACTTCTTGTTTTTCTGAAAATTTTCTAGGGTTTTCTTTTCTTTTTGTTGCTTTTCTTTCTTTCGTCTATCATTTCCTTCTTTCTGGGTTTTTTGGGGTTTTTCATTTGCTAGTTTCTTCAATGTGCTTCTTATTTATATATTTTTGGTGTATTTATTTACATTATACTATTTAGTTTTGAATTTCATTATTTAGTAAAAATGTAATAGATGGTTAGATTTTAATATTTTACAAGATTTTGTATTTAGATAGCCAATGTAATAGGTAGGTCATTTTTACTTTTTTCCCCTTAAAATGTAGTTCAATCTCCCCAGTGTAGTAGTTTAGGGTTTGCGTGCTTTTGTATGTTTATGTGGTTATTTGTTTTACTGCTTTCTTTAGAATTTTACAACCAGATATCATGCTTACGTGTTATGTGCTCCTCGTGATTACAAGCCCTTATATGTTTATTTATTTATATTATGCTTTTATTCATGATTAATTTGTGACGTCACTACACTAGTCCAACGCTAATTGTGGCTTTTCACTTTCTTGCTAGTCCAGTGCTAGTGGAAATTTGTAGAAAATGGGCTAGTCAAACGCTAGACCCTTAGGTCATTTTAGTATTAGTTTCACTTCTCATATGCATTTCATTTCATACACTTTTGTATCTTTTTAGGATTTTTCATCTTTGCATGATTTTTATATATATATTATTAATATTATTACCTATTTTGACATATACTCAATGTATGACATTTAGGTTGCATTTCACATAGAATTTTAGGTCATTTGTATGATTCGACTAGAAATAGTGCCTATTTAGTGGGAAATGGTGGCTTAATATGTCGTTCTCTCCTTCGTGAGTAGGAACAGTTAATCACGAGTTATTAGTTCCCCATATCCATTATGTTGCATTCCCACTTTCTTCGATTGTTTACTATTTATACTACTATTTTCCTTTTTCTTTTTGCATTTCATTTTTGCTCGTGACTCTTTCGAGGCCTCATTTTGGGTTTGGTAATTAATGCGATAATCCCAATCCAGCCTTGATGGGATATTCCACTTCTCTTGATTCTACATTAGACTTAGGATTTGCATTCATTTTGTCACATTCATATGGAATAGAATTTAGGGTTACTTTAGAAAATTTTGATTTATTCTTGCAACTATCCTCGGCTAGGAAGAAAGGGTGCCTTAGGCACGTGCTTTTACCTTCCCTTTTTCAAATGTGACTCCCGAACCTTTTTCTCTCATTTTTCGCAGACCGGAGTAGAAAAAGAGTTTTCAAATATTTTTTCTACAAATTTTATTCTATTTTATTAAATGATTTTTCGGTGACTAGATACAACCTAACTCAATACCAAGTGGCGACTCCATTTTTAAATAAAACCCTTTTTCAAACTATTTGGCCAAACCATCGCATTTTTAATCTCGGCCTTGTTTTGTTTTTCAAAATACCATTTTTTTTCACAAATACACTTTTTTTTAATGAAAAACTCAATTTTCTCACACAGGCACAGTTTTCCAAAACCCATTTCAAAAGGGTCACCTTACCTTCTTTTCGAGACGCGACAATTTAGATTCCATTTCACATAGAATCTTAGATCATTTGTGTGTTTTTACTAAGATCACCCTTCTTACGTGGGAAATAGGTAAGTTTGGCCTTATCTATGCCTTAGCATATTGTTCCGCTTTCGTGAGTAGAAATAGTCAATCATGAGCTTCTTAGTTTCCTGTGTCCGTATGTTGGATCACCACTTACCTCGATCACTTACTATTTATACTACTATTTTTCTTTTCTTTTTGCATTCCATTTTTGCATCCACACTTGTGATTCCATCAAGGCCTCATTTCGGGTTTCACAATTAATATGATAATCCCGATTAACCCTCGATGGGACATTTTGACCCTCCCGACACCCTATTAGATTTAAGATTTGCATTCATTTAGAGATGCCCAAATGCGATAAAATTTTAGGATTATTTTAGAAATTTTTTATTAAATCTCGCAACTAGCCTCACTAGGGAGAAAAGGTGCCTTAAATGCAAACTTTTGCCATCCTTTTCTTCAAATGTAACTCTCGGATCTTTTCCTTTGTTTTCGCAGACGGGGGTCGAAAAAGTGTTTTTAAACATTTTTTAAAAAATTTATTTTTTGTTTTGTCAAATGATTCAATACCAAGTGGCGACTCCATTTTTAAAACCCTTTTTCAAACTAGTTAGCCAAAACTGTCACATTTTTAGTCCTGGCCTTTTTTTTTCACAAATACCATTTTTTCCTAAAAAAAAAACACTTTTTCACCAAAAACCAGTTTTCTTACACACGCATAATTTTTCGAAATCCAAAACCATTTTCGAAAGGGTCACCAAACCATTTTTGGGGCGCGACATGGTGACTCTCTGAATTTTTTATTTGCACTTTTAGTCCCCAAAACTTAAAAAAAAAATGGCCAAGACTAGAAGTGCAAATAAAAAAATTTAGAGAGTGACCGCACACTACCTGTCTTTTTACCTTGCAATTTTGTTGTTGTAAAAATTTATATTCGAGTTGCATGTCTTTTTAATTTGATTACAAAATTTAATTAATGTTAATGGTGGTCCATGTTAACATTGTGATATACTTAGGGATAGACAAGTGGCCGAGATTAGAGAAGCAATTGAAATTGGCGAAATCTTGGTTTATGAGGTTTAAATGAAAAATTGGCCTCAATATAACAGGTGATGCTAGCTGAGGTTATGGTATGCCAATGAGTTTGATTCGTGATTTTTTGCTACACTTGATGACCTAGAATATATTGCACAAGATGTTACAGCTTCAGAACAAAAGGCTAAAGCTAATGGCCTTTTGGAATTTAGACCAAACTTTTAATTTTGCCTTCAATTTATATTTGAAGAGAAATAAGTAAGAATAGTAAGTGAGTTATCATTAGCATTACAAAGAAAAAATCACCTTTTTTTTTTTTTGGTTTTAAGGTAGAGGAGTCTGAGGTGGAATGGGTTGCTAGGCTTGTTGGCTTCTTAGGATGATTCAAAGGCGAGATAATGTGCGGTGAAGTCTAAAACGCACAATAATAGTTTAGCAGCAAACTGTTTGCTATAGAATAATTTTAACTATTGCGATATGGTGCACAATCATGACTCGGAGCTCTGTGACATCTTAATTGACTGAACTTCATTGAGCCCTGTTTCGAGCCCAAATTTCATTTTAGGCCACTTTCGGCCCCATTTTTGTTTTTCGTTGTTTTTTTTCCCCCGATTTTATAGTACTTTCAGGGGTTGTTTTGATGAGAAAAACTCTTTTTAAGAGTTAGTTGCACATTACTGAATAATTATTTCAAATTTATAATTTTTTTTTGAAGTCACTCAAGTTTTCGCTTTTTTTTTAAATTTATTTGAAAAAGACAAATGTCTTTTTCTTGATTATCTTTCATCGTCACATTAGCAATTTAAATGTCACTGATTATGGAAATTCCCCCCCCCCCCCCCCCAAAAAAAAAACAAAAAAACACCAAACAACACCACAAAAAAAAAAAACAACAACAACAACACAGGTTTGTTGTTTGTTATATATTTGTGGAAGAGCAAATAATGCTACTTGTCAACTACACTTAATATTGCTTTAGACCTCCGATTTCAGTGAACTAAGCTTTTGTCTTGTTTTAGAATCAAATGAGAGTAATGAATAAAGAGTTGAGCAGTTAAAGTTTTATGATTTCATCCCAGAAATCAAGGTTTTGAATCCCATTATTACCTTCCCCTCCCAAATATAATAGTATAGGTTTTATCCCAAAAAAAAAAAAATCAAATGAGGATTACCAACTAGGTGCACATAATAGGTTGATAATTCGAGGTGATAGGCAATCCGGAAGTACAGTTTCTTCCTTCATACAAAGATCATGAACCGTCGTGGTATTTCTGTTTCTCTTTCTCTGATTGAAACTTGGAATCTGAACTTATAATACTCTAAAGCACAGTGAACCTCCATTTCACCATTGCTTTCTCTCAGTTACTGCTCTTTTGCTTTGTAACTTTAGGGGTGGTAATTTCTTAGTTTAATACATTTCGTGGCACATTTTTTCATCTTCTGATCGATCCCTGGTGCTACGAAGAATTCCCACCCCACGGGGGCCCCGCTGCGATTTTTTTAGTACTTTCTTATGGTTGGAGTTTGTTTTGATTAGAAACACTTTTAATTTAAGAGTTAGTCGAACATTACTGAATGATTATTTTCGAATTTATACAATTTTTTTTCTCGAGCACACTCAAGTTTTCGCCTTTTTGTTTTGAAATTTTACTGAAAGAATCAAATTTTTCTTGGTTCTCTTTCCGTGTCACATTAGCAATTTAAATGTTACTGATTATGGAATTTGGAATGGTGTATCTTTTTTTTTTTCCCTTACAGACAACAACCAACACAGGTTTGTTGTTTCTGATCTATTTGTGGAAGAGCAAATGATACTACGTGTCAACTACATTTAATATTGCTTTAGACCTCCGATTTCAGTGAACTAAGCTTTTGTCTCATTCTAGAATCAAATGAGAATCTCCAAATAGGTGCAAATAATAGGTTGATAATTCCAGGTAATAGGCAATCTGGAAGTACAGCTTCTTCCTTTATACAAAGATCATGAACCTTCTTCTTAATTCTCTTTCTCCTTCTTTTGATTGAAACTTGAAAGCAGAACTTTACTCTCTACAGCACAGAGAACCCCCTTTTCACCATTGCTTTCTCTCAATTACTGCTGTTTTGCTTTGCGGCTCTAGGGATTGTAATTCCTTAGTTTAGTTACATTTCGTGGCACATTTTTGGATGTTGCTTTAGTAACTTTGTTTTTCATTTTTTGATCGATCCCTGGTTCTACCAAGAACGCCCTTTCCTGAGTGATGCATCTAAAAATGTTTCTTAATTTCGTGTCTAAATCATGGCTTCTGTTCTCTCACTTGTTTTCTTCTGTTCTTCTAAGGAGTGGTTTTCTTTTTCTTGTAATTTTTTTATTACTTTTTGGAGGAAAGAAAGCTTGGGGTAGTTGGTGGTTGATATTGCAATAGATTAATCATGTAAGAGGGCTAGATTATATATTAATCTATCATGTAAAAAATTGATAATGAAAAAACTTAACTGTCATTCCTACCACAAACTCATAAATATATCATGTGGAAATCTGACTGCCACATTCCATTGTTATGATGTTCAGGCCGGCTTTGTTTAGTAGGTGAGACAAAGTCTGCAATTGAAGTTATTATCTCATGTTCCATTATCTTCTGAGGCAATGAGTATCCTCGTAGAATCTTTTACAGGATCACTCAACTAATCCTTCTATTTTCTTGTATTGTTTCTGTCTACCCATTTTATTTGCTTATGTTTCTCTGGACCCCTCACTGATCTGGGACTTGATTCTATAAGATTGGGTGTCAAATCATTCATTTGGTTCTAAAACAGAGAAAATGTCTGAGGGCCCTTTCTGGATTTGCTTTAGCCTTTACCAAACCTAATTAAAGAAAATTTAAGAACTGATTATGGAAAAGGTCTTTAAAACATTGAAAGTTTATTTATTTGAAAAATTTTAAATTCAGGAGTTTTCAAAAATATTTTGAGAGTTTCTACTTATTTGATAATTCATCTTAATAATAAAAATTAATAAATTAAGAGCTTTTTGAGTTAACATGTTCGGTAACAAAATTCATTTACTACTTAATATATTAAATATCACATAATTTGTATACAAACTTCAAATTAAAAATATTTTGCTCAATTTGTTGAACTTTGGACATATATAATATGCCCTCTATCCTCGAAGACACAATCTCACGCACTCACACTTGTGCGCACACACAATCTCTCTCTCACACACTTACAAATGCACACTTTCTGTCTCTCACACACACTCGCGCTTGTGAGCATACGCATACATTATTTCTATCTTACACAAGTAACTATACAAACTTGTATCACATACATATTTTCTCTTGCAAGGACGCTCTCATTGTCACTCTCTCTTACAACATATACACACTTTCAAATATATACACACTCTCTCTCTTTCATACACATACTCTCTCTCCCATGCAAACAGTCTTTCTTACACACATATGCACACACTCAACACATATCTACACACATAAATATATTATTTGTTTTAACATATATACATTTATTTTATTTTCTCATATACAATTTTAAATGCAATTTAGTATGAAACAAATATAATTTTATGAATTCATCAACTTAATATTTTCAACATTTAAATTTCATACTTAGACTTCTAATTTCAAATTTACCAAAAGGCACCTAATTCTTTAGTTTGAAATAAGTTAAAACTAGTACTCAAAAGCAATTTGACATCAAAATAAATGTAACTTCAAATAAAATAGATATTCATTTTACTGCATTCTTCGAAATAATGTCTTAGTTTGATCCAAAACAAGTATCACGGGAGGAAAAAGTTAATCCTGATAGTGAGATAGTGAGAATCAAGTTGGATCCACTCACATTTGTAATATATTAAATATTTTAAAGAGTATAGCCTATTTTAGAGTTTGAAGTTTCCATTCTAAGAAGTCGGATATTATTTTGAGATGAAATAAGAAAGCAATTACGATATTCAATTTGGGATGCAAGAATAATTTTAAACGAGAAGAATAGAACTTTAAAACGACGCAAAAGTATTATGTGGCGTTTGATGACGAAGAGCAATGAGACCGTACTCCACCATGTTTCTTATATTCAGACTTTATCTTTCATTGTTTGCCAAAAACAAAAAGTAAAATAAATTAAAATGAAAAAGAAAGAGTGTATCTTTTCTGTTATGTTACTGCCAAATGACCGTAATATTCCTTACTTTTTTTTTTTTTTTTTGGCTGAGAATGTTGTCTGTGCATTTGTTTAATTTGGACGTGGGGGTCTCCCTTTGCCTTGGATAATGCCCACACAACGGATGTTTCTTGTGATTTACAGCTTGTTTCATTTGCTACTACATGATATAGGTTACCACTAAGAGTGTGATGATATGAGACACCACACATATGAAAGTGATATTTTTATCTTAAAATCGTATACACACATCTAGATTTCTTCCATGAGGAGAACCTTCTTGGTGAAAATTGGGGGTTATATATGAAATCATACTCAAAGAAATGACAAAGGTATCAGTAAAGGTTGTAAAAACTTGAACAAATGACAAACACTTGAGAAGTTTGTCCAAGAAATTTAAGGTTACAATGAATAATTCAAGGTACGTAAATCATTTTTCTTGAAGTTTAATTACCCCCACTATCTTTCTAATCAGGTTTTAGGCAAAAACTTCCAGGATACAATGAATTTCTCAAGATGACCAAGCAGCAAGTTCTTGGATTGTCTTTAGAAGAATTAGAATGCACTTACTTATTTATTTTAATGTTAGAACACACTAATATATAGTTCTAACCATTCTACTTTACCGTTTGTGAATTGGTCAATCATCAAATGAACAGAAACCCAAGAAAAGATGCACTTGTTCATTTTGAAAACTAAAAAAAAATGACTTTCTGACCATTCTATGTGAGATTTCCCTATGTGAGAAACACTCATGGTAATGGTTAGAAGGAAACCATGGAAAGATTATATTCTGATCATTTCCTGTGTGCAGGAATCCTCCACGAGAATGATTAGAACTATTTCCTCATGTTGCAAACTATATTCAACAATCACCCCACTTAGTTTGTAACATACAATTCCAACTAACATAAATTATCATGTATAAAGGAGAGCAACTTTCGTTTTAAACTTCTGTTAGTATAAGTAATTCACAAGACCTAAGTTAAGATTGGTGGCTAGGTTAATTAAACCAAAGCTTTGACCAAGATCAGAATACCAGCACACAACATTTAAAACATTCTTGTATTCACAATCACTTTTAGCAGGATTACTAGCCATGTGCTCATCCTAGTTCATGATTATATAAAAAAAATTCACCCAAAACTTTTGTTAGAAGCAGCGACCACTTCTATCATCATATAGATAAACTATATTTCTAGCTTTAACAAGTAAAGAACTAAGAAATATGTTTGTTAAGAGATTACTTCTTAACCTGCTCACTTAAGAGTAACAATATGCACTACCACTTGGAATGGTATACACAAACATTGTAGTGCTCACAACCAGTTATTAACAACTTGTTTTTACCCTTTAAACCTGTCAATATAGGGGTAGTACTAGAAGTAAGTTGAGTTAACATTGCTAGTTGTTTTAGTTTAAGGGCTTTAATCCAATTCCAGATGTTGTCAAACTCACTAAATATCTTGCTAAAGGTTTAGTCAACGAATTCACTAAGTTTTTATGTGACCTTACAAACACAATGTTGACAACATCATGAGGAAGCCTTTCTCTAATAAATGCATGCCTCAAACTTATATGTCTAGACTTACTATTATACACTTTATTTAATGCTCTAGACACAGTAACCTCACTATTACAATATATTGTTATAGGTGGCATTGGTCTAGGCCAAAGATCTATGTCCAACAATATATTTCTCAACCACTCAGTCTCCTCACAAGCTAAAGATAGTGCTATGAACTCCACTTCCATAGTGGAGTGAGTAATCACCATTTGTTTCTTGGAAGCCCAAGAAACAACTCCACCACCAAGCATAAATATCCAACCACTTGTTGGCTTTTGATCACTAATGCTAGAAATACAACTTGCATCTGAATAATAACCAATTATAGAAAACAATTATAGAAAAGTCCTAAATCTGTAGTCTTTTTAAAGCAACCAAGAACTCTCGTTATAGCTTTCCAATTCTGGCAGGATTTTTAGTGTATCTAGCTAGTCTACAAATAGAGTATGAAATATCTGGCCTAGCACAATTTATTGCATACATTAAACTTCCAATTACACTAGTATACTCTAATTGAGCAATTGGACTACTAGAATTTTCATATAGTTTAAAGTTAGGATCAAAAGGAGTGCTCACTTCCTTCACATTTAGATGATTATACTTTTTCAATATCTTCTCAACATATTGTAACTGAGAAACAGTAAAACTCCCACTATGCCATCTACCTTTGATCCCTAAGATAGTATTTACTCCACCAAGATCTTTCATCTTGAATTTGGATGAGAGATATTTCTTAGTTTCCAGCATACCTTTTAGAGTAGTACTTCAAATGAGCATGTCATCCACATATAGACATATGATCACATTGTACTCATTAGTAAACTTAGAATAAATGCACTTATCAGCATTACTATGACTAAATCCACTAGAGAGTAATATAGAGTCAAATTTTTCATGCCATTATTTTGGAGCTTGTTTCAAACCATATAAAACCTAACTAGCTTACACATTTTATTTTCATTCCCGGATAGCACAAAGCTCTCCAGTTTCTTCACATATACCTCCTTATCTAAATCCCCATTTAAGAAAGCCATTTGAATAGCCATGTGATGTACATATAGGCTATAAACAGAAGCTAATGCTAGAAGTATTCCAACAGATGTAATTCTAGCTACAGTTGCATAAATGTCAAAATAATCAACCCCTTCTTTTTGCCTAAAGCCTTTAGCCACTAACCTTACTTTGTAAGTTATAATACTTCCATCAGTGGCAAGTTTCTTATGAAACAACCATTTACAACTAATTGAATTTGAACCTTGAGGTAAATCTACCAAGAACCAAATATTATTAGATGATATTGAGTCCATTTCATCATTTACCGCTTCTTTCCACAATGCAACATCTCTTGATTTTATAGTCTCACTATATGGCTTAGGGTCTTCTTCTACACTAAATAAAACTAGAGTTTTATTAAGGAGAGAATCTATGTTTCCTTCTACAAGAAAGACAATAGCTTGAGTGGATATAAAATCAAGATGAAGATGTTTTTCTTTTCTTTGTCTAAGACTCCTTCTTGGTTCACTAGGAGTCTCAAGTTCTTTCCTTTTTTGAGAAGGATTTGGCTCTTGTGATAGATCAATATTCACAACTGAATCTTTAAGAAATTTATTCTTAAAGAATTCAACATCCTTTGATTTTACTATTACATTTGAATCAAGATTAAGCAATCTATAGGCCTTTGAGTTTTTTGCATAGTCTATAAACACACTTTTGAATTGCTCTAGTTCCCAACTTAGTTCTTTTGTTATCAGGGACTCTGTAATAGGCTATATAATCCCAAATTCTTAGATATGACAAGTTTGATTTTCTACCTTTCCAAACTTCATATGGAGACAATTTAATCTTTAAAGAAGGAATATGATTATGTAAATGACATGCAGTTAACAAAGGTTCACCCCACAAGTTCTTTGGTATGCTAGAACTCAAAAGCATGGCATTAACCATGTCTTCTAGAGTTCTATTCTTTCTCTCAACAAAACCATTTTGTTGTGGTGTGTATGGTGCACTAGTTTGGTATATAATACCATTATCTTCACAAAATTCTGAGAATTCAAGAGGAAAGTATTCATCACTCTTATCACTTCTCAAAATCATAATTTTCTTATTTAGTTGGTTTTCTACATGAGATTTATAGGTCTTAAATATACTAAATATTTCATCTTTACTCTTCATTAGATACCATGCACAAACCTACAGCAATCATCAATGAAAGTAACAAAGTATTTGTTTCCTCCTCTTGTTAGAATGCCATTAAATTCACATACATTGGAATGTATTAAGTCAAGTATTTGTGTGTTTCTTTCAATCTTAGGAAAAGGTAACCTAGTAACCTTAGCTTGTACACAAGTTTCATGTTTCTTATTTTCACAATTATTACAAGAGATAAATCCATTCCTAGACATATATCTCAATACTTTATGATTAGCATTTCCTAGTCTACCATCACACAATAAGCAAAACTAATGTTCATTTTATTAATACTTAGTTTGAACATACTATTACATGAGTAACGTTTTCCAACAAATACACCATTCTTTGACAATATTACATTATTTGACTCTAGTACAACCCTTAATCCCTTCTTATTGAGAACATCTACAAATACAAAATTCTTAACTATATCAGGTAATGAAGTACATTATTAAGAAATTAATTTTTTGCCGAATGTGAATTAAAGATGCACATCCCCTTAGCCATGAACCTTGACCTCTTATACCAGTTTGCCAAACCAATTTCATGTCCTTCAAGAGCTTCATAACTCTTGAATTTATTCTTGTCATTGCAAACATGAATTGCAGCATTGGAATTATACCACCATTCCTTTGATGAAATTGGTGTAGCCATATGAAGTTCAACTACTGTCCCTAGAGTCAACATTGCTACAATATTTGCACACTCATCAACAAGATTAGCACTTGGAGCATCATTTTTCTTTTGCTTCTTGTTGACTTTGAATTCAGCCTTATAATGGCCTTTTTTACCACAATTGTAGCAATTCCTATTTTTCTTACTTATTGTCACCAGAATTAGTATTATTTAGTTTCTTCCTTTTATTATTATTCTTCCTTTCTTCCACCAAATGCACTTTAGGGTCACTTTCCATTTCTTTCTTATGTAGGACCCTAGCACCCTCTTCAATTCTCAAATACTTCAAAACACTTTGAAATAGTAAAAATCTCTTAAGTGATGGAGCAGTTCTTTTGATAATCATTCCATGAAGATGGAAGTTTAGCCATTATTGCTCCTACTTAAAAAGATTCATAAATTTCAACACCATATTCTTTTAGTTTTGAAACAATAACTTGTAGATTGTGAATTTGATCCATAAGAGAAGAACTATCATCAAGTTTAAATTCAAAGTATTTCGTGATTAGAAACTTATATGTTCCTTGCTTTTGAGTGGAGTATTCGATGCTCAATTATAGTCCAAATGTTTCTTGGATTCTTCTCTCCTTTGAACATGTCATAGTAGGAATCCAGAGAGTGTTGAGAATGTGTCCTCTGCAAATTTTCTCATCCTCTTCACGTTTCATCCTTTGTTTCTTCACGTCATCATGTCCTCCTTCTTTTGAGGTGAAATATCTAGAAGGTCTGGATTAAGCATGTACTCTATTCTCAAAGCAGTGAGGAAGAACATTAACTTGGCCTCCATCGGTTGTAGTTGTTGCCAATTCCATCAAGTTTGTCCAACTTGATTAAGTCTTGATTAATGACTTTGATTGCATGATTCTTAGTGGACTCCATGAAAACCAATTAAACTTCAAGATTGTTGATCAAATTAGGGGGTTATAAGAGGAGTAATACTCAAGTAAATGAGAAAGAAATGTGTAAAGTTGCAGAAACTTGAACAAATGACAAATGCTTGAAGAGTTTGTCAAAGAAATTTAAGGCTAGAATGAAGAATTCAAGGCATGTAAATCACTTTCTTTCAAGTTTAATTGCCCCGCACTATCTTGCTAATCAGGGTTTAGGCAAAAACTTTCTAGGATACAATGAATTTCTCAAGATAACCAAGTAGCAAGTTCTTAGATTGTCATTCACTAGAATTAGAATGCACTTAGTTATTTTGCTTGTTAGAACACACTAATATATAGTTCTAATATTCATTTTACCATTTGTGAACTAATCATCAAATGAACAAAAATCACAAGAAAAGATGCACCTGTTCATTCTGAAAATTGAAAAAACGACTTTCTGACCATTCTTGTGCTAGTTTCCCGTGCGTTGGAAACACTTGCAGTAATGGTGAGAAAGAAAACCACGGAAGTGTACATTTTGATCATTCCCGCATGGGAATCACTTGTGGGAATGGCCAGAACCAATTTTCCCGTATTGTTACAAACTACTTCAACAAAGCTATCCATTTAAAGAAGCTTACTTGTGGGATATATCGTGCATTACACACAGAGTTTCATTGGAAAAGAGAAAATATGCATGGGCTTATATGTTTTACAAGATAAAAAACATACGAGGACTAGTGCATGAATGACTTTTGTTGTATTCTTGATGGTTGCTGTATGATCTTTATATATTGTAGTTTCGGAAGAATTCGATGATTATTTCCCCAAAAGAAAATCAAAATAGGATAAACTTTTTTTTTTTAAATTAAAATAGGATAAACTTTGAATGGACAAGAAAATTACTACAATTCAGTCCTCTCTTTGACCTCTTTGGTCAGCAAACGCAAGCTAGTAAAACAGGTGAACATTTGACTTCCAGTCAAGATAATACTATTCTAGATGTGGTCCATATCCAGTCAAGTTCTTTGGAAAACAAGAAAGGTTGATTCATGAGCGGACAGAGGACTTCACATCGGTTAGCTATAAATTACTCTCCTAAATATGACCGACGAAAATTTTCGGTCCACAAGAAGTCCAAATCGCAAGCAAAAAGCTGCAATATGCAATTTCATCACCGAATGCATGTTTTCTGAATATCTTTTAGCCTTATCATTTATTGCATTTATGCGTGTAGGGAACCAAAAAGGGAGGGTTTATTTCTTCTCTTGAGGTGAAAATAGAAAAAGACGAACTACATAACCATTCACCTTAATTTTCTATATTTAGGCACACTTAAGGAGCTTGCCTCAATAATTTGTATCTCTTATAAAACAAGAAGTGGCATTTTTTTAAGATTAGTATAATATTCCACATGCAAAATTTTCAATTTATGTACATGAAAGCTTAGTCCAGATCCTTTGTCCTTTTTTTTTTGTGTCCAATATAAAACTACGTCATATCAATGTAAAATTATATAAAATTAAGTCATTCCATTTAGTGATACGAGATAATTTCGTGTTAAACACAATTGGACACCAAAAAAATTGGAGAAAGTATCTATTCCGCTAAAAGCTTGTTATAGAAGAATTAGACATGAGAAGTGGACAAATATACTATTAAGAATGACCAGGGTTGCCTACATAGTATCCATTCTTGTTTGGCCAGGTTGAAGCATGTAAAATGAGCAGTTCCACTTCTTTAAAAATTGAAATGTAGAACCATAACAACTACAAATCACTTATGAATGCCGTTTTGCTATGTATATAAATGACTGAATGTACACTCAATTGTTCTCTATGTGACGAGATTTGAGCCTACACCATGCATGTCACAAAATAAGATCCTGCTGGTTGATGTCACAACGAACATAAGAAAGTTTTTTTTTTTTTTTGTCATAGAATATATGTCTTTTATTGTCTTATCACAATTGAAACATTTTTGTTATGTTTGTAACCGAAATTGCTCTGTAAGTGTAACAATTGTATCGTAAAATTTCTCCATTTTTATACACACATACGACGAATATAAGTAGTCATATGTATATATATGTATATGTATATGTATCCACAATAGGTCTTATTTTCGAAGCTAGCTGTCCAATAATTGAATAGAGAGAAGGAATTTGTACAACACTGTCACATGAAATTTGTGTGGTTCTATTGTTTTCCTTGTGCCATTTTTCTTGACCTAAGTTCTTGGTTTCACCATTCTATTGCAATTGTATCTGGTACATAGAATGTGAGGCTTTTGTGGTCCAACTTTTGCAGAATGAGATGGTTTTGGAGTGTCCTATGAGTGCGAGTTTTGGCACCGACATATCATACGGAATATCTATTTTGTTTACTACAAACAAAAACAAAATCAAACTGATGATTGTGACAATATCTTTCTGTATTTCATTGTGTCTATTAGATATTATTACATATAGTCAATTAAATCCATCTTGATTCAAAAAGAAAAAAGCTTTTAAGTTCTCTAAGCAAACTAACCTATATCCTTTTTTTGAGAGATTTTATTGGGGCAGAAAAAAATTTATACAATTAAATATCACCTGTGAAATTGAGAATTGTACTTTATTTTCCAGTGAATATAAAAAGCAAAAATAACTAAAACTGGAATCAATTTCTATGCTTTATTCTACTTTGGGAGACATCAAAGATCTAAGATAGTGTGAACGGGGGAATACCAAACATGTTATAATTTAAGTACAGCTAACACGATGTGTGGGCTATAGTTGTGATTATCCTGTGCCATGCATACAATAATGGTTGCTCTTACACCTAAAGTCTCTCTTATTTTTTTTCCCATTCTTTATAATTTTTGGGGAGTTAATGGCTTGATTCTTTAATGATCATCAAATATGATTTCGTCTGACTATATTTCACAATTTTTTGTCAATGATGTTAGTTATTTAAGGATATTCTAAATTTCAGGAGTCCACTAAAGACAAATAAAAATGATTGTTTTTGTTCCTGATTAATAACAGTGATTAGGTTGATGATAAAAAAAAAAAAGGTATTATAGCGAATTCTAACATTTTTGTAAAACATTTGAGACCAAAAAAAAACTCTTTTTGTCTGCATAGAATGTTTGCATATAATGAGATTACTTCCCCTACATGAAATTTATGCTTTTTATATGTTTATTAAAGTTAGCTAATGGTGAATTTTTCAAGCTAAGCATTATTTAGAAGTCTTATTTACTTTTATCTTCACTTTTTTAATAATCATTTAAAAGCTATAAAAAAACTGATTTGAAAGGTTTTTAAAGACAAAAATTCCCTTTAAATGTTGTCAACCACTTTCAAGAATCACATTTTTGAGTAGTAAAAATGGTTGACCCAACGGGAAACCAGCTATGTCCACTAGTTATACATTATAACAATAGACACACATATACAATAACATATAAATCAATGTGTTGCCCCCCAGTGTGTCAAGCTTAATGTGGATGGATCCTCTTTGGGTAATCCAAGGTCCCTCTGGAGGTGGAGGGGTCATCTGTTATTACAGAGGAGTTGTTTTGCATGAATTTTCCTCATTTTATGCTCTTGGAACAAACATGGAAGCTGAGGCTAATGCTATACTGGAAGGCATTGAGCTTTGTGTGGCTTTGAATTACAATAATATTTTGATTGGAACAGACTCACAAGCCTTGATCCACGCTTTGGCCAAAGACTCATCACCTTGGAAGATTGAGGCTCAAGTTACAAAAATAAAGTCTTATCTGCACACTAGGGCATTCCAATTACAACATATCTATCGTGAGAAAAATTCAGTAGCAGATGCGCTTTCTAGATTTGCTAGTTCTAACTGTTCTTCTCACTCATTTCAAGCTAGTGATCTTCCACCTACAATTAAGGGCTTAGTTTTGCTTGATAGGCAACATGTGCCTAACCTTAGATGGATTAGCAGCTAGAATATGTGATGTATTGCTTTTATTGGAGCTAATAATGCCTGCTTCTATACTTTTTCTCCTTTCTATCAATAAAAGAGCTCTTTTTAATATATATATATATATATATATATATATATATATATATATATAAATCAATGTGATATGAGATTATCTTTTTCGCATAAATGAACTTGTTTTTGTAGTGGTTCACATTTATGTCCTCCATCTAATTTTTTTTCCCCTAATAGAAAACCAAATATGTATACCAGCAATATTTCCTTTCATCCCAGTGTACCAAATTTATTAAGGTGTAGTTTTTTGAGGAAAAAAAATTGGGATAGTTTCAAAAATCTCCCTAGCACCCTTGAAGTTTTAAAAACTACATTTGCCTCCCCTGATATTATTGTTTTGGTAACAAACATTATCCCAAAAACTATATATACCTAAAATGCTCTCATGCAACTAATATTTAATTAATTTTACTTTCTCCAAGCTAATTTTGTATTCAGCTTCTCAACCATAAAATTTCGACTTCCCCACCATCTCTATCTCATACTATTTACTAAAACCTTAAAAAATCTAATTCTTTGTATTGTTAAAGTCTTCAATCCAAAATAAAAAATTTTCAACCCTATTAATCTAAAAAAAAGTTCAATCATTGCCATAATAGATATCAGGCATTCCTTAAATATGGTCCATCAACCCCCCCAAACCCAATCCCTTTTAAACATTTAGGTTTCAACTTCACAAAAGCAAATTCAAAATTTGTTCATTCACAAAATTATGTCTTAAGGCAAATTTGAGAATCCCACAACAATGGACAGATAATGCTTCAGAGGTTATTGAATAATGAGAAGAAATTGTTAGGAAGGGATGAGAGAGTTTGTTTAGATTTAAGTTTAGAGGGTTAGGCAAGTTGAGTAAAAGTAAAAAGAAAGGTATACTAAATTTAGAAAGGCGAAGAAAAAGGAAAATAGGATTTTAAAATTTTTGATTTATTAATATGTTTAGGTTATGGTCATTTTCTTTGGTCAGGGGATGTTTGTGTAATTTTTAAAATTTTAGGGGTGCTAAGTGAAATTGTCAGAAACCTTAGGGGAAGTTTGTGAAATTATCCCTAAAAAATTTATTCTAAATCCTAGGAGTGGCTGTTTGAAAATTATGAATTCTTGGATGTGCAAAGATCCTAAAGCAAGCTGTCCTAACAGGAACATGACAAACATGTATCCTTCAGTTCATTTAATCAGTTGTTGAGCCACCATGCTATGTATACCACTTAATAATTTGATTCAGGTATAATAATTTGATTTCCTACCTGATTGTGAAAACGACTTCAAGAAATGCCACCGCCATATTCACCGTAAAGCTAATTAACTATCCTGATTTATCATTTCACGGTGTGACCTTATCTTGATTAGATTTGAATTGAGAGTTCATACCAAAAAAAAATAAAAAAATATTAGACCTGCTTGCAAAAATATTTAAGTAAACTTTTAAAAATGATGACTTGCATGAAATACCAATTGTATGACCTTTTAATTCCAACTATTTTCCTTGATGAATTTTGTTCCGATATCCAAATTAGATATAAGAGAAAGTTATAAATGATGATTTTTTTTTTTTTTTTTGGGAGCGTTGGAGGCTTGGGTTGTTATTGTTCGACAAAAACTTGTATTGCATCGATTGTTCATGCACTATATTTTTTAGCTTTATGTTCTTCATATTTAGAAAAAGAAACATCTTATATAAATTCTAACTTCTGAGAGGTGTAATCAAGTCGATTAGAGTTATGACTGATAAGTTAAATTTATATCAATTTTTTTTCAAAAAAAGAAAAATCTAGCTCGAGTTCCACCTGGTTATATTCCTAAATGCATCCCCTAACGTACAAAATTTTCCACTCTCCTTCACTGAGTGCTTGAATTTGCAGAGTTGGGTCCAAATTTCTTGTCTTGGTTCAATGATTAGAAGGAACGAAGTCCCGTCATTTACGCTGCAAATGAATGAGATTCCACTCCCTTTCCATGTTGTTCATTCATTTACGCTGCAAATAAATGAACTTAGCTTTTTAACCATACAAGTACTCGTTGATCTTTTTGTAGTAGGTAATATTCTTTTCGGTTGTAGTAATAATAAGCTTTGGATTTTAATCGAGTGATGCATCATTGTTCCTTGTAACGACCTTGTTCAATTGTTTTGTCAATGCTTCATCATCTCATCATTTCTCTTGATGGCTTTGTCCGCCATTAACTGAAAGAATTTTTATTAACTCAAATTCAAAATGCTTCGGTTAATCCCCAGTCATGCATGGCAGAAGTGTTAAAAGTCGTTCTGCGTTATTATTATTATTTTTTTTTTTGAAGAATTTAATGACGATTTTAGGTGGCTGCTCGAATTGTTTTGAGTGTATACTTGGACAGACACTTTTTCACTATATCTGTATATATAATTTAATCTGTGTTAAACTATGATTTGGAGGATAAAAATCCTACTTTTCTTCTTTTGTTCTAGGATTTAAGTTCCTGCCTCATTGACTGAATCTAGTTTTAAAGAGTTCTTACTCTTGTTCGGTGGTCTAATGATAGTAAAAGTCTAAATCAAGCCAACAATTACGAGCTAAGTAATACTCTAATTATAATATAAAAAATCTATGCGATTGTAAACCGTCAAGCTGAATTAAAATACGAGGTCAGTAAAGTATCAAACTTTTAGTTGTTAGTAATTAATATCTTGGCTACCTTTTTTGGATATAAATTATTCTAAGGTTCAATTCGTAGATGGATTGAGATTGGATGGCTCATTCTTGAATTAATAATCCGAACTATTCAGTATTTAGTTGACAATTGATTTAATAGAATATTTAAAGAAATAATGTCCCTGTGTGTTTAGTTGGTGATTTAATTTTAGTTTTAGTGACTAAAATATCAAAACTTTAAAATATTATTTTTATATGATAATACGGGTAGTACACGGTGGCTGATGATCTTTGTGGTGTATGGTGATAGATAATGGTGAAGGTGTTGCATGGTAGTAGCAGTGGTGGTACTTAACAGTGATGATGTACGATGGTGATATACTATAATAGATGGTGGTGTTACACAATGGGGCAGACAATGGAATGTTAATCTAATTAATTTATTATTTATCTATATTAGTTACAATTATCTCTTTATATTTATCTTTTTAAATGATAAAGAGATAATATTATTTTAATGATATGCATTTCTTTAAATTATAAATAAAGAGATAATGTTATTTTGAAAACGTACATCTCTTTAAGTGATAAAAAGATAAAGACAGGCTTCAATTAAAGATGAATGAGCAAGGAGGTAGATATGTATAACAGATTCTCCTCTCTCTCTCCCATCCTACCACTATTAATAGGGGGTCACCTCGAAGGAGAAACACATAGAGACATATGCTCATATCATCTTGAAGTCCTGAAGTTGTGAAAACTCTAAGTTTTCAACCGAGAAGGTCTTCAAGTTTTCAATCAAGATCTTCAAGTTCCTCAAGTCTTCTTCATCAAGGCCTCTCTTCAAGTCCTTAATATCTAAGTTTGAAAGAGTCATGGCCTCTCTTCAAGTCTCAATATGTAGATTTGAAGAAGTCAACACTGATTCGAGAACAAGCTTGAAACCTTTGAGTCAAAGTTTGAATAAAAGAATCGAAGGACTCTCTACCAAATTGAGAGATCTATCTAGTGATTGTAACTTTTTATTTTTATATCAAATTTATAATTTTTTTTAATACTTGTTGCTACTTTTCTTGTTTGTTGATTTTTCTGCAAACAATAAAATTGTTGTTTACAAATTTCTAGCACACCCAATGAGACAATCTCTGCTTTCCATCTCTTTTTTTCGCATAGTCAATTGTAAATCTCAATGATGGCTCCAAAGAACCAGGAATTTACGGTTGCTCATTCCAAAGTGGGTGGATCAAGAACTACTGATGATAGTGCAAATCTCTAAGTTGGTGGTCCAATAACAACGAATATCACGAAAGCCGCCTCACACAATGCAATATGTAGATTCATTCTGCATTGACTCCTATTTTTCCCTCAACGTCAACCAAGTTTTCTTCCCCTACGTTGGGACTCAAAGATGTTGGTACTCTAATTGCTCTCGTACAAAAATTTCGATACATGATGATGACATGTTAAGTTGTGGATCGATATCTTCTTGTGGGAACTCTAGATCAAAGTTTCTTTCCCTTGAAGATACTACCTCCATTGCTTTTTCCATAATACCTGTCATGATGACTCAGACAACATCTTTGGAAAAGTAAGTGTCAAACTTGACAAAGATAATGGAAGTGATGCTGAAGCACATCAAAGATCAAGATGTTGTGACTTGTAAGTCAAAAGGATGGCGAGCCTGAAGGAAGTCCAGTTGGGTCCAAATCACCTATTAGCCAAGTTGAGACAAAGACTTTGTCCAAACAACAAGAAAATGTGAAGGAAGTGGCCATAACTGTTGAAGGGATGGTCCCTATTAATCAACTAGAGAAGTCGTTAAAGGCATGATAACTGTGAAATATGAAGGTGGAGCAAAATCAAGTCTGACCTAAGCCAAACCATAATTTGTAAGGATTGACGACCTTATGATGCCTGCTGGATATCAACCTCCTAAGTTTTAGCAATTTGATGGCAAAGAAAATCCAAAACAACATGTGGCACATTTCATGGAGACATGCAACAATAGCGGAACATATGGTGATCACTTAACCAAGCAATTCGTTGGATCCCTAAAAGGTAACAGGTTTGAGTGGTACACCAATTTTGAAGCCGGATCTATCGACAGTTGGGATCAATTCGAGCATAAGTTTCTCAACTATTTCTATGGCACTCAACGAATTGTTAGTATGTTGGAGCTGACTAACGCTCACCAATGGAAAGATGAACCTGTCGTGGACTATATCAACAAATAGAAAAATTTAAGTCTAGATTGCGAGAATAGACTCTCTGAGATCGCTGCAATTAAGGAATGCATTGGGGTCTTAGCTACATCTTGCAAGGAATTTGTCTTAACACCTTTAAAGAATTGACCACTCATGCCCATGACATGAAGATGAGCATTGCTGCCAATGCAAACTATGGTCTACCCATCAAAGTTGTGCATCAAAATAAGGAGAAACAAGAAATCAAGAATAGGGGCAATTTTTCTCCTGATAAATTATCTCCAGTATAAAGATTCCAATTCAAAAGCGCATTAACACTTCTTGACACAAGCATAAGCTATCTTCAAATTTCAAGTTGATCTAATACTCCTCGACGCGAGCATAAACTGTCTCCAAATTTCAAATACTTCCAAGGCTTCTCAATACAGAGCATAAACTATCTACAAATTTCAAGATATTCTAAGACTTTTTGATACGAGTATAAACTATCTGCAAATTTTAAGATATTCCAAGACTCCTCAACATGAGCATAAACTGTTTGCAGATGTCAAGTTGTTCCAAGGCTCCTTGACATGAGTATAAACTGCCTCCAAATTTCAAATTGTTTCAAGACTCCTTGACATGAGTAAAAAATCTCAAGTTTTGCCAAATCTTCTTAATAGGACGAATAAATTATCTTTAAAATGATAGCATTTCGAAACCTACTTGGTATGAGAGTAAACTATCTTATGATGCAAGTGTCTCCAAATCTCCTTGGCACGAGAGTAAACTATCTCCATGATGCATGCGTCTCCAAATCTTCTTAGTATGAGGGTAAACTATCCTCATGATGCAAGCATTTACAAAGCTTTTTGGCATGAGAGTAAATTGTCTTATGATGTAAGCGTCTTTAAATTTCCTTGGCACGAAGGTAAAATGCTTCCACGATGCAAGTGCCTCCAAAGCTTCTTGGCACGAGGGTAAACTATCTCATGATGCAAGTGTCTTCAAATTTTCTTGGCACCTGGGTAAATTGTCTCCAAAGCTCCTTGGCACGAGGGTCAACTCTCTCATGATTTAAGCGTCTCCAAATCTCCTTGGCACCTGTGTAAACTATCCCCATGATGCAAACATCTCCAAAACTCCTTGGCACCTGTGTAAACTATCCCCATGATGCAAACATCTCCAACACTCCTTGGCAAGAGGATACACTGTTTTCATGATGCAAGCGTCTCCATAGCTCCTTAGCACGAGGGTAAACTATGTCATGATGCAAGCATCTCCAAATCTCTTTGGCATGAGGGTAAACTATCTCCATAATGCAAGCATCACCAAAACTCCTTGACAAAAGGGTAAACTGTTTCGAGATGCAAATGTCTCCAAATCTCCTTGGCATGAGGGTAAATTGTCTCCATGATGCAAATGTCTCTAAGTCTCTTCGCAAATCTCCTTGACATATGGTCAAACTATCTCTAAATTGCAAATTTTCCCAAACTTTCATGAAACATCTACTATGTTGCTCTTTTACGCACGAGCCTTAACTACATGTTGCTCCTTAGCCCGTATGAACTAAAACTGTGAACGGCAACCACTAATGGTATAGCATGCTTAAACTGCAGAAATACTCCACTAAGTCCAAGGTGGTAAACAAATGGATAATCCAAATTTGTATGAGATGAACGGTTGAAACTATGTGCGGCTTGATTCCCTTTTAGAATGTGTAGGCAAGCTTAGGGGCAACCTCTGAGTTCAATTACATCCCACAAAACCAAATTCCTTTTCTTGACAAAAAGAAAATCTCAAAGCTTCTATAATATAGCTGAAGGATTTGCAATCAATTTTGAAAAAGGTTACCAAGTTCTACATGGACAAGAATTAGAGAATCAAAGCTTCAAATTGTTTCACACTTCGTTTGGTAGATTTACATGGAGTAGCCAAGTCATGTTACAATATCTCGATTTGTGTTCAATTCAATCTTGTGGATTGAAACTCCTATTTTAGAAAGTTGACCTTTATGTTGTATTATGGTTTCTCTGCAGCAAATGTTTTAAGCCCAAGTCGAGCATCAATACTAGTTCAAGCCACACTTCATATATTCGGCTCTCACAAACAAGTCTCGAGGAGATATTTGTAGATAATAAAATTTTAACCTGATTAATTTACCATTTGTCTATATCAATTGCAATTATCTCTTTATATTTTTCTCTTTAAATGATAAAGAGATAATATTATTTTGAAGATATACATCTCTTTAAATTATAAATAAGTGACATAATGTTGTTTTGAAGACGTACATCTCTTTAAGTGATAAAGAGATAAACATAGGCTTCCATTGAAGATAAATGAGCAAGGATGTAGATTTGTATCATAAATCTTCCTCTCTCTATCTCTCTCCCATCTGACCACTATAAATAGGGTGTCACCCCTAAGGATAAACATTGAGAGACATAAGCTCATATCATCTTGAAGCCCCGAAACTGTGGAAGCTCTGAGTTTTCAACCAAAAAGGTTTTCAAGTCTTCAATCAAGATCTTTAAGTTCCTAAAGTCTTCTTCATCAAGGCCTCTTCTCAAGTTTTCAACATCCAAGTTTGAAGGAGTCAAGGCCTCAATTCAAGTCTCCATATCAAAATTTGAAGATCTTTAAGTTCCTAAAATCTTCTTCATCAAGCCCTCTTTTCAAGTCTTCAACATCCAAGTTTGAAGGAGTCAAGGCCTCTCTTCAAGTCTCCATATCAAAATTTGAAGGAGTAACACTAATTCGAGAACAAGCTTGAAGCCCTCAAGTCAAAGTTCGAAAAAAAGAATCAAATGACTCTCTACCAAATTAAGAGATCTATACAAAGATTGTAACTTTTTCTTTTTATATCAATTTTATATTTTTTAATAGTTGTTGCTACTTTTCTTGTTTGTTGATTTTTCTACAGGCAATGAAATTGTTGCGTACATGTGGTAAAGTCTTAAACTCAATAATTTTTTAGCAGCATACTTTTTGCTATAGAAGAATTTTAACAATTTTGTTGTAGTTCAAGAGCTCTATGACATCTTGATTGATTGAAATTCATTGATCTCGGTTTCGAGCCCAAATTTCATCTTTTTGGCCACTTTCAGCCCATTTTTGTTTTGCATTGCACCCCCTCCCCCTAGATTTTATTAGTACTTCTCATAGTTAGGGTTTGTTTTATTTTTTTTTTTTATAGTTAAAAAGGAGAATTTCATTAAGATGAAAAAGCAGATAGATCTGTTAATAACAAGGGTTCAACAAAACTTGGAGGACAATCCAAACAAACATTCTCCTGATTACAATTCTTAGCAAATTGTGCCAGATGGTATGCAATTTTGTTTTCATGTCTACTTATCCATCTAATGCTTCTAGTTTGCAAGGATTGTAACTCAGTTCTAAGTTCATCAACTAGAGTTCCAATTGGAGACAAGTCGGCCTCTTCACTTGTGACTTTGTTGATTACCACAGCATCATCACCTTCAAACATCACTTGTGTAAACTACAACTGCTTAATAAACTCAATAGCGTTTCTTACAACTAAGATCTCTACATGTTCTGAATTCGTATGGGTTAATTGCAGCAAACCCTCATCAATTACTACCTATGTGCAATTTGCCCCCTTTAAAGATTTTTATAAGCACTTTGCCACCTAAACCTATTATAAAGTAAAGAAAAAATTACTTTTATCTAATTTTGATGATGAAATGACTAAGCGTGCCCTCCATTGAGAATTTAAATGAGCTATTTTTTCCTAAAAAACATTTTGTATTATTTTGCTTTTTCTTTTTCTTCGATTAAATTTTGCCTACATTTTATCGATTCGACCATATATTATTAAATTTTTGTTGTTTTATTGCATAATTCAAATACTATTTACTAAAAAAAATTCACGACCACTACTTTCTATTGATAATTGATTTAAGAAATTTGTGTTAGTGATATATAGTTTAAAATTTTAAATGGTTTAAAAGATTATTTTAGTAATCTATGTGCGTTATTAATGTACTGCTTCTTGAAACTATTTTTAGAAAATTTGATTATACGATGAGAACTTGCCCTTTATTATAGCACTATAGAAATTTTCTTCTTGAGTTTTTAATAGTGCACAATGTGTATAGTGACACTTTTTTTCTATAAATGTATTTTGTTAATTTTTATAGGTTCATAGCTTGAGTTGTAGCTATTTAGAATGTGCTCTATGTTATTGTGAAAGCATGAGCTAACTAAAGAAGTTAAGACAAAATAAAATGGGGTATTCACATCTTAAATTTCTACAATTAAATGCATAAATACCCATTAGTGGTGAGAAGCAATTTCATTTAACATTCTCAACACTCAAATAATGGTTCAATAAAAAGTAGTCCAAGCATATATATGTTTTGGGATGTGAGTTTTTCCACTAATTATAACCTGAAATATGCAATAAAAGAATAAAATTTAATAATACTTTTTATGGTCAAATCAATAAATGTAGGGCAAAATTGAATTTGAAGAAAAAGAAAAATTAAAATAATGCAAAATGTTTTTTAACATAATATAGTATTTTTTTCACCTAAACTTTGAATAATGGGTAAATTAGTCATTTTATCAACAAAATGGATGCAATTAATATTTTCTTTATCTTACAATTGGTTTAAGGGGCCTAAGTTCCTATAAAAATCTTTAAGGGGGACAAAGTGAAACTAAGGTAATAACTGATAGGGGTTTACTGCAATCAACCCAATTCATAATTCTTTTGTATAAAAATGTGCGTGCAGTTATAAAGCCTTCTTGTGAATCACAGGCAACGACACCAGTGGTTGCTCTCAAGAATTTGGTCGAGACAGCTGCATCAAAATTGATTTTCACCCAGTTAGTTGGTGGTGGCTACCAATTTCGCTGAGGTAGGAGCCTGGTTTGTTGGCCACTCTCCTAGGATGCTTCTTGGAAATCAGACAGAGAAGCCTTCCTAGTTACCACTAATCGAAGAGGATCAATTTGAATATGCTCATACATTTTGCTATTTCTAGCATACCATGTTTTCCAACAAAGAACTAAAAATAATTCCCCTTCCTCCTTAATGTTATTGATAAGATCTTCCAACACCACTGCGTGATGTTCCCTGTCTTGAAAGGAAGAACTTTGCTACTTAACGAGCTTAAAGCCACACCTGGACTGCTACTAGACGATCAGAAAAAATATGAATCAAGTCATCCTGCTCATGACCACAAAGAAAGCAATTGAGATCCACCATATTAACTTCCTTTCTAGGAGATTAACCATGGTAAAACATTCTTCAAGACTCTGCACATGAACTGCTTCACTTTGCTTGGGATGGACATGTGCCATAATTTCTTCCAATTATTGTGCGATCCCTCTCCCGAAGAAGAACCTTTCAGTTATGCCTCCTTGATTAATTCTGAATCCAGAACCACATTATAAGCACTTCTCACCGTATAACTGCCATGTCTGGTGAATTGCCATATCCATGTATCCTTGCTGCCTCTATCTTTGCTTAAAGGGATTGCATTAATTAGTTCAGCTTCCTCTAGCCAAAAAATATCATGAATAAACTAAGAATTACAGATTGGCTTATCTGGTAAAATAAGCTCCGCCACCCTAGCCTCACTGTTGAGAGTATGTGGTTGAGAGATGACTTTGAAAAGTATTAGGTCTTGGTAATCATGAACTGTGCAAAACAAGGATATTCTGGTCTGAAGCAACTCTCATTCTGCAACCAAGCTGAAGTACTTGTATTACTTCATAAATTCCCCTCGAAGTGAAAGAAGGGCGACCTAACTGGGCACTAAAGATGTCCCCTTCAGGGAAGTACTTGGCTTTCATAATTCTGTATAAAAATAGATTAAGGATTCATCAATAACCTCCATGCTTGCTTTCCAAGTAGAGCTAAATTGAAAACCTTCACATTTCTGAATCCCATTCCTCCTCATGTCTTAGCCTTACACAAATTATTCCAGTTATCCCAATGAATAGCCTTCTCCCTATCGTTATTGCCCCACCAAAATCATGCACTGATAGATTCTATACCCTTAAGTAGAAGATTAGGGAGTTTGCAGCATGACATGGCATATGATGGAATGGCTTGAATGACTGCCTTCAGTAATACTTCTTTTCCTGCACGGGATAGGTATTGCTCCTTCCAACCGCTTACTCGTGCATTGACTCTATCTAGAATGGATGCAAAGATTGTTGCCTTTGATTTACCAACTACACAAGGTAGACCCAAATACTTATCATGTGACTTCACAATCGGGATGTTCAAAGTTGCAGCTACCTTAAATTTCAATTCAAGGGAAGTGTTCCAACTAAACACAACAGCCGATTTGTCCACATTGAGCTTTTGGCCAGAGGCTTCTTCATATATCTAAATTATTTTCCTGAAATTCAATGCTTCCTCTATTGTAGCTTTCCTGAACAGTAATGTGTCATCTGCCAAAAAAAATGAGAAATACACTTTTAAGAGTTAGCCGCATATTACTAAATATTTTCAAATTTACACAATTTTTTTCTTGAGAGCACTCAAGTTTTCGCCTTTTTTTTTTTGAAATTTTATTGAAAAAATTAATTGCGTTTTCCTTGATTACCTTTCCACGTCACATTAGCAATTTAAATGTTACTCATTATGGAATTTGGAATGGTGTATTTTTTTTTTCCCCATTATAGGCAACAACACAGGCTTGTTGCTTCTTATCTATTTGTCGAACAGCGAATAATACTACTTGTCAACTACATTTAATATTGCTTTAGACCTCTGATTTCAGTGAACTAAGCTTCTGTCCTTATTTTAGAATCAAAAGAGAATCTCCAACTAGGTGCAAATAATCGGTTGGTAATTCGAGGTGATAGGCAATCTGGAAGTACAGCTTCTTCCTTTATACAAAGATCATGAAATTTCTTGGTAATTCTGTTTCTCCTTCTTTTGATCGAAACTTGAAAGCGGAACTTTAGTCTATAGCTTAGTGCACCTTCATTTTGTTATGAGCTATAAATATGGTATTTAAATTTCAAATCATAGATTAGGATAAGATAAGATTCGGATAGATTAGATTCAAACTCATATAGATTTATTTTCATTTAGGTTCATTGTATCGTTTATTTGTATATGTCTATAAATAAGCTATTGGTATTATTTGTGAAAGTGAACTAGAGAAAATATTTTCCCATATGCTTTGTTTAGCTTTGTATCTTTAGGCGTGGTAATTTTTCAGTTAACTACACTTCGTGGCACATTTTTCGATGTTGCTTTAGTAATTTTCCATCTTTTGGTCGATCCCTGGTGCTACCAAGAACTCCCTTTCCTGATTGATGCATCTAAAAATGTTTCCTTCGTGTTTAAATCATGGCATTTGTCCTGTCCATTTTTTCTTCTGTTCTTCTAACAAGGAGGGGTTTTATTTTTCTTCTAATATTTTTTACTTTCTCGGGGAGAAAGAAAGCTTGGGGTAGTTGGTGGTTGATATTGCCCGAAATTAATCATGTGGGGGGCTAGATTATATCTCAATTTATTATGTAAATAATTGATAATGACAAAACTTAATAGTCATTCCTACCACTGTAACTTATTATAAATATATCATGTGGAAATCTGACTACCACATACCATTGTCATAATGTTCAGGCCGGCTTTGTTTAGCTAATAAGACAAAGTCTGCAATCGAATTTTTTTTATTATATCATGTTCCATTATCTCCTGAGGCAATGAGTGTCGTCATGGAGTCCTTTACAGGATCATTCAACTATTCCTTTCATTTTCTTGTATTATTTTTTTCTACCTATTTTATTTGCTTATCTTTCACTGGACCCCTCTCTGATTTGGGATTTGATTCTATAAGATTGGGTGTAAAATCATTCGTTTGCTTTTGCCTTTATGATAGCTAATTAAAGAAATTAGAAAACTGACTATGGAAAAAGTTTTTGAAATATTGAGAGTGTATTTAGTTTAAAAGTTTTTAAATGTCAGCAGTTTTCAAAAATATTTTGAGAGTTTCTTTGCAAACTAATGACTTATTTGATAAGTTATATTAATATTCAAAATTAATAAACTTAAGAGTTTTTTGAATAAGCATGTTTGATAACAAAATTCATTTACCACTTAATACATTGAGTATTATTTAGGAGCCGTTTAGCTCAAATTTCTAAATCACTATCACTGTAAATATCATTAATCCTACTATATATATATATATATATATATATATATATATATAGGTTTTGACGATTCCTCTCAACATGTTTGGATAATAATGAAATGGGTATCATTTTCCCCAAAAGGGTTAATAAATTTGATACAATAGTATTTTAGACGAATCATAGATATTCCAATTAATCAATTTCATTTCGATTGAAGAACAGTGATAGTTATTTTCCAAATATCTACAATAAATGCCATTACTAATAGCACCCATTCCTCTTCTTAATTCCCCTAAATCAAACACCTCCCTTAATTTGTAGACAAACTTTTAGGTAAAAATATTGTGTTCAATTTGCTGAATTTTGAACACATGTAATACGCTCTCTACCCTCACACAAACAATCTCACGCACTCACACTTGTGCACACACGCAATCTCTATCATTCACTTGTATATATACACAACGTTCTCTTTCTCTCGCTCTATCTCTCTCTCTCTCACACACACACACACACTCAAACGTGTGAGCATATGCAGACACATTTTTTCTCTCCTACACATGTAATTATACTAACTTCTATCACATACATATTTTTACTCACCAGGACACTTTCACCTCACTCTCTCTTATACACACATAAACGCACTTTCAAATAAATACACACACTCTCTTTCCCACACAAACAACCTCTATCACACACGCGCACACACTCTAGTATATTCACATGCTCAACATATATATACACACATAAATACTATTTGTTTCTCACATGTATACATGTACTTTCTCTCTCTCATATGCTATTCTAAACTCAATTAATTGTCAATTAATTATGAAATAGATATAATTTTGTGAATTCATCAACTCAATAAGCGCTTAGATTTTATATTTTAAAATTCAAACTTCAGATTTCAATTTTCGATTTTTTCAAATGGCTCCCAATTCCTTAGTTTGAAATAAGTTAAACTAGTATTCAAAAGCAAATAAGAAGTGCATCAAAATAAATATAATTTTAAAAAAATGATATTCATTTACTGCATTCTCCCGAAATAAATGTCTTAGTTTGATCCAACACCAATATTAAGGGAGGAAAAGTTGATTTTAATAATTTAAATTGTAAGTGGTGAACATATGTGGTCCATTGTATTAATTAATTAAAATATAAGGAGATAGTGAGAAACAACCTCTCACATTTGTAATATATTAAATATTTTTAAGAGGATAGCCTGTTATAGAGTTTGAAATTTTCATTCTAAGAAGTTGGATATTATTTTGAGATGAACTAAGAAAGCAAATCGAACATTCTCAATTTGGGTTTTAAGAATAATTTTAAACAAGAAGAATAGGCATTTAAAACGACGCAAAAGTATTAGATGGTGTTTGATGATGAAGAACAATGGGATCGTACTCCACCATGTTTGTTGTATTCAGACTATATCTTTCATTGTTCGCCAAAAACAAGAGGGAAAATCAAATAAAATAATATAAAAAAAAAAGGAAAGACAGTCTTTTATGTTCTGTTACTGCCACATGACCGCACTCCTTACTTCTTCTTTTTTATTTCATTTTTAAACTGAGAATGTTGTCGGAGTATTTGTTTAATTTGGATGTGGGGGTCTCCCCTAATATATATTAGACTGTATTAGTAAGATTGATGTTGCCAACTGACCCGGAAAAAAAAAGTGATAAAGAACAACACTAAACAAAAATTTTTACTGCCGTTTACATAGTTGTTTTTTTATGTATTTTTTAAAAAACATTACTGTAGTAGTTCTGAAGATTTTTTCGATAAATGTGTTTCTGAAATCAAAAGTTAATTAAAAATATGTATGAAGTTTTTAAAAAATAGAACGAAACGAACAAAGTATATTTCTTGTGATTTACCGCCTGTTTCATTTGCTACTGCATGATATAGGTTACCGTTAAGAGTGTGATGATATGAGACACCACACGTATGAAATGAAAGTGATATTTTTATCTTAAAATTGTATGCACACGTTTACATTTCTTCCATGAAGAGAATCTATACATTTAAAGAAGCTTACTTGTGGAATATATCGTCTATTACACACACAGATATCACTGGAAAAGAAAAAAAGCTTGCGTGGGCTTATACGTTTTACAAGATAAAAAAGATATGCAGATTATTGCACGAATGACTTCTGCTATATTCTTGATGGTTGCTGTATGACCTTTATATCTTGTAGTTTCGGAAGGATTAGAACGTCTTTTCCCCCACAACAAAATCAAAATAGGACAAACTTTGAATGGACAAGAATGTTAATATAATTCAGTCCTCTCTTTGACATAAAGGCAAGCTAGTAAAATCGGTGAAAATTTGACTTCGAGTGAATATAATGTTATTCTAGATGTGCTCCCTATCCAGATCTAGTCAAGTTTTTTGGAAAACAAAGAAAGGTTGATTCATAAGGGGACAGAGGATTTTACATCACAGGGCTATAAATCACTCTGCTAGTAACGACCGACGAAAATTTTCGGTCCATAACAAGTCCAAATCACAAGCAAAAAGCTGAAACATGCAATTTAACCATTGAATGCATGTTTTCTAAATATCTTTTAGCCTTCTCATTTATTGCATTTATATGTGTAGGGAACTAAAAAGGAAGGTTTTATTTCTTCTCTTGAGTTGAGGTGAAAAAAAAAAAAAAAGAACATTGATTTCGTTAACCGAATGAATATTCACCTTAATTTTCTATATTTAGGCACACTTATAGGAGATTGCCTCAATTACTTATTTCTCTCATAAAACAAGAAGAGAGGTTGCAGTAAAATAAGTACAATATATCACACTCAAACATTTCAATTTATGTACCCTAAAGCTCGTTGAAGAAGAATGTGCAGATGGAACTATATATTGAATTAGAAGTAGGATGAGAAGTATTGAATGAGCAGAATGGCCTACATAGTATCCATTGCTGTTTGGCCAGGTTGAAGCATGTAAAATGTAGAATTCCACTTCTTGGAAAATTGACATTTAGAATCACTTAGGAATGCCGTTCTACGATATGGGCTATGTGACGAGATCTGAATCAACACCATGGATGTCACAACGAAAAAAAAGAAAGTTAATTTTTTTGGCATATATTTTCAATTATTATCTTTTATTATCTTATCACAAAATCGAAACGTTTGGTTATGTTTTGTACAAAAAATTGCCTTCTTTAACTGTAACATCTGTATCGGAAAAATTTTCTCCATTTTTATACGTACGTCCGATGCATGTATGTAATCATACGTATACGTATATGTGTGTGTCTATATACATATATATATATATATATATATATATATATATATCCTCAATCGATCTTTTATTCAAAGCTAGCTGTCCAATAACTGAATAGAGAGAAGGGATTCCTTCAAAAAGTTGCAAGTAGGTGTCAAGCATTGTACAACACTGTCACATAACTTTGTGTTGTTCTATTGTTTTCCTCGGTCTCTTTTTCCTGTTCTAAGTTTCTGGTTTCACCATTCTATTGCAATTGTATCAGGTACAAAGAATGTGATTCGTCGGTCCAACTTTTGCAGAATGAAATTGTCTGGAGTGGACTATAAGTGCGAGTTTTAGTACCGACATATCATATGGAATATTTATTTTGTTTACTACAAACAAAAACAAATCAAATTGATGATTGTGACGATATCTTTCTGTATTTCATTGTGTCTATTAGGTATTATTATATGTAGTCAACTATATCCATCTTGGTTAAAAAAGAAAAAAGCTTTTAAGTTCTCTAAACAAACTTAACCCATCTCCTTCTTTTAAAAGATTTTTTGGGGCAGAAAAAAAATTCAGACAATTAAAATTTCACTTGTGAGATTGAGCACTGTTTATTTTACTTTTCAGGGAAAAATAAAAACAAAAGTACTAAAAACTGGAATCAATTTCCATGCTTAATTCTATTATTGAGACATCGAAGATCTAAGCCAGTGTGAATGGTGTCACACAAACATGTTATAATTTAAGTACTTCTACACGATTGAAAAAGACACACCGTGTGGGCTATAGTTGTGACTATTCTGTGCCATGCATACAATTATGGCTACTCTTACACCAAAACTTTCTCTTATTTTTTCCCTTTTTTATAATTTTTTGAGTGTCAATGGCTCGATTTTTTTAATGATCTTAAAATACGAATTTGTCCAAATAAATAAAATTCATTTCATAATTTTTCGTCATGATGTTAGTTATTTAAGGATATTTAAATTTCTGGAGTCCACTAAAGACAAATAGAAGTGATTGTATTTATTCCTAGTTAATAACAATGATTAGGCTTGTGATAAAAAAAAATAGTTATTTTGGCGAATTCTAATATATATATATATATATATATATATATCCCTCCATGAATTTTATGCTTTTTATATGTTTATTAAAGTCAGCTAATGGTGAATTTTTCAAGCTAAGCATTATTTAGAAGTGTTATTTACTTTTATCTTCATTTTTTAATAATCATTTAAAGCTATAAAAAAAACTGATTTGAGAAGTAACCGTAGAAATGCCTTAGAAAAACGTATGCTTTTGCTTTTTTAAGACAAAAAATACACTTTAAATATTGTCAACCATTTTCAAAAATCACTTTTTTGAGTAGTAAAATGGTTGACCCAAAAGGGAAACCAGCTCTGTCTACTAATTATACATTATAACAATAGACACACATATACAATAACATATATAAACCAATGTATTCTGAGATCACCATTTTCGCACAAATGAACTTGTTTTTTTTTAGTTCACATTATGTCCTTCATGCAATTGATCACTTTTACTATTTGATCAGTGCCATATCAGTTATTTCTTTTCTAATAAAAAAAAACAAAAATGTATACAATCTTCAATCCTGGTTCACAAGTACAAGTAATCTACAATATTTTTTTATCGCAGTTTACCAAATTTATTAAGGTGTAGTCCTTTCATCAGGAAAAAAAAAATACTAAGCCCTAGGAGTGGTTGTTAGAAATTATGAATCCTTGGATATGCAAAGATCTCTAAAGCGAGCTGTCCAAACAGGAAAATGACAAACATGTATCCCTCAGTTCATTTAATTAATTAGTTGTTGCACCATCATGCTATGTATATCACTTATTAATTTGATCCCTACCTGATTGTGAAAACGACTCAAGAAATGCCACCACCGTATACAATGTATAGCTAATTAAGTATCCTGATTTGTCATTTTTGTGGTGCGATCTTATCTTGGTTAGATTTGAATTGAGATTTCATACAAAGACAATAAAGAAATACTAGACCCACTTGGATAAATATTAAAGCGAACTTTTTGAGTTGATGACTTAGATAAAATACCAATTGTATGACCTTTTAATTCCAATTTTTTCCCTGGGAGAACAATTAATTTAGTTCTGATTTCTAGAATTGGAAAAAAGAGAAGGTTATGAATGACGAAGGTGTGTGTCTATACACACACACATATATATATATATATATATATATAGAGGTTGGGAGTGTTGGAGGCTTAGGTCATTATATGGATTGCATCGATTATTTTTGCACTATATTTTGTTGCTTTTTGTTCTTCATATGTTACAAAAACAAACATCTAATATAAATTCTAACTTCTAAGAGGTGTAATCGAGTCGATTAGAGTTATAGCTAACAAGCTAAACTTATATCAATTTAAAAATAAAAAATAAAAAATCTAGCTCGAGTTCCACCTGGTTATATTCCTAAATACATCCCCTAACGTACAAAAATCTCCACTGTCCTTCACTGGGTGCTTCAATTTGCAGAGTTCGGTCCAAATTTCTTGTCGTGGTTTAATGATTAGAAGGAACGAAGTCCCGTCTTTTACGCTGCAAATGAGTGAGATTCCACTCCCTTTGCATGTTGTTCTTGTTAGATGAACTTATTATCTCAACTTAGGTTTTTTAACTATACAAGTACTCGTTGATTTTTTAGGAGTAGGTAATATTCTGTTTGGTTGTAGTAATAATAAGCTTTGAGTTTTAATCGAGTGAGGCATCATTGTTCCTTGTAACGACCTTGTTTAATTTTTTTTTTTTTGTCAATGCTTCGTCTCATCGTTTCTCTTGATTGCTTTGTCCGCCATTAACTGAAAGAATTTTTTTTATTAACTCAAATTCGAAATGCTTCAATTAATCCCAAGTCATGCGTGGTAGAAGTGTTGAAAGTCGTTCGACATTAATTTTAAAGAATTTAATCATGATTCTAGGTGGTTGCTCGAATTGTTTTTGAGTGCATACTTGGAAACTTTTTCAATGTATCCGTATATATAATTTAACCTGTAAAACTATGACTTAAAAATAAATATTAATTTTCCTTCTTTTATTCTAGAATCTTTAAGTTCCTGCTCCATTGACTGAAATTAGTTTAAAAGAGTTCTTTTACTGTTGTTCGGTGGTCTAATAGTAGAGAAAGTCTAAGTCAAGCCAATTAATAATACGAGGTAAGTCACTCACTGATAATATAAAAAATCTATGGCATTGCAAACAGTCAAGCTGAATTAAAATACGACTTTAGCAAAGTATGAAACTTTCAGTTGTTAATAATTAATATGTTGGTTTAGATTCGTTGGATATAAATTATCCTCAGAATATATAAACAAAATTGTGAATAGATTACCATTAAATCATCACATAGACCTCTACCACATTTTTGCAAATTCGGCACTTAAACAGTTTCAACAATTCGGGGTTGCCAAAACATTTCTTCTTTTTGGCCAAGGTATCCTTAGATCGATTTCTACTGGTTAAATTCTTAATGTAATTCTCAAATCCTCGCATTTTTCCTTTTTGCCTTAGAGTCTCTTTAATTTATAAAATTTGACCAAGTCAATTAGTTTGGGAAAATCTTCTCTTTTTAATTCTTTATAATGTTTGTTTATCACTCCAAAGTCCTTGTTTTGAAAATTCTATGAGGGTTAACTTTCACAATTAGTTCTTTATCAATTCAACTTTTAAATCAGGACAAATACTTTGCAAGGACCTAAACAATATTAATTCTATGGAATGAAGGTATGGATGGGCAAAAATAACTTAAAACCAAAAAAACTATAACAACCGGTCCATTCCAAGTTGAAAATGAGAGTAACTAAACCGATTTTTTGAAAGCGGTTAGATTGTACCGGATATCAACTTTTAAAAATTATAATTATCTAAACTGGTCCATATATATGTTTTCAAGGCTAATCGATGAGAATATTATAGAAGAATTGAGTAATATTAAGTCATTTTATTTTCAAGTCTAAGATAATTCATAATCTTAAATATCTTTTTTGAATTTTCTTTCTATTTAAGTATTTGATTTCTATACTATCCTTTATTTTCTTATTTGGATTATCATATATTTTCTTGATAGTAACTAAAAAATACCGTTCTACAATTTAGATGTGATATGTGGTAGACAACACAAGTACTTTTCTTACTTGTGTTGTGAAAAATTTAATTTGTGTCTTTTTTTTACTTTTAAAAGAATTGCATGCAAGAGTTTAAATTTGTAAATTTTTTTACAAAGTATTTGAAATTGCATAACTTTTTTCATAATTTGAACAAGTAGTTATATTGTAAAAATTTTTTATTTATTTTATCAAATTAATTTAATAGTATACGATTTTGTCTACTCGCGGTACCTCGATCCTTTTTCATCGGATAACCAATGCGCAGTTAACCAACTAGTGAAGGTCAGATACGGCTAGCAAATTAATTAAACGAGTACAACTGGTTCCAGTTAGGATATTGAGTGTTGGACCAATTAATCGGTTCATGCACACCCCCTAGATGAAGGAAGTACTTTTTGGGGAAAAATGAATTTTAGTTTGAAGTAGTTACCTTTAAAATAATAATTTATTGTGGTTTAAATTGAAGTCGTGGAAGATTTTTTCGAATCTATCACAATACATGAACACATAGAGGCAAAATATAAGCAAGATTCTAAGAAGAGAAAATATTAATTTGATTGTTGATGGAGCTCAAAGTAGGACACATTTGTGAAGAAAAGGTTCAATACAAAAATATACAATTGGAAGGGTGCTTTTTCCCAAAAATTATTTCTTAACTGGTAGAGACCCAATCTTTTCCGGGTAAAATATTTGGAAACATTAGTCAGTTTAAACTATTCAATTTATATAAATTTTAGTCCTAACCCAGACAAAAGAAAAGTCCTTTAGATTTCATTAATCCTAACTGTATCTTGCATGACATTTGCTAATAATTACAACGGAGTCTTCAGGAAACAACTAATTAATGGAGAAACTGATATTTCGGCAAAATTAAAAAAATAAAAATGGTATCCTGAAATATGATCAGCTAGTGAAAATTTATAACGATAATTGTCTGGTTTTAATAATTGTAGAGGTCATTAGCAAATTCACATTTGAAAAAGAACACAATAATAATTAAAACAAATAAAAAAAATACCACAAACTCTTGTACTACCCTTTGTCTTCACATAAGATTGCCAAATTACCAAGTGCATGGAATTGAAGGGAGTGTAGGAATTGAAATTTGGAATCAATTACTGATGAATTTCATTTTCTTTCCTTTGTTTTTGGCAAATAAAATCTGTAGATGACTTATCGATAGGTATTAGTTAATTACTATTTAATTGTCTTGATCCTTAAATTTGTTCGAAGGAAAATCCAGAAAAGACACGTCAATGATCTTTGTAAATTACAATGTTGCGGGGTTTGTTAGCTGAGGTATTATAGACAAAGAAAGGGGAAATCAACTAAGTTTGCTTAGTTGGCCAAGAAATGCACAAACGTGTTCAAATTCCAGCCATGACAGTTTAGAAAAAAAACAGTGAATGCGTGCGTTTAGAGTGTTTATATTAATGTTAGTTATATTGGAAATAACACCTCAAAAATTTTGTGTGGTAAAAATTGAGAATCTCATCCGAGATTGTGTGGCAAAAAAATTATAAATATAATGAATATCGTAATGAGTATTGATTTTAAAAAAAGAGGTGTTTCGGGAGATTACGATTATAAAGGGGTCTTTATATAATCACTTCTATATAACACTAAAACAAAATATATAGTTTATAAGCTGTAAACACACAAACAAGAGGGAAATTGAAAGAGAGGCAAATCAATTTACACCAACCATATAATATAACACACCGGGAAGAAAAGGTTAGAAAAACAATGGACATTTGATGCTTGTTCTAGAAAGTAAAACTTCAGTATTATACCAAGAAATATTATTTGCTAAAATAAGAGTATCTTTGTTTTAATAAATCCAATGAATTGGGAGCCCAATAGCCTTCCGATATTTCAATTGAAGATTTCTTAAAGTTTGGTTCAACAGAAATATTTGAACAAAAAATGAGCAAATAAGAGTTAACAGCATGGGGTAATTTGCGTCGTTCATGAGATATTAAAGAAGACATATAATTCAAATTTTATGTGAAGGTTCTTTTTTTTTTTTCCATTCATTTTATAGCGTACAAGGTAATTTAAATGTGATTACTACAGTCAATACATTATTTGAAAAATGTCGGCATGGTTGAAATTGGACATCATCAATTGAAAACAATTGGTCAATGAGATGTATGAATTCCACTTTGACTGTTTTGTGAAACCTGCAGTTTCAAAGCAACATATAAATTACTTAGTGGACTAAATTGAATTTTTTTAAAACTTTTTTAATGAGTCTCAAAATAATGTTTCCTTTTTTTTTAAAACAAAAATTTTACTAAAATATAGTTACTCTTCAAATATTTTCTATATTGTAAATGTTATAGTATAAATGCAAGTGAACTCACATATATTTCACCATTTCCTTACATTTTACTAATTAATTAATAGAGTACAACAATATTTTTTTTTACTAACTATTTAAATTATATTTAATCAACTCTCCTGCCGTTATAATCCTGACTGGTCAAATAAAGATATTTAATTTTGAGCAGAGGGGATAAATGAAAAACCTGTCCAATGAAAACCATGCAAATTGCACATTATTTAATTGTTTTTTAATTACCCTCAATTATTGGGTTGACTACGGTCAACTGCACGTACTTTTCACTCAACTAGTGACAGTACCATTTCCACAATACAACATATCACACTAAATCCGATTGGGACCACCTATGTAAGCATTGAGATTTTATTTCTCATTTATATTTTCTACAATGAGATGGTACAAGTCACAGTCAAATAATTATCCTTTTTTTTGTAGATTTATTCTGTAGGTATATGTATACGTATAGTCCATACTTAACAGGTCTACAATGAATATTTGATTCTATAGCTTGTTTTGCTTCTTATTTTCGTGCAGTTTTATCCAAATAAATCATGGATAATAAGAATATTGTTTATAAAATATGGTAATACATTGGAAATATTATGTAAATAATGGTTTGTTAGGTCTGGTCTTTCACGATTTTAGTTGTAATTTAAGTGAAAATTTTTCACTTAATTTGCTGAATTTTGAATACATGTAATATTCTCTCTCTTCCCTCCACGCACGCACTCTCACACACTCACAGATGCATACACATATACAAACATATTCTTTTATACACACATTTATACACATACACTCACTCAACACACACACATTCACCTTTGCAAGCGCACACATATTTTTTTCCCTCTGATATGCAATAAGATAAGTTTTCTTTTTATCACATACACACACATCTTTTCACAAGCACAATCTCTCTCACACACGCATACACACATTTTCACACAAATACACATATTCTCTTCTTCTTTGACACCCACAAGCATACACACGCAAGCACACACAATCTCTTCCGTACATAGTTTCTCACACACAGATTCACATATTTTTTCACACATGCACTCTCACATATATACATGCATACATAAGTATATTATTTGTTTATCACTTTCACACATATATTTTCCCTCTTACATACTTGCACACACTTTCATACATATGCATTTTTTTCTTTTACACTTTTACACATGTACACATCCTTTCTCTCATACATATTCTCACACACAAATGCCTTTGTCCTTTATCTCTCGCAAATAAATAATATTTTTCTTTGTCATGCATATTATCAATAAATTATTTCAACTTTTTAAGATAAAATAATTATATTTACAAGGTGAAATATTTAAATTCAGTGTATAAATTTAATTAATTGTCAAACAGATACAACTTTATTAATTTAGTAACTTAATATTTTAAGTACTTAAATTTCAGATTTTAGATTTCAAAATTCAGACTTTAATTTTACCAAACAGCACCTAATTTTACTTTGATATCTCACAGCAGTTTTTATGTCAATTTTAAACGGCACCAAGCTTTATTATACTGTCAATAGGTTCAACAAACATATGTACTTTAGAACTTAACATTCTAATTATTTTTTTATGCCTTTTTCATTCTCTAAGACTCACAAAACCAATGAAATAATTAGTTTCAAAATTTTCTGATAAATTACTAAAGCTAACTCATTTTTACTTTTTAAATCTGAGATTTTATTTAATTCAACATTGAAAAAATATGATATTGTGTATTCGATATTGACTTCCTAGCGACAAGTGATGGATGTCACTAGCAAGCCAGAGTAGAAGGGTGAGAAGAAAAAGGCTAAACAAAAAAACAAATAAAAGGAAAAGGAAAGGAAAGGATGGATAAATAATAAATGGTTATGAGCCTACATGTTTAAAATAAGTTTGTCGTGTCGGATAGTATGCTTTTCATTTCCTTCAAAATGACCTATTGAAGAAGCCTCCGGAGCAGTGAAAACCAAACGAAAACTAGTGAAGTCTCAATCAATTGCCTCCTTTTTGGCCGTTCGGGAAGTTCTCAGGAAAGTTTTTTTAACCATTTCTTTTTTTTGGTCACCATCTCCCTCCATAATATACAGAGTGCTATCAGACAGACACTGCTGTTTTGTAAGTTGTGCATCGTCATCATCATCATCATTATCAATGCAATAACTCGTCCCTTCTCACTTCTCTTCCTTATCTTCTTCTTCTTTCACAGTTCCATTTCGCCTTTCCTTGTCTTTTCTTTAATCATTTTCCTCCTCTTACACCACCTTCATTCCCTCAAGTGTACTCTGTTCTATTCTATTCACTTGTTAAACAAACAGCAACTCTACATAACTCTCGATATAGTCCTTTATATGCCTTTTTCTTTTAAGTACAATCCCAAAGCTGTCGCTGCCCCTTGAGATCTTTGCACAATATTTTTGAATTCTTTTCAAATCCCTCCTAGTAATCTTCTTGCTTTTTCGATATAGATTCCCAGGTTTCTTGATACTACTTAAAAACAGAGAGAAGCAAAGGTCGATGCAAATACAGGAAACTGCTGGCTGCAAGTGTATCAGAATCAGACAGGAGTCTGCAAGTGAGAGTTTGACTATGATGACATTCTTCAGAAGTTCTGGTAGTTAAATGCTTTTATCCTTCTACCTTATCTTTACTTGATCTTTTTGCTTGTGTAACAGAGTAATATACTACAATTCTGCAAGCTTAAATAATTGTATTTGTCAGAAAGGACTAAACGTTTGTTAGTATTTATGGTATAAAAAGATTTTGTATAACTTAACTATTTGAATGACTTTTTTTACCAGTGGACCAAGGCCAGTGGTTCCGGTGGTTATGACTTATGATTGAATATGATTAGTATTCATGGTTATAATAAGAACTTAATTTGAGTTTTCCATTCATGATGAATATTGGTTTTGTACATTTTGCTTTGTATTGTCTATCTACTATGTACATGCTTGTGTGTTTGGGAAGGATATTGGTTGGTTTTGTTGTTCTGCATCATGAAACTTGTGGGAAATTTGGCTAAAAAGCAATTTTGGGAAGAGAAAAACAGAGATTTCCTGGATTGCTGTACTTATTATTTTAGCACTGAGTTTCTTGTCCTTCTCTCGTTAGAATAACAAAGCAATTCCTTCCCAGGTCCTAACTGCAGCAGAGAAGATTTAGACAGAGTGTTGTGAATTCTCAATTGAGTTTCTTGAAAGAAAGATGCCGTTCTTTCTTTAATTTTGCTCTCCTCAACTAAACACAAATTGACACTTTAACTCTTGAATATCAGTTAAATCTCTCTCTCTCTCTCTCTCGTGCCCCCCTCCCTCTCTCTCTCTCTTCATATGCATTAATTAGGTGACCTTTTTTTTACCACCAAAGTAACTTGTTCAGTACTTTTTCTTTTTTGGGATCTTATTTAATTATTTAAGTACACTTATTAGAACTACCTAGGCTGTTAATTCAATAGGATTACCTTGCTTTTTGGAAAAAAGATTGCACTTCAATTTGATAATTGGCATAATTGTATGTTTTTTCCTGTTCTGCTATCAGCTTTTAATTTCTAGATAGTGTTTCTCTAATGTTTGTTTCTGTTTGTCTTCAGCTACTCCAAGGATGGAAGCCCATATTAATAATGGAGATCCTTTCTGGCTTTGTCTCCCTCCTGTGAAATAACTATTTTGTCCTCTCCTATTTCCAATATGGTCTCAAAGACAATTCCTTCTTCCCTCCAAATTCTGACCACTTTCTTGATTTTCTGTTTACTTTCTCTGCCATGTAAGCCCCTTAATATAGAAGTTCAAGCCCTCCTTGATTTCAAGAATCATCTGGATGACCCCTTAAATTATTTAGATTCATGGAAAGATTCAGACTCTCCTTGTCATTTTTACGGAGTTTCTTGTGATCCGAGAACTGATCTGGTAACTGAAATTTCACTTGATGCCAAGTCCTTATCAGGGGTGATATCCCCATCAATTTCTGTACTGCAAAGCCTCACTTCTCTATGGCTTCCCTCAAATATGTTGTCAGGGAGTCTTCCAAGTGGATTGGCCAATTGTACCAATCTCAAAATTTTAAATGTTACTGGAAACAACATGAATGGCAGCATTCCTGATTTATCCATGTTGACGAAAATGGAGATTCTGGATGTGTCCATAAACTACTTCTCTGGGGAATTCCCAGCTTGGGTTGGCAATTTGACCGGCTTGGTTTCATTGGGCCTTGGTGATAATATGTACGACGAGGGTGGAATACCAGAGAGCCTTGGAAGTTTGAAAAACTTGACGTGGCTTTACCTTGCTCGTTCAAACTTGATAGGACAAATCCCAGAATCCATTTTTGAACTTGAGGCTTTGGGAACTCTGGATATTTGCAGGAATAAAATTTCTGGGAATTTTCCAAAGTCAATAAGGAAACTTCGTAATATATGGAAAATTGAGCTTTTTCAGAACAATTTGACTGGAGAACTTCCGGTGGAATTGGCAGAACTCAGTCTCTTACAGGAGTTTGATATTTCTGTCAACCAAATGCACGGGACTCTGCCTCCAGAAATTGGCAACCTGAAAAACTTAACGGTGTTTCAGTTGCATACGAATAACTTCTCTGGAGAATTCCCGGCAGGGTTTGGGGATATGCAGTATCTCAAGGGCTTATCTATCTATAAGAACAGTTTCTCAGGAGTATTTCCAGAAAATCTTGGTCGGTTTTCGCCACTGAATAGCATAGACATATCTGAAAATCAATTCACTGGTGGATTCCCAAAATACTTGTGCCAAAATGGCAACTTACAATATTTGCTTGCTTTGCAAAACAATTTTTTTGGAGAGCTACCAGATTCTTACTCTGATTGCAAGCCTTTACAGAGGCTGAGGATTAGCCTAAATAGGCTATCTGGGAACGTCCCGGATGGGTTTTGGGGACTTCCCTCTTTGCAGATGTTGGATTTGAGTTATAATGAATTCAGCGGAGGGATATCTCCGGCTATTGGACTTGCTACCGGCTTGAATGAGTTGGTACTATCAAACAATGGATTTTCTGGTGAGCTTCCCAAAGAACTTGGAAAATTGGGACTACTGGAAAGGCTTTATTTGAACAATAACAACTTCTCTGGTGTGATACCTTCTGAACTCGGAGCCTTGAAGCAGATTTCCTTTTTACATTTGGAGCAAAACTCACTTACAGGATCCATACCAGGAAAATTGAATCAATGCTCCCGGCTGGTGGACATGGATCTGGCATCAAATCTCTTGAGTGGAAGTATCCCTGGTACGTTTGCCACCATGATCTCCTTGAACTCCCTTAATCTTTCGAGGAACACTCTAACAGGCTTAATTCCAAGAAATTTGGATAAATTGAAGCTTTCCTTGATAGATCTATCTGATAACCAACTGTCTGGAGCCGTTCCATCTGAGTTGTTCAGAATGGGAGGGGACAAGGCATTTACTGGAAATAAAGGACTTTGCATTGATGAAAGTACCAGAATTACGGCAAACTCGAGGTTTAATATTTGCCACGGAAAGATGAAACAACAAAACCTAATCAAAAGCAAGTTGTTTATCACCTGTTTCATATTGTTTGGTATAGTTATTGTTTTAGCTGGCTTATTGCTTGTAAGTTACTGGAACTCTAAGCATAGTCATACTGACATAGAAAAGCATTTGGGAGATGTGAAGAAACCAGATCCAAAATGGAAGCTTGAGAGTTTCCATCAAATCGAGTTTGATGCAGATGAAATATGTCATGTGAATGAGGATAATTTGATTGGAAGTGGAGGAACGGGAAAAGTCTATCGTCTTGATTTGAAGAAAGGCTGTGGTACGGTGGCTGTGAAGCAACTGTGGAAGGGTGATGCAGTGAAGGTTTTGACCAGAGAAATGGAAATTTTGGGAATGATCAGGCACAGAAATATTGTAAAGCTCTACGCATGTCTAACTAAAGGATGTTCAAATTACTTGGTATTTGAGTACATGGAAAATGGTAATCTTTTCCAGGCACTTCATCGAGAAATCAAAATTGGGCAGACAGAGCTAGATTGGTATCAGAGATACAGAATTGCCATGGGAGCTGCAAAAGGATTATCATACTTACACCATGATTGTTCCCCAAGTATTATTCACAGGGATGTCAAATCAACCAACATCCTACTTGATGAGAATTATGAAGCAAAAATTGCTGACTTTGGCGTTGCCAAAATTGCTGATGTCTCGCAAGAATCTGAATTCAGCTGTTTTGCGGGCACTTATGGTTACCTTGCTCCTGGTGAGTCTCAACAAACTAAATCCTAATCCATTTGCAATCTGGCTTCACTTAAGTCTTTGCACATTCGAGTTATTCCTGTATTAATTAAGCCTCATTTTTCACCATTGATCAATGAATATCCACATCAGCTTATCATTCCTTATTTAGCTAGCTATTTCTAAACTTCTGTGGCCAGATTTAATTATTGGGCATCTGTAAGAAAAATCACCTTTGCACAGTCATATTATTCATGTTATCAATAACAGTTGTAGTAAAGTGGAATAAGTTGTTATAGTGATGTATGTTTGATCTCATATTTGTGCTAAAACTTCCTTGCAGAAATGGCCTATACGCCCAAAGTCACTGAAAAGAGTGACATATACAGCTTCGGGGTGGTGTTACTAGAATTAGTAACCGGTAGAAAGCCAATTGAGGAGGCCTATGGAGAAGGAAAAGACATAGTTTACTGGGTCGCAGCTCATCTGAGCGATCGAGAAAATGTTTTCAAAGTTCTTGATCCTAAGGTAGCTTGTGACATTGTTCAAGATGATATGATAAAGGTTCTAAGAATTGCTACACTTTGCACTTCTAAGCTCCCAAATCTGCGGCCAAGCATGAAGGAAGTTGTCAAAATGCTAATTGATGCTGAACCTATCACCTTCAGGTCTCCAGACATTTCGGAAAAAAATGCAAAGGTTTTGCTGTAAGTGTTTAGTATTTCTTTCGTACAAGATTCTAGCAAATCGTGGAGGATATTTATCAAGTACATTAGATTTTAAGTCCAATCTAAAAGATTCAAGCAAATCGTCAAGGATATTTATCAAGTATGTAAGATTCTAGTCCAATGTAAAAGAAATAATGAACTTTAGATGATCACAATAATGCAGAAACAAGGTAGCTAATGACATCTTTTCTCTTTGCCCAAAAAAAAAAAAAGACGTCTTTCCTCCTCCCTAGAGTTGGCTTGTGGATTGTGATACATTTGTGGGAAAATTTCAAGTGATTTCAATGCTTAGAAAGTACTGATTGTTGATCTGATAATGAAGTTAATTAGTCTTTTTCTTATAAAGGAAAATACAAGGAAGGGAAACCACCTTGTACTAGCCTGTGTTTGGCATGGATTCCTACTTGTCTATTAACAGTAATAAAATTTAATATGAGATATTGAGAGATGGGGAATGAGGACGGGTACAATATCTTCTCAAAAGATTAATTTACAAAATATAGTATAAGAAATGTGAATGTGATAATAATTACTCATAAATTGTGTTTAGTTCTTTTTATGAAATTTGGAATTGTATTCCTTAAGGCATAAAATTTTATAAATTATGGGTGCACAGATTCAAAATTTTGTAAAACAGGGCAGGCTTTTACTTAATTTTTTTTTCATAGAGATAATTATGCATATTTTTGTTTCCAATATGAATAGGAATCAAATAAGTGTTGCAAAAATGAGGAAGACGTCAGATTTACAAATATTTGGACAAGTAGCACTATGCAACCAAATTGTAAAACCCTTTACCCAAAAAAGGGGAGTTGAATGTACTTGTTAGTAACTTGGTTATATATAAGAAAGCAATCCTGGTAATTTCAAAAAATTCGAAGTTACTAAATAAAACAATTTGTAGTTAACACTGATATTTAAAAGGTTTAAAAATTAATTATTGCTTCATTTGTTCCATTTATTTTGATACCTCTGGGTTGAGCTCCATTTTTAAGAAGTCCAATTTAATGATTATATATATATATATATATATATATAGAGAGAGAGAGAGAGAGAGAGAGAGAGAGAGAGAGAGAGAGAGAGAGAGAGAGAGAGAGACCCAAGTTAGAGACAGAGAGACCCAAGTTAACACACAATTGAAATAAAAAAGAAATATTGTTGATTCAAATGTTGTGTAAGGTGCAGATAAACAATATATCAAAAATTGCAAAATTTGTCAAATTTTCAAATCAAAGGCAAATTATGGAATTAGTGTCTCAGGTTTGTCTGTATCAGAGCGACTTTAGTGGTCAAATAATTCGACTACGGTAGGAACACATGCCCAATTTTGAAGATCAGTGGAGCAAATGTTACTTGAACAAAGAATAAGTTCATAGGATGTGAAGGAAAGGGCCTATTGGTGTATGTTTTGGTGAGAATTGCACTGTATTTTAAAAACAATTCCCCTGATAAAATGTGAAAACCAGCAAGCATCTTTTTGTTTGCACTTGCTGGGATTTCATACTTAGTTTTTTTTTTTTCCAATTATTTTCTTCATCTTTTGGGGTCCAATCATTAAAAGCTCATCAACATTTTCCCCCCTCGAAAATGGGAGAAAAGTAGCCCCCCCCCCCCCTTTTTTTTGGGGGGGGGGGGGTTGTTGCCTATAAAAATTGTGTCATTTTTAATTATTTTTAGCTCAAGAAAAAGAATAAGAAAAGTGTGGTATTCATTTTCCTTTCTGTATCTCGTATTTTAACATATCCATGCTCTCATGTTAATGAAGCAAAGGCAATCATACGAGACGTCAATATTGACAACAATGATAATGGTAACGACGAAGGAGTTGTACTAATTGGTTTTCAAAGAAGATCGAAGCATTTGATCGAAATTATTAAGGAAAAGTTTAGTTAAGTTAGGTAAATCAAACGTGCTTTTGTTTTGCATTCCCACTGAATTTAAGTGGCAAAAGTCAAAATACATTAATGCAATTATTACGAGGGAAAAAAAAAGGTTAAGTTAGGTAAACCAATCAAGCTTTTTTTAGGCGTTCTTGTTAAATTCAATGGACAAAAGTCAAAATGGAACACCTTTTGCTCCTTGGTTTGCAATGAGCAACCCAGGCTTCCAGACTCCCAACTAACGATCATGAGCACTAGCTATTTAAACTAGAAAAACTACAAATAGAATTGGCGTATTTTCAATTATTAGTACAAACAAAATAATGATGGCTTTTGCTAATAATATCTTCGATTCATGTAAAATTCGAAGATTTCATCCAGTGGAAGTACTTATCTTGGAATAAACATGGGTGTAAAATAACATGGATTCTACAAGGAGGAAAAGCAATAACGTTTTGTCAGGCAAATTCTTCCCTCCGTCCAACACCTTGCTTTCTTTCCCCATATATTTTATACTAGTACGTTGTTTTTGTTTCGAATAAAGTAGGCCATCAATCTAAAAGTCCCAGCAGATGGGCTTTTGTTTGTTGTCATTATTTCTCCTCCATAAATATTTTAAGGCAATAATTTACAGATCTACCTTTTGATTTATATACTCTCTTTTTTTCTTTGTTAGACAAAAAGCCTTTATTATTTGGTCATACTCTTTTTGTATGAATATTTGAAGTGTGAAGCTTAATGTTTTTGTTTGAAAATTTGAAGCTTGAGCTTGCTATCAAAATTTAAAATGTCAAAAATCATGAATGTAATAGTCTAAAGCCGTTTGATAAAACCGAAACATGAAATTTGAATTCTAAAACCTGTATTTTTAGTGCTGAAAGTATTAAATTGTTAAATTGATAAAATTATATATGTTTAATAATTAACTAAATTTGAGTATTGAATTTAAATATCTCACCTTGTGAATATAATAATTTTATCTTAAATACTGAAATAGTTTAGAGATAGTCTGTGGGTGAGGGAGAAAGTGTGTGTGTATTTGTAGGAGGAAAAGTGCAAATATTTGTGTGTAAAAGAAAGTATTTATATATCTGTGAAAATGTGTGTACATTAAAGATGGAGTGTGCAAGTGTGTAAACAAAATTTACATATGTATGTATGTGTGTGAGAAAGAAAATGTATGTGTAAATGCAAAAAAACAATAGTATATTTATGTGTCAGTGTGTTTGCTATGTGTGTGAGAGAGTGAGTGTGTGGAATAGAATGTGTGTGAGGAGAGAGAGAGAGAGAGAGTGTATATATTTGTATGAAAGTATGTGTGTTTGTGAGAGAGTGTGTGTGTGTGCTTGTAAGAGAAAATATGTGTGTGTGATCAATGAAAAATCTACGTAGTTCCATATGTGTAATAGAAAGAATATTTGTGTATGCTTGTAATTGTAAGTGTACGTGTGTATGTGATGAGAAACAATGTCTATAAGTGTGTGTGTGTGTGTGAGAGAGAGAGAGAGAGAGTGTGTGTGTGTGTGTGAATAGGTGTGAATGCATTTGTTTGTGAGGGACATAACATATTACGTGTTCAAAAGTTAGCAAATTAAGTGAAAAATTATCATTTGAAAATTTGAAAACAAATTAAGGTATCAACTATTAATGGAAATTTATTATCAAACATGTTAAATTTATGAAACTCTTAATCCAATAACTTTCAACATTAAGTTGAGTTATCAATCAATCCGTAAGTAACCAACCTAACTTGGTTTGGTTGACCACCACAAAACTTTTAAATGTTAAGTGGGGTGGGAAGTCAAGGGTTCAAACCCTACCTCCCATAAAAAATCTAAATGGGTGCATAATGCACCCGTTTGGTCCAATGGTAGTTTAGTCCCTATCAATTGTCCCGGGACTCTGTTGGGACTCCCCCTATAGTGTAAGTTAGGAGTAGGATATTATACTTTGACTATTGGCAAAAAAAAAAAAAAAAAAATCAACCCGTAAGTAACAATGAATTGTGTAAATCAAAAAATAAAGTGTATAAATCATTTCTTATTATTTTAATTGTAGGATTTTGGTTTTTAATGGTAGGATCTATCTAATTTCCTCAATTGAGTATTGAATTAATATGATAACTATTACCATATCTTAGTAGGTATTTAATTAAGGAACAAGATGCTTGGGTTGGGTGGAAATCAGAAGAAAGGTGATTCATCTCTCTCAACCTCTTGTCGTTGAAGTATTATGAATTTGTTATCTCGTTCTCCTTTTTTTCCTTTTGGTTTCGGATAAACCAAGAACTATTCTCTTTAAAGTCAAATCCAACTTGATTATCACCATGAGTTTGATTCGACTCTTAAACAGATACATTTGACTTCAAGTTCAAATTAATCCAACATGCAATTTTAGAGTTTGATTCAACTCGAGTCATACTCAAATTTGAACCCAAAGTCAAGTTCGAGCTTGATTGATGCCAAAACTTTTACATTTTTTTAATTTTTATTACAATTTATTATTACAATTTAATAATATGACAAAATTATCCTTCACTATTCAAAATAAAGAAATGTAAAAGATGCAATTTCTTTAAAGAGTAAAATACTTTAGAAATTATACGTATATATATATAAAATTAAAAAATATATAAATACTTGAATAACTTGATGAGATTTCGAATTAAGTACTTACATGCTCAAGTTCGACTCAACAATCGAATTGAGCTACTCAAGATCAGTACGAGCTCAGTCAACTCTAAACTCGAATCAAACTTTTGATCAAGTTGCTCGCAAGCAGTTTGTGTATTGATAGGCCTATTTATCTACGCGTTGAGAAATAAATAGGATTTTCTTTAAAGAGTAAAGCAATTTGTAATGTAATGGTAGATAGTTAGTTGCAAAATGTGCAAGCTTTAAGCCAAAAGAAAATTGAATGTCAATATTTGAGATATCCCAAATAGGGGTGGCAATTTCCGACACGATCCGAAAACATGACTCGAACCTAACTAAAAAATAGCAGGTTTGGGTTTAAGCTTAACGGGTTGGGTCGAAATTGGGTTGGACCCAACTGAACTGTGAAGAAAACAGGTTAGGTTTGGGTCGACCTGACTCAAGAAAAAAAAACCTAACATTTTGTAGTTTGTTTCACCCATTCACATTCAAACACAAATTTCACCTATTGGATACTTAATCAAGTAAATTGTAAGAGAAATTAAGAATTCTACCTAAATTTATGAAGAGTAAATTGTAAGGGAAATCAAATGTATGTTAGTGTGTGACTTTGATAATAATGTGTGTAAAAATTTTTTTTAATCCTTGTGCATGTGAAAAGTGTATGTTAGTCTTATTTCTTGTTCTTCTCTTTCCTCTTTTCTTCTTCTTCTCCTTCCTCTATTTTTTTTTTTTTTGGGTTCGCGAGTCTACCTGCCAACCCATGGCAGGTCATGTTCGGGTTGGCAGATTGTGTTCGAATTGACAGATTGACTGTTATACTTGAGTCTCAACCCAACCCACCAACTCGAAGTTTGACCTGATTGCCACCCGGAATCGCAAAGTTACATGAGGCATTTGTCCAATGTTAAACAAAGATTGAGAGCCCACAAATTTGAGGTTCTGAATTCAAATATCACTTTTTGTGGGCTTATTAGAATGTTGGTGAGTTATAACCTATGGGTACGTTTGGTTCATGGGAGGACTCGGGATTGGATATCTAATCCTACGCCATCCTATGTTTGGTTGGATTTTTTAAGCAAAATTGATCATTCTACCTAACTAACTTAATCCCTCATGCATAGGATAAAATAATGCCATGGGAGGTTGGAATTAGTTATCCTGAGATGAAGCGTACCTGGAATTAAAAAGATTCATACAAATTTAACCCTATCCTTATCTCATAATCAAAACTAATCTGCTTTCCTTTTAAATTCTCTCTAGAACTAACCTGCCTATCCTCAAAAAAAAAAAAAAAAAAAAATCTGCCTAACAAATCATTAATACAAACTTTGATTTATTTAAAATACTATTATTTTCTAGTTTATTACAGCTATTGCATTTATGCTATTGATATGACAATTCTTATAATACTATTTGAATATTATTTGTTGAATTACCAAATAAAAATAGTAAATTATATGATTCCCATTTTATATTTTAGCATATTTTAATTTTTAAAATATTATTAAAATGTATTTTGAATTACCAAATAAATATAATTACACAAATTTAGGGGCACTCTAGTTAATAAAATGATATCTAGTCTTAAATCAAATATTGGATGACTCATCCTAGGATTCAACCTACCAATTTCGTTACCAACCAAACACGGGACATGTGAGATTGTGAATCCTGAGATTACTTATCCCCGGATTATTAATCCTGAGATGAGTCATTTCATCCCATTTTGTCCGTGAACCAAACGAACCCTATATGAATTGATCTGTCCATTATAGAATATTTGTAATCTTATTCAAAAAAAAAAAAAAATACTCATGCCAAAATCATGTTCAACATAGACTAGCTCCCGGTCTGGGATTGACAATTAGAAAAAGGAATTATAAACATCATTTTTTTATCCCTTCAACTGTTTAAATCTGTTTTGGTTTAGTTAACCGACTCGAATAGAGAGTCGAGTGATTAGAGCTCTATGATTTTATCCAAAGATTGGGGGTTCGAATCCTACCAACACAAATTCCCTTTCCTTCATTGTAATAGTGTGGGTTTGATAAGGAAGAAGAAGAAGAAGAAGAACACCAATGGTATATTTCAGCCAAGAACATCAGAAGAAAAATCATATTTAGAGCCAATATGATGTGCTTTTTGTTTTTAATGACAAGAAAATACAGTATTTACATAAATATGCTTTTTGATATTACTGACTAAATGCAGTAATTACATAGATATGCGATATACACGCATCCACATATCGAGGAAGTTTCCTGAATACACAGATAGCATCCCTTCTTTCTATGAAATTTCAACAATGCTTACCCCCCTAAACAACATTCACATTGCAGCATTCTTAAAAGTATTTTTCTAACGAGTACCTGGGGACTCGCTAATACATAAATTTATTATTTTAAAGCTCATATTGACATTTACAATTCCGTTTCGTTCAATTAAATTCTCAAATTAAACTCACTTTTCTAATATATTAGAAGTGTAACTCTTCTTATCGAGATATGTGTTAAAAAATAAAAATACCCTTTTCTAGGTGCCCGATAATTAATATTGCCATTAACTATTCATGTATATAACAAATTATGCCTTAACTTTATGCTGTAGAATGGACACTCGTAGTTAGAGATGCCATATAAGCATAATGATACATATTGATGCAAGATATTGATGTAAGAATACTTATGTGTCTCTATTTTAGACCACAGGATCTATAAGAGAGATTATAGACTGGGTCCAAGTAAATATTTTTCAATTGTGTCCCCAAGTTTGCTTGGCATGGCTAGATCTATTGTGGCCTGCTGTCGATAGTTCCCTCAGTCATCCCATATTTAAAACCTTTAGAACAAAAAGATTAAGAAAAAAGCAATCAATTAGTGACTTATTTACAACAGTTTTTCTTCATTGTTACGCTATCTCGTTCTTGGCCTTCTCCTAGATACAGCCGAAGATCTTTTGGGGAACAAAACAAAACATATTATCTGTCTCAGTCTGCATTCTGGACTCCGGAACCGAGCTTTCCTTTTCCCAGTTGACGCCCGAACTTGGACCAGATGTGGTGGTTGTACCATTTGAAATTTGCACGGGTGAGTTAGAAAAATTGTTGATAGAATATTAATTTTCTTCATATTTGATATTAATATTAAATTAATTCATATCATATCATATGATTTGAGGTGGGATTTCTAATTTTGAAGGACTAATAATGCCTACACCTATTACACTAATTATGCTACCGATACATACAAAAAATTCTTACATAGATATGGTTTATGATTTCAGTACTAAAAGAGAGATACGTATATAGTTTTATATTATTTCTTACATCAATATGTATAATTATATTTATACAACTTTATTTAAAATAATAATTTTTACAAGTAAATCAGTAAACTAAGGGTATATAAAAATCTTCAAGTAACACGCACGCATCGAGTATATCTACTAAGACCGCGTAACTCATATCATATCGCGCCCCTCGACAACCAAGGAAATCTGAAGGGCGTTTCCTTGGTCCTGGTCACCGACTGGTTTTATGGTCCTGTATTCTCCGTCTTTTGTCTCTTTTTCTCTTCCAATTCTATAAGCTAGGAATCGGGGTAGATACTCCCAATTCAATCATTAAATAAAGGGTTAATTAGAGTTTGCCCCCTGAAAGTTGGGATGACCTACATTTTGTTCCCTTGAATGCAAAAAATGTACACTTTGCACCAAAAACTTTGGGTTAAAATTTTTTTATTAATTTTATTTTGTATAAATTCTTAAAAGTCAAAATTGCCCTCGTAACAAATATCCCTATAGGTATTAAAACTTACTTATTTTTTTTTATTTTATCCATTGCTTGTCTATCATACCCGTATAATATGTGTTTACACAAATAATTTTAAAAAATTAATATTGAAAAATACTTGTACATGGTTTTTAACTAACCATATAAAATATGTAAAATTTTTTGTTGTATTATACTTCATGAATATTATTTCAACTTGTGACAAAATTTTAAAATTTATGTAATAGTAATGATACATCTTTTGCGTTATACACAAAATAATAAAGATTTATATCCAAATTTTTATACATGCATATATATAAAGCCAATAAGATCATAGAATTTAAATTAATGTGATATCTCATACACCAATAAAAGAGTTAAAATTAATATTAATGTAACATAATGTATTAAACATAATGTAATATCTTATATACAAAAAAAAAGAGTTCAAATTGATATTAGTAAGCATATTCTATTAAACGTAATGTAATATTCCATGCACAAAGAAAAAAGCTAAATTGATATTGATATAGCATAATATATTAAAAATATTACATCAATAAAAATTCTATCATTTTATTGGTGTTATATGTGTGTGTGTGTGTGTTTGCAAAAATTTAGATATAAGCTATTATTGTTTTGTATATAGTGAAAAAAATATATCTTTATTATTATACAATTTTTGAAATCTTATGACAAATTGAAATATTATTCGTGAAGTATAATGTGATTTATATGATTAGTTAAAAAAGCATGCACAATTATTTTTAAAATTATATATATAAGCATGATAGACATGTATGTAAGGAAAAAGTAAGTTTTAAGTAAGTTTTAGTGCCTATAAGTATATTTGTCAATACACATGCAGTTATAAGGGCAATTTAGACTTTTAACAATTTATGCATAATTAAGTTGATAAAAAAAATTTTAACCCAAAAATATTGGTGCAAAGTGTATATTTTTTATATTCAAAGGGCAAAGTATACGTTTCCCCCACTTTCAGGGGGCAAACTGTAATTAACCCTTAAATAAAGTAAGAGTTTCTAATGTTTGACCGCACGCCGCTCTTACCACTCTCTAATCTTCCCCGTTTTGCGAACTTTTCAGCAAGACTCGGTCTTTGGTCCTAAAGAAACCTCCACCCAACCGCGTTTTCCTTGGTTTGATTCTTCTCCTAATGGCAAAATCCAAATTCCAACAGTCTTAAAACGTACCAAAACATTACATAACAAAGCCAAGAAAAGAAAAGGAAACCAAAACCAAGTCATCATCTTCTCTCTGGCCGTGCTCTTTTCACCATGAGAACATCTTCAACCAGACCATACCTATGGCTATTCTTTACGGAAAAAACATCCTGTTCATCACTATAGCTCTTTGCTTTCTTTCTTTTTTTCCCTTCGTTTCTTCACTTTCCACTGTATCAGTATCTCAAACTGGTAACCAGACATTAATCTGTGCATTAATTCCCTCCTCCAGCCAAGAATCATACCTTAACTGTACAAGTTTTCCTCAGGGAATCCACATTCCAGTGAATCTCTCTGCTACATCATTCTCTGGAGTGGTTGGTGGAAATGGTTTCTTTTGCGCTTTGAGATCATCTTCTTCCTCATCTTCAATCATGGTCTGCTGGAGATTCTCAACAAATGGTACCAACATGACCTATAAGAGGATTTATACTGGTCCATCTCTTGACGAATTAGATGCTGGAAATTCTCGCATTTGTGGTCTTGTTAGGACTAATAATCGCCTCCAGTGTTGGCAGTGGCGGGAATTCAATTCCAGCAGCAACAGTTCGATCGCTTCTAGTCTTGCTGTGGGAGAGAATTTTGTTTGCGGGCTGTTAAAATCAGAACAAATTCAGTGTTTAGGAAGTTATACTAATGTCACTCATCATGTTCCTATAGGAAACTTTAGTGTCGTTGCAGCCGGATCTCGTCACGCCTGTGCAATTTCCTTGAATGGAAGTATGGAATGCTGGGGAGATATGGTAGGTGTGAACCCTACAGGGGACTTCCGGTCACTTGCTTTGGGAGAAAGCAGGAGTTGTGCATTGAGGCTTAATTGGACAGTGACCTGCTGGGGAGAAAATGACTTCATTCTGCCTGTTTCATTGCAAGGCACACCATTTATTTCTCTAGAAGTAAAAGGAAATGTTTTCTGTGGTGTTGCCAGGTTAAACTTTTCCTTGTTTTGTTGGGGAAATGAAGGGATTTTGAATTCAAATTCTACTGTTTTTTACCGGGTAGTTCCGGGTCCGTGTAGAAAACAGTGCCCTTGTGATCCTTTACCTGATTATGGCAGCTATTGCAGTCAAGGGATGAAGATTTGTCAACCCTGCATTAGAATACCTCCGGCGGTAGCTCCACCCTCGACATCATCGCCTTTGCCAGGACCAGTGTCACCACCGTCTCAAACGACCAGAAATGGTGGCAAGTGGACCAAGAAAATGGTGGCATTTTTTGTGGTTGGATGCATTGGTTCCGTGTCACTGGCAATAGTCATCTTTTTTTGGCTTTATAAGCATTGCAAGACTAAAGTATGCAGAGTCCACGATTCAGGACCCATGGATGATGCTGCCAGAGCTCCTCCACGGAGCGGCCAAACTTCTAAGGCTCGAAACCAACCCCCAAAGCCATTGGAAAAGAAGCTAAGCCAATTGATTAGTATGGGAAATGGGAGTCATCTAGAAGAATTTTCTCTAGACATTCTCCTTAAAGCCACAAATAATTTCTCAGAGGAGCACAAGATTGGCACTGGAAGCTTTGGTGCAGTCTACCTCGGAACACTAGACGATGGCCGAGAAGTAGCAATTAAGAGAGCTGAAGTTTCATCATCTTCATCATATAATTATGCAGTTGGTACAAAACGTAACCAAGAGGACAAAGACTACGCATTCTTGAATGAGCTAGAGTTTTTGTCTCGCCTCAATCATAAGAACTTAGTCAGACTATTGGGCTATTGTGAAGACTGCAATGAGAGGGTTTTAGTCTACGAGTACATGGACAACGGCACCCTATTTGACCATATCCATAAGCTTGAAAACTCCCCTCTAATGTCATGGCCTGCAAGAATTAAGGTAGCTCTTGATGCAGCTAGGGGAATTGAATACCTCCACGAGTATGCAGTGCCACCAATCATACACAGGGATATCAAATCATCCAACATATTACTGGACGCCACATGGACTGCCAAGGTGTCTGATTTCGGGCTCTCGTTAATGGGGCCTCCGGATGATGAGTCACACCTCTCCATGCGTGCAGCGGGTACAGTCGGCTACATGGACCCTGAGTACTACAGATTGCAACAGTTAACAACTAAGAGCGATGTTTATAGCTTTGGAGTAGTATTACTTGAAATGTTATCAGGGTACAAGGCAATACATAAGAATGAGAATGGGGTACCAAGAAATGTGGTTGATTTTGTGGTTCCATATATAGTTCAAGATGAGATTCATAGAGTTTTGGATCGGAAAGTGCCTCCTCCAACACCATTTGAGATAGAGGCTGTGGCATATGTAGGATACCTAGCTGCAGATTGTGTCACACTAGAAGGTCGAGATAGACCAACCATGACAGAAACTGTAAATAGCTTAGAAAGAGCCTTAGCTGCGTGTTTGGCACCACCAGCGCTGTCAAGGTCTACTACCGGCTCTTCCGTGCTGCTGCCTTAACTATACGTGTCAATACATTGCACAATTTTCCAAAGCAATCACTTTTACTCCCCCCCCCCCCCCCTCCCCTCCCCCTTGTTTTTTGGATCTTAGTTATTAAAACCATACTTTTCAACGATTTCTTTGACTAATTCGTTTGTTGATTTGAGTTGATAGAAAGTGTAATTATGACCTTCGAGGAGTTCAATTTTTTTATTTTTTTATTTTTTTCCATATGCATCCCGGCCATTGAATTTTGTCCCTTGCTTACTTTCAAAGTTTGGTCCATTCTTGTTTAGGAACAGATTCTGCGGTCGTCATTCAAATGGTAAGTCATATAGAAATACATTTTTTTTTTTACATAGATAGTTTGAATAATTAACAATCACAGTGGGGTCTCTTGACAAATTTTATTTACCCTCTGCCTCAGCCCTGATATGATACACTCCCATGATTTCGTCAGACAGCCTCAGCATCACATATTAAGGTAACAACAAGCCATATAATATTGCTCTAAAATGTCTATGAAGATTCTGACATAAGACTTTAACTATCAAAAAGGAAAAGAGAAGCGAACTCCCCATGGCAATTTCACAACAATATACGCTTACTGAGTCAACTCTCTTAAATACCAACAGGAACAATTACGTTTACCTGGTATGTGTATAGCCAAGCGTAATAGAGTTTAAACATCTGCTATCAGTTTTCAACCTCTACATTCATTTTGGCACTATTCTGAACTCAAATAATACGACGCCAAGAAAGAAAATATTGAGCAGCTGAGAGACAATATTGAGCACAAAGAATAAAATGTGCAGAGTCCCAGCAATACAAAATAAAGATGATAAAAATCTGTGTGCCTGAGCCAGCGTTTAGACATGCTTATGTGAAAAGCCTACAGGCAATGTAAATTTTGTATAAATTTAATCAACAAAGTTCATAGTCGCATGCAGCATTAGCTCTAGCCTTGAAAAAATCACCAGCGTAGGTGCTGCAAATCTTTCGTTTAATGTTTAAGTTTGTTACTTGAATCCCTACTACTAGCACAAATATCATTCTTCTATTTTCAACATCATTAAAATTTCAGTATCAGATTGATTGTTCCATGGATATAAAAACAAACTAGCTACTTCAAAGGGCTCCAAAGATATTATCAACATCGGACATAACTAACCATCGGTTCCTTTGATTGTGGAGTTGAGGACATAGTAATTACACTCTACCTTACTGTTTTGTGCTGTTTGCATAGCAAAAAGAACATCTAACCATCAAATTAGCTTTTCTTTACCTAAATCACTGTTGCCATCTTTATGTCATTGTTTTTAGCTATTCTTTTATTATCAGCTTCATCTTGTCAAAACCTCAATAGAAGTATGTGCTATTATCATAATGTCAAGACCTCCTACAAGAACTTTATATCTTAAAACTACATGATTTTCTTGTACAAAGGATGACATAGAAAACAAATAAATATTTCATCCTTAACCAAAACTTATTCGCATTTCACCACATCAGATGTTACCTAAATGATATTCACAAGACTATTTTTTATGCCCCATGACAAATCTGACATTGTCTTTCAACCAACCACCCCTTACATAAGCACTACTGGCACACAAATAATAGTACACATCCATACAGGTAACTATGTGTGATGCTTGTGTGTTTTGGAAAAAGTCCAAATTCGTCGACTATTTGCTAATTAATTGTAAATTTTCTAATTTGATTTCTATATGTTTCAACCATCAGTTCAGCAAAATATAAAATGGGAACGACTAACAGTGATCTTCCACTAAGTATTTACCAGGTAAACAGGCCACTGGAGATCGTACGCATTTAAAATTTTGAGAACTAACATATCATATTGATTTTGCTTCATTCTAATCTTTTGTGCCTCTTCCGGCTTCTTTCGAGTGCCTTCTCTGGTTGCAATGGTAGAAATTTCCTTGCCACCATTCAATCATATCTTTCATTATCTAAGTGACCAGAACAATATAAATCACTGAAAAAAATTGTCTACGCAGTCAAGTCAACCCAAAATTTAGAGTACCAAAATCACTAATACCTTTGGATAACTTGAATGTTAGAAGAATCAAAAACGCAACTTGCCACGACACTCATCATCCATTAGTCTGAAGGTTAAACATTCAATTAGTTCTTTCCGCTAAGCCCAACGCGTATGCTTTCATTCAATTAACAAACAGTATTTCTTAAGAAATGATAGCACGAAAATTTATTAAATTGAGATTGCCATCTTTTCCAGAGAATACGCATGTACATTCAGTAAGATTGCAAGGAAACCGAGTTATGACCTTCTCTTTTTTAATTTTTAATATCAGAATTTGTTCAATTAATTCATTTAGAACTTTGTACTGATTCATATGACTTTAATTTTAGCCGTTGCAAAAAGGTTATGTGACATGTCAGGTTTCTCACACACGGTAAACTTAAGAGTGCAAGATTGTTATAAAGACACCAAAAATTCTGTTGACCGGATATAATTCTAAAATCCAACTGGAAAAATTATCACTCAGAAGATAATAGTAAAATATTTGTAGACAGAGTAATGGCTGGAAAAAGAAAAGCCGAAAAGAAATTCATGGCACACTAAATTTGGAAACTGGACGCTGCAATTGTATACATCCTTGGGTATGAACATACATACAGTTGTCAACACATTGGTATAAAAGGGAGAAACCCCATTGTGCTATCAGCCACAAATCTTGTAAGTACTTCTCATGATATTTTTATCTTTTGTCACCTAGCAAAATCCTAATTTCTCTTCCACAATATTTCAATCTTTTACAAACTTACTATTTTAAGCTATTGCAGATCCTAGTTTTTCCGCCCTTTGCTCCAATAGCTTTGTCAATGCAGAATCTATCTGAGCAAATACAGCCTCCTTCGAAACACTTCCATCCACCTGCAACCAAAACCAGAAAAGAAGGTTCTCCAATTAGTACAGCTAAAGCAACAAAAGCAAACACTAAGACAGAACGAACTAAAAAATTTACAGCAATTGATCGGCTGAAAAGTTCTTTTTGTTCATGTGCATGAACAAAATAATGCAACATTAAAAGTTATGCATATCAAGTGGATACATGAGGAAGAGAAGGAATATTTGAATAGTACAAGGAGGAAATGAAAATAGAGGAGTTACTAAACCAAAAAGATGATAATCTAATTGTTTTTTAAATCAGGTTTCAGTTGTCAAAAAGTTTTCTTTCCCCAACTCATTTTACCCCAACCAACCCACTTACACCAGAGAATCAGACATTTAATTTTTCCAGTAATGAGGCAGAGATTGTCCATCATGTTAGACTCGATATTTAGGCAACACAAAAAGTATGACTGTCAGAAAAGGTCAGCTTAAACTTCCATAAAATTAAAAATAAAATCTAAATCCAGTGAGGCTATGAACAAGAAAGTTATTTATCTTTCATATGCCTGGGACCCCAGGAAGGCCAAAAGATAGGACTTTTGAGATGCGACACTGGTCATTCAAAATTTCAGTTGAAACGTTATATACACCTTTGTACTAGGCAACCCAATACATCTTGCTCAGCATACACGATGTCCTATAACTGCACTAAAACTGCACTTCACAAATCAGAAGCATCGTTCAGTGTTTGCAGTCACGTTTAGAAGAGGATTTCAGCATTTCATGTTCAGAAGAGGATTTCCTCATAGCATTTCATGTCTCTTGTGGTTACTCTTTCAGCATCTAAAGAACTCTTAGACACTCTGAGAGATTGTAGGATACAATAGTCTATTTTTTATTGACCTCAATCAGAGAGAAGTTTAACCCAACACTCACCAATTATCTTCTAGTCCTCCAACACTCTAGTGTTTCTATACAACTAGGATAAATATGTGGCCAGTTCAAGGAAACTTCACATAAGTCAAGCAAACAATTACTTGACAACCATTATAATTGACTAACAAACAAAAATAAGTGAAAATCAAAGCATACAACGAACAGTACATGCTTACACAAACCTTCAAACACAATAAGAGAGAGATCAATTATTGTCAATTTGATAAACTTTCAAAGAAGTAATGGATGTCAGATCTTCTTACAACACCTCAAGAAATCTCACATGCGGAGCATTTTTGGTTTCAAACAATTGTAACCTAGACCACCTCTTTATCACAAAACTGTCAAAGACTTTTACCTACTTACTGAAGCACACCTTAGACATATCCTCTAAGCCTCTTCCACATTCATCCAACACCAACAGCTAAGGTGTGTGATGCAGAATATTGATGCCTAAATAAGACATTATGTTTGGCCTAAGCTATTTACCCTTAAAAAACAAGCCACTACTACAGCCCAAGGTTAAAAGCAGTTGCTCATCTGTCTCAAACTTTGTCTAGACATGTAATTACTAGTAAGACTGCGACTCTATAGTCAAACCTTAAGAATGGAGCTCTTAACTTAAATGGCCAAGGTAATTTAAGATATAATGCACATCTCTAGTGAAGTAAAATCAGCTAGTGACCATATATAATGTACATCTCAGCTTTAAAAGGAGAGGCAACTAATTGTAGAAGAAGACTTTGGCAGAAACTCAGGTGAGATCAAAAACACCTAAGCAGAGTTCCATATATGGCACTGTGGATGAATCAATACAGAGAAAGTTGATGGAGCAGCAAATGTAGTGATTGTAACTTCAGGTTCTTAGACTTGGTGTGATACCAGTTTTCCAACAAGTGATTCCTTACTAATTCTAGGCGTGATTCCTATATATCCCTTTACTCTGTTTCCTTATTCCCAATTCTTGAATTAACGAGATTTAACCATTACATCCTAAATTATCAAATTCAAGGAGGATCACTGCATCACATTAGCTCTGATAGCCAAAATGATGTAGCGGTCCTTGAATTTAAAAATAATCTTATTTCATTAATACTAGCAGTAGGAATTTAATGTAGTAGTTACAATATAAAACAATTGATTCCAGGAACTAAGATACAGGGAAACCTAGAATCACTCCTAGAATCTACCATGAAGCACACCTAATAAAATAAGTCTCTAGGAGAAATAGTATCACACCAAATCTAAAAACTGAATTTTGTTTCTGCCAAAATCTCCTTCAACTGGTAGTTGCATCTCCTTATATAGAGGAAGTGTACATTAAATACGGCCACTAGTTGGTTTTACTTCACTATAAAGCAATTCATGTTACATCACCTTGGCTATTTAATAGGAAGAGATCCAAACTTAAGATCTGTTAGAACAGTCCTAGTCCCACAACCAATGTGCTAACAAAGCTTGAAATAGCAAAATTGAATAATTACTTTTGGTCTTGGACCTTAGTAGTGGCTTGGGTCTTAGGCCTAAATAGCTCATACCCAATAGGATATTCTGCTGAGGATTCAATATTCTGTATCTGTGTAACATAGATTCACCATAATCCTGTGTTCAATAATAACTAGGTTGCTCATCCAGATTAATAGTTTTCTTAAAGCAAACACAATTTCACAGGACCACCCACACGAATTCCAACATTACATACATGAAAGGGGATGCATATGGATTGCATGGCAGTGCACAAGTTTCTTCACATGCCATGCAAAAGAATTGGCAAGTCATATCTATCATCACAATCAAACAAAATTTTTCAAAAAATAGCAATGATGATTATAGGAACCCAGTTTGCACTAATCAGAGACTGGCCATGGAGGTGACGAGAAAGGATTTTGCCCCCTAATCAGTTAAAGAAATGATCATTATATATAAGGTCGAAGTTTGGGACTTACAAATTTCTCAAGACCAAGAAAGTCAAACTGCTTATTGCTCCCATTTGAAAATCAGGATATGATGATCTTATATAATTTTATAGGAAAAACACCAATCAGATGCTCATTGGAAAGGTATGAAAAAGTAGATCGTCTTTCTTTTCTCTTTCCTTTGAATTTTCCTCTCGACTTCTTCTCAATTACCATGAAGTTTTTCTGGTAGACTTGAAAATCCTCTAGTCTCCTTTAGCCTTTACAGTCTTTTTAGTGAGGGACTTGACTGAGTTAAAATGAGCTAACGGTTGAATTCAGTTTCTTTTTAGAGAAATCATAACAAAATATCTTGTTTCATAGAGTAATTGTGCAGTGTTATTAGATTCATGCTTCTTATTCCATTCTGTTGTTAGGAATGCTCATGAAAGGAAGACATTAAGAATTGGAATGTGTATAGCTGCAATTGCATATAAAATTTTCCCAGTAATTAGAATCAGGATTGAACATTTCCTTCGGCTTGGTTCAACTTTCAAGTAAATCATAAATGTACTGATAACTGCACACTCTTGCAAGAGAAAGATGATGTCATTGCCCTAATGCAGCATTGTCATGGAAGTCATTCTAAGAACCAACCTTTAATGAAAAAGCAAGGCATTAATTAGTATTAACCTCCCCCCCCCCCCCCCCCCCCCGGCGAAAAAAAACAACAAAAAGGAAAAAAAAGGGTAGAGGCAGGTGTTGGAACTTTTACCAATGCCCATGTGCTTGAGCACCACCAGGAGAAGAAAGAAGAGGTGGTTTTTTTTTTTTGGAAGACTTACACAGATACATTGGGTGACAATTTTATATTTTTCTAATTTTATAAGGTGTAACTGAAAAAAAAATTCAAGGCAAAAAATACAATTTTAAAACTCTTGTGGGGTGGCCACCCGCACGTGCACTTAGCCTTCTGCCCCTGCCACTCCCCTTCCCTTGCCTCTCCATTACAACAAAGCAAATCACAACCACAGGATGCAAAAACATAGAAGAAGATAAGACACCTCCAATACAAATGAAAGAATAAAAAGAAAATATAGGAGGATATTTTCACAATCCACAACCCTTAGGATATTGACAAACATCACAGGAATTTTCTATTTAATTTCCTGACTCCAATTGGTTGAATTTGAACAAGAAATATGCACAGAGAATCAGAGGTACTTTCACAAGACACACAGAATAACACATACAAGGGGTACATCATATACCTTGATCATAACGTCTTCATACAACGAGAGCACAGATTCAACATTCTGATTATGAGTGTGCAACCGCAGTTTAACCTAAAAATAGTATGTTGTGAGAAAAGAATTGGATAATACTTGCATAGGCATGTTATTATGCAATTATCCATAGACATACAATTGAAAATGGTATAATTTATGAGCCAGTTAAATATTGCAAAGCAAAAGATTATATCTTGTCCTAATCAGAAAATTGATAGAGAGATTAACATGCCTTTTCTTCTGTGTCATCAAACCGTTGAGTAAGCCTCTCTGCAATTTCTTTGGTCTCTGGAGGAGAATACTTTAAATGGTATATCTTCCCAGTAACAGGATCTAACCTACGACCAACGACCCTCTCAACTAGGATCTCCTCAGGGACCTGCAAACATCAGAAAAATGTGCCATGCTTACATCAACAATTAGCTTCCCTCATACATAAGGTAGGATAGGGACAAGAAATATTGCTAGAAATTTCATATACAAGCCTCATGCTTGAAATATTAGCCTCAATCCAAAGATGTACGAAACCAGGAGATGCAGAATCAAAAAACGCAATACAATTTCGACAACGTAAACAAACATTATTTCAGTCCCCAGTCCCTCCTTGACTTCTAATGTTGACGATGAAATGTTTCTTCCTATCAAAACCTCCTCTTCAAGTCCATAAAAGTATCGAATAAAAAGAACAAATTTAAGAGGTAATTTCTCATTTATATCCCTAAACAGTTTGCAGAAGAGGACAGAATTCTAAAATCTACATAATGCTGACAATGACTTTAAGTTTTCTTGCTCCATGTGGCTCTACAGGATGAGATTCATCATCCAAATGATATCCTCTACATACATACATACATACATACATAAATATATATATATATATATATCTAGATATAGATGCACACAAAGAGATTATTTAAGTGATCATTAAGAGTTAAAGGAAACAATAAAACCTCACTTCTAGAAGAATGAAGAGGTCTGGCTGGAAACCATATCCTTGAAGTGCAGTTGCTTGTGATAAGCTACGAGGATATCCGTCTAAAAGCCAACCTTTATCTTGAGAATCAGGTTGCATCAACCGATCTTTTACCATCTGCAACAAAAGAAAGTCCAGAATTTGTTCTCCCAAACAAACAAAAAAAAAACCTGAATATTATATCCATTGCTCCTAGCAAGCTCAAAACAATTCCATCTTAAACTAAAGAAATAATGTTCCATGAGAAAAATATACCATGACAACTATTTCATCTGGGACCAATTGTCCTATCTCCATGTACTCCTTTGCTCGCTTTCCATTATCACTCCCAGAAGCAATTTCAGCCCTCAACAGGTCTCCAGCAGCAATGTGCACCAAATCATACTGCATATATGAGGACGACTTGGTTCAATCTGTTTTCTTCACGGGGTAATCCAAAATGAGATAGGTGCAAATCATGTAGAAAAAATGACATAATGCCAAAGTACATGAATAGAAGGAAAATAAAATCAGTAAACATCTGAATGCTGAATGCTGAATCCATCGACACGTAAAAAATATATTCACTGCATAATATCGGATTCTCTCCTGAAGTTTTTCAATTTTCATGTTCCCCTTGTTGCATAAACATTTTTAACTGATATTCTTACAGCATCAAATTTCAGATACTTGCCCAAAAAATAAAAAATAAAAAAATAGTCATTCATTCTGGCAGCTATAGCCATTCAAGAACTAAAAATAAGTAAATTTACTAATAATATAAATCAATCGTCGAGAACCTGCATTGACAATTTTACCCTTGTTATTATAACCTATTTTTAGAATTTTTTTGATAGTTACATGTAAAAATACAAATAGTTGAGTAGCCAAATGTAATTTCAGCATTTCATTTTATTTTTATTTGCAGTGTATAGATACGATAATAAGCTCAACAACAACAAATCAAAAAATAACATAAAATCATATTAAATTAACAATAAACCCTAATAAAATCCAAAAAAAAAAAAAAAACTAAAAAGAAGAAGGCTTACAAAAACACAAATTGATTCCCAAAAAAATAATACCATTTTTGTGATGAGCTCGCATTGAGTTCCTTTACCAGAAGCCGGAGCTCCCGATATCATTATCTTCAACGGCTCCGCTTTCTTTGCCGCCGCCGCCCCAGCTGCTACGACCTTTCCAATTTTTTTTCAAAGCTTAAATAATTAAATGAAATTAAAAGAAAAGAGAGAAGATAAAGGAATAAAAGAAATAAGTTGTAGCTGCGGCGTCGTTTCGTACTCACCGAGAAATTACAACTGTTCGGCGACGGAGCCGGAGTTGATCGGAAATCGAATAAAGATAAGGAATTATTGGAACTAATGAACGAAATAGTTAAGGGGAGCTGCTTAGGAGGAGAAGCAGAAGTGAAGGGTTTGTTTGGCTGTGCGGAATAAAAGATGCTTACAGAAGAAGAGTAGAGAGAAGCCATGTTTTTTTTGTGAGCTTTTCTGAATCTGTGGCTTCTACTCTCAGTTCTTTTTCAGCGAGGAAGATTAAATAAACGAGCGATAAGTGTTGGGAGTTTTTTTTTTTTTGGGTATTCAAACGAGGAATTATCTGACGTGGCTTTTCCTTTTGTTTGTCCTGAATTTTTGTTTTGATTGAGAAAGGTTGAAATAATCAAATTTGCATTGGAAAAGAAAGGAGAAGAAGTAAGAAAGGTGCAAACGTTTCCGCGTGTTGCACGAGTGGGTATTTAAAGTAAAAAATTCATTACGGGTTGAAATTTGAGATAACGTTGTTTTTTTTTTTTTTCTTGGTGTTTTTGGGCTATCAGCTAAATTTTAGAAATTTAAGTAGGTAAAAGACATAAAAAGAAATAAAAACAGCAAAACTCAGAGGGTTATCTAAATTCACGTGTAAAAGAGGTTACTTATGTTGAAATTTGGGTTGAAAATGTTATATTTCTAAAATAACAATGGTGAGAAAAGGTCTAAAATTGATTAATGAAGAAAACATTTGGCCCAAGAAGCAGAAGCGAGAAATGGTCCAACATAAGAAGCAGGCGCAAAGACCAACAGCAGATTAAGTAGCCCAAGAAGCAGATGCAGTTCAGCTGCATAAACTCATCATCACCTGTTGCAGCTTTGGCTCGTTTGAAGAATCAGCAAAGGGGGTTGGAGTGCTCATCAAGCAAATAAAGAAAAGACATTAGTAGTAGATAGAATTGTACACTTGTCATTTCTTTTTTCCTTGAACTTGTATATATATACTAATAAATAAACTGTAAACCTTTTTTTTTTCTTAAGTTGAATGAGAAAAATTTTCTCTCCAAAAACTCTATTTCTATTCTAATTTTGTTCACAGTATCAGAGTAGGATTAGAAATTCGTAGTTAGTAAAATGGTTGAATTTGGAGTTGACTTCAACTCTGAAGAAATTATGAGTCAATATAATGAAGATCCTTTGTATCTTCAAGGATCAGATCACCCAGTAATGATTTTGGTAATCTTTCCACTGATAGGAGACAATTACTCAAGTTGGAGCAGATAAATCAAAATTGCCCTTGGAGTAAAACTTGAAACTGGGGTTCATCACAGGTGCTTGTGAAAGACCTCCAGTTGGATCAGCTAAAATGAAGCAATGGGAGAGAGTTGATTGCAAGGTCAGGTCATGGATACTGAACTCAATTTCAAAAGAAATTGTCGAAGCCTTCATATACAAAACAACCGCAAGAAAGCCGTGGAATGAGTTTCAGCAAATGTATGGAGAATGCAATGGACCACTCCTCTATCTACTACAAGGAGAAATCAATAGTATAGCTCAAGTGATCAAAAGGTTGAGAAATATTACACAAGATTGAAGAGACCTTGGGATGAATTTGTCATGCTTAATGCCCATACTAGTTTGTACTTGCAGAACAACAAAAGAAGTCTCTGATCTAGCCTCTTTCAATAGGTAGATGCATCTTTTTATGGGACTCAATGACACCTATGACCATGTCAAGAATCAAATTCTGGTAATGGATCCTTTACCTTCAGTAAATAGAGTTTACTCAATGATTTTGAGGGTCGAAAAACAAAGAGATGTGAATACAATTTTTCCAAATAAGAATGAGAATGTTGCAATGAGTGCCAGAGGTTTTGGAGTGAAAAGAGATAACGGTGGAAAAACTTACGGAAGAGGAAGAAGTGGTTTAGGAGGCAGAGGAGGAGGTAGAAGGAGTGTGAATACAAAGAAAGAGTCTCAGCATTGTGATCATTGCAATATGGATGGTCATACATAGGAGAATTATTTTAAATTACATGGTTATCTGGATTGGTACAAGAATTTGAAGGAACAAAGGGGAAAAGGTTTAAGCAACAATAGACAGGTAGCAAATCTTGCAGAGAATCCACTTGAAGTGTAAAATGATTATGCAACAAGAAGCTCTAAAATTGGATCACAGACAACAAGCATAGCTGAGATAGTGCAGCAGGAGCTGAAGAAGTTGTTGAAAGTAAAATGCAAGCTGAAAATCAGGTGAATTTCACACACATTGAGGATTTTGTAGGTATGAAGTCTTATGACTATGCTTTTACAATACTTGACTATATAGAACCAGGATCTTGGATTTTAGATGTTGGTGCTAGTTGCCATATGTGCTCACAGTAAACTTGCTAAAAGACCACAGCCACTAGCACATTATACACCTGTTTACTTACCAGATGGAACTAGAAAACAAGTTAAACGCATTGGTATTGCTAACCTGCATCACACATTCAGTTTAAATGAGGTTCTACATGTTCTTGGTTTTCATTACAACTTAATATCTATTTCAAAATTAGCCCAAAAACCAAGATAAAGATGACTTTTTATCCCACCTGTTGCTTGTTGTAGGACCTACAGAGTGAAGTGATTATAGCAGTTGGTAGATTAATAGGAAGACTTTACTTGCTTGATAGTTCTAGCTTTACAGATAGGGAGACTGGAAAATGTAATCAGTTGCAAGCATTAAAGATGCAAGCAAATTACATATATTCTTGTATTGATCCTAGCTTAATGAGTGAAATTTTGAAAATCCTTTTAGCCAATGGCATCATAAATTTGGTCATGCTTCACCTTGTTGCTCTACAGCATTTACCTTTCCTGAAACCGCACTTGAACCAAATGATTTTAGATTCATTGCAAAAATATGACATTTGTCACAAAGCTAAGTAGAGAAGACTGAAATTTTCAAATAGTAACAGTGAAACCACCTGAATTTTCCAGCTTATACATGTTAATTTATGGGGTCCTTACAAACCAAACTCATTAATTGCAACCCTTTCATGTTAACCATTGTGGATGATTTTAGCAAGAGCACATGAGCTTTTATGCTCAAACAAAGACACAAGTTCTACCAACTTTGAGAGATTTTACCAATATGGATAGCATACAGTTTGAGAGAAAAATAAAAACAATTAGAACTGATAATGGAATAGAATTTACTAACTTAGTTTGTCAAGGGTTCTTTAACCAACAAGGGATAGTGCACCAAAGAACATGTGTCTGTATACCTCAACAGAATGGTATAGTTGAGAGAAAACACAGACACCTTCTTCAAATGGGAAGATCCCTATATAAGGTGAATCTTCCTTCTAGATTTTGGCCCTTTTCACTTTTGATGGCTACTCACATCATCAACAGGATACCCACTCCTGTGTTAAATTGGAGTACACCATTCGAAAGATTGTATAAACAAAAACCATATTATACTGACCTAAAGTCTTTTGGTCATCTTTGTTATGTAACCAATACGTTACCACACAAAGAAAAGTTTGAACCTAGAGCTCATAAATGTGAGTTCATGGGATATGATGTAGGACGAAAGGCTTATAAAATTTATGATATTGACTCAGGTAGAATTTGGGTCAGTAGAGACGTAGTTTTTCATGAAAAGAGTTTCCCATTTCAACAGTTCAAAGAGCCCATACCCCTGCCATATTTACCACTAATATCTACTGAGTCCAATTCACAACCAAGTAGCAGTGTTGAAACTAGACAAAGCACACTTCTAACTAATAACACTGATACAACACCAAATGATACTGAACTTGAAACCACTTTCATTGAAACCACTTTCATTGAAACCACTCCTCTTGAACAACCTGAGCAAAGGAAAAGTACTAGAATGAGGTCTGAACCTGTTTGGATGAAAGACTACATAGCAGGTATGGCTTCCAAAGTAGTTTACCAACTAACAAACACACAAACAACATCCAACACAAAAATATCTCAAAGCAAACACCACCTACTTATCCTTACATAAACCAAAATCTACACAAAGCACATATGTCTTTCTTGGCAAATCTATTTGATTTGCAGGAACCTAAAACATATAGTCAAGCTTGTAAAGACAAAGGATGAACTCATGCCATGCAAAAAGAGTTGGAAGCTCTAGAAAAGAATGGCACCTGGGAGCCAACTCAATTGCCTACAAAGAAGGTAGCAATTGGCTCTAGCTATCGATCTTGAGTCCCCTCTAACACGTACATTCATTGGCAAGTTTCTTAGATTATGTTAAAGAAAAAGAAAAGTTTGCCTACTTGTGTGGAATTTTGGGCTGGTTCTAGAACTAGCAGTCACCACACAGCTCTTGAATAGCGACTGCTGGAAATTTTTTTTCTTTTTTTAGTTTGAAATGCTTGGGGACTAAAGTGCAAAAATGAGGGATTAAGTTGCAAAATAATCAACTGTCACCACACAGCTGGTGTGCGACGACTAAAACAAAAACTAAAAAGTATTCTAGTTGTTAGAGTCATGGCATAGGAAGCTATACGTTGACTCAAACCAAAAATTTCAGCAGCTTTTAACAAAAAAGCCAATTAGATTGTTGACCATGCCAGGGATCCTAATGAGAAGTTCCTTAAAATAGGATGATTTTGGAAATCGTTCCAAATTTAGGAAGTCCTTTTGTAGTGGTTCTTAATTTGTGGCTATCACATTTACGGATTATTTTTGAATGGACCAGGGTCCATGTGAATCCAAGGCGTGGCTCCATCTGGACCATTAGGGTTCACATGGACCCGGTCCATAGTAAATATGTCCCCACATTTACAGAGTGCAATATCAATTTTATGCCATGAGACATCGCATTCCAAAAATGCGATGACTCCATACCAACACGCACCTTGGTGGCTTCATCTGGACCATTAGGGTTCACATGGACCCGGTCCATATAAATATGTCCCCACATTTACAGAGTGCAATATCAATTTTATGCCATGAGGTATCACATTCCAAAAATGCGATGACTCCATACCAACACGCATCCCTAAGCACAAACACAAGGGCACAACGATTAGACAGAATGGCACTGCATTTGTGGTGAAATGGCAGCAAGAAAACGCATCTAGCAAGTGCGTTGTCTTGCTTATTTCAATTAACCAGATTTCCTTATTTTCCCCATCACCAAAATCCACTCCAGACTTCCTTATTTTCCCTATCCCCAAAAACGAAAGAATAGAATTTATTACTACCAGCCAAGTTCATTTTTTATTGAAAGATTAAGAAGACAAAATACCGAACAAGTCCATAATTTCTTGGAATATGGTCAACATTTTAATTATATCCCATATTAGAATGGCATTAAATTCCTAATTCCATAATTATTTTCTTATATATAATAATTTATTTTCCTTATCATTTCTAATTTTTAGTTATTATCTTAATTATTCCTCATTCTATAAATCTTTCTTAATTATTGAAAGTAAATATTTTTTTTGAACAAAAAACCAATACATCACAATAAAACTATATAAGAAATTATAATTTGATTAATTTTCCTATGTAATTTTTTATTACTTTTCTAATTATTTCAAATTTTAAATTGTTTTTTACATATATAAATTACATATTGTTTTGGATCATAAAATAATCAATTCAACACAATACAGCTACACCAAAAATAATCAATTATTTTCCTAATTATTTCTAATTACTAACTATTTTCTTATTTATTCCTATTTTCGTAACTTTTTTTTCCTAGTTATCCCTAATTTTTTATTACTTTACATAACTGTTCCTATTTCTTAATTATTTTTTTAATTATCTAAATTACATATTTTTCAAACCAAAAAATAATCATTACAACATTATATATTTTTAATTATTTTCTTCATTATTCCTACCTTTTTAATTATTTCCCTATTTATCTATTTTACATATTATTTTTCTACTTATTTTCCATGAACTGTTAATTACAACATGATATGTATTCTTAATTATTTCCTTGATGATGCATGAAAAACATTATATGTTTTCTTATAAAATTAACAAATTTATATAGAAATTTACCGTTTTATTAGTGGATACATTGACTATTTAATAAATGTAGGATTGTATTTTTTGTTATTTGAGAATTTTAGATTTGTTCAACCGATGGTGTAATTAAAGCGTCCAATGAAAAGGTGACACGCAACCACACAAGTACTGTACGAAGCTCCTCTAATGTTTTCCTATCCTATGTCTGAATTCAGGGTGCACAGCTGGCATGGTCAACAACAAAAACTTTTGTTGTTTGAGTCACTGCAACAAAAACTTTTTTTTCAATTTTTGTTTGAGTCGCAGCACACTAGTTGTGGGGTGACAATTGATCTAATTGCTCCTTAGTGCCTCATTTTTGCACTTTAGTCCCTAGGCATTCCAAACTTTTAAAAAAAAAAAATTTCTAGTAGTTGTCACATAGGAGCTGTGCAGCGATGCTAATTCTAGTACCCATCCAAAATTCCACACAAATGGCAGACTTTTCTTTTTTTTATTAACATTAATCTAAGAAACTTGCCTACATGCATCTGTACAGACAATTAGAAAAGAAAATTCTCTAAATCCTTCTCTTCTTTTGTTTCTTTTTTTTTTTCAGATTTTTCATTTGAGTAATGTTACAAACACTTGATTGGAATTTCAAACCGCAGTAATTTCCCAGCTTAACTTGAATAATTCTAGGAAAAATTTTGTGGTTGTGTGTGTGTGTGTGTGTGTGAGAGAGAGAGAGAGAGAGAGAGAGAGAGAGAATTTTGGTTCACACCACTTAATTCAATATAAAATCACATGAATATAGACACCAAACAATATATTCGAAAGCTGGAGAGAATTTTAAGCACAAAGTGGAACCTTTCTGTATCAAAATTCTAAATAATTAACTTATTGAGTAGAACCAATCCAAAAAAGAATTGATCAAGAAATATGGCTTATGATCGGTCAATCCTGCTCAAATATTTGCCCCTTCTCAGTTCTCACTAACATTAGATACCAGGAACTTCAAGATATCTTTGTCTTTTAGATGGCATATTTGGTTTTGTAAGGATAGAAGAAAGGGAAAAACAAGCTCAATGTTATTGCCATCCAATACTAGTTCATCCTCAACCTTTTAATTCCTCAAGCATATCTACATTCCTCACTTCTTCTTGCCAAGGAAGTTATGGATTTCAATAGAGCAATTGGACTTGGTGATGGATAATTTGATTGGGAAGTGAGGGTATATGAAGCCCATCTTGCAGTGATATCCCTTGGTGACACTGGTCAAGAAATTCTCAACATGGATAAGGGTGGTGCGAATAACGGATTGCTTTCTTGCCCTTTTTTCCACCAAATAGTGAGGAAGAATTAAAAATTGTTTGCTTGGACACTTTTACCCTCAAATACAGCTTGTACTTATGTGTCACGCGTTTGACTTGACAATACGTTTCACAGAAAATGTGACCACAAACTTGACAACTATTAAGAAGTTCTAAAGGGCTGAGGAATATAATACGCTCTCTTTAAAAGAATTCGTGCCTCTACAAATTTTAACTCTAATGAAGAAGTCCACGCTTCAATTCTTATTTATTCTGTTTAAATCTCTATTAGTATATTTTTAGCCTATAAATAGAAGTATATTTAACTGTCAAATTATTAATAATAATATGACCGTTATAACTATTATTACTAATGGTCAAATTAATTATATAACAGTTGAATTATTATCAAATGGTTTTGAAAACTCATAACAGAAAAATCATTTAATGATTCTATATTATTTGTTTTTTATTAAAATACTCCAACTCAATAACTTCAACGTTTTTCCACTTGCTTGAGGTTCATCCAGCTCAAAAAAATTAAAAAAATAAAAACTGGCTTTATATTAACTCAAGAATTATCCAGATAGATGAAATCTGTACTTTTCCACTTTTCTTGAGTTCCATCCATAAGGAACTCAAATTATATTAGAATTACAAAAGTTCAAATAAACTTATTTATCATCTAAATAATTACTGCTAAGAATGTATTAAATTGATGTATATTAAGACATAAAATATAACAAAATTAGAAGCTTATTAGGTAGTGCATGATTTTCGACTCTGTACTAAGACACCAGCAACGAAGGCTTTGTGATTCTGAAGTAATAGATTCCTTCAAGTGGTCTATTGGTCAATCAAGGTAGCCCATCAGGATTGCTTATATGATTGGATTTTGTTGCTCAAAAATGTAAAGGTCCAAAGAGCAACAGCAGTTAAGTAGCCCAAGAAGCAGATGTAGTTCAGCTGCATAAACTCATCATCAGCTATTGCAGCTTAGCTCGTATGAAGAATCAGCAAAGGGAATTGTTAAGCAAAATTGGATTGCTCACCAAGCAAATAAAGAAAAGACATTAGTAGTAAATAGAATTGTACACTTGTCATTTCTTTATTCCTTGAACTTGTATATATATACTAATAAATAAGATGCAAACCTTTTTTTTTTCTTAAGTTGAAGGAGAAAAATATTCTCTCCAAAACTCTATTTCTATTCTAATTTTGTTCATGGTATTAGAGCAGGATTAGAAATTCATAGTTGGTAAAATGGTTGAATTTGGAGTTGATTTCAACTCTGAAGAAATGATGAGTCAATATAATGAAGATCCTTTGTTTCTTCAAGGATCTGATCACCTAGTAATGATTTTGGTAACCTCTCCACTGATAGGAGACTATTACTTAAGTTGGAGTAGATCAATTCAAAATTGCCCTTGGAGCAAAATTGAAACTGGGGTTCATCACAAGTGCTTGTGAAAGACCTCCAGTTGGATCAGCTAAAATGAAACAATGGGAGAGAGTTGATTGCAAGGTCAAGTCATGGATACTAAACTCAATTTCAAAAGAAATTGTGGAAGCCTTCATATACAAAACAACTGTGAGAGAGTCGTGGAATGAGTTGCAAGAGATGTATGGAGAATGCAATGGACCACTCCTCTATCAACTGCAAAGAGAAATCAGTAGTCTAGCTCAAGGTGATCAAAAGCTTGAGAAATATTACACGAGATTGAAGAGACTTTGGGATGAATTTGTCATGCTTAATGCCCATACCAGTCTGTACTTGCAAAACCGCCAAAGAAGTCTCTGATCTAGCCTCTTTCAATATGCAGATGCAGTTTCTAATGAGACTTAATGACATCTATGACCATGTCAAGAATCAAATTCTGGTAATGGATCCTTTACCTTCAGTAAATAGAGCTTACTCAATGATTTTGAGGGTTGAAAAACAAAGAGATGTGAATACAATTTTTCCAGATAAGAATGAGAATGTTGCAATGAGTGCCAAAGGTTTTGGAGTGAAAAGAGATAATGGTGGGAAAACTTATGGAAGAGGAAGAAGTGGTTTAGGAGATAGAGGAGGAGGTAGAAAGAGTAGTGAATACAAAGAAAGAGTCCTAGCATTGTGATCATTGCAATATGTATGGTCATACATAGGAGAATTGTTTTAAATTACATGGTTATCTGGACTAGTGCAAGAATTTGAAGAAACAAAGGGGAAGAGGTTTAAGCAACAATAGACAGGTAGCAAATCTTGTTGAGAATCCACTGGAAGGGGAAAATAATTATGCAGCGGGAAGCTCTGAAATTGAATCACAGACAACAAGTACAAGCTGAGATAGTGCAGCAGGACCTGAAGAAGTTGTTGAAAGTAAAATGCAAGTTGAAGATCAGGTAAATTTCACACACAGTGAGGACTTTGTAGGTATGAAGTCTTGTGACTATGCTTTTACAATACCTGACTATATACAACCAGGATCTTGGATTTTAGATGTTGGTGGTAGTTGCCATATGTGCTCACAGTAAACTTGTTAAAAGACCATAGCCACTAGCACATTATACACCTATTTACTTACCAGATGGAACTAGAAAACAAGTTAAACACATTGGCACTGCTAACCTGCATCACACATTCAGTTTAAATGAGGTTCTACATGTTCTTGGTTTTCATTACAACTTAATATCTATGACAACGAAGATGAAGATGACTTTTTATCCCACCTGTTGCTTGTTACAGGACCTACAGAGTAAAGTGATTATAGTAGTTGGTAGATTAATAGGAAGACTTTACTTGCTTGATAGTTCTAGCTTTACAGATAGGGAGACTGGAGAATGTAATCAATTGCAATCATTAAAGATGCAAACAAATTACATATATTCTTGTATTGATTCTAGCTCAATGAATGAAAATTTGAGAATCCTTTTAGCCAATGGCATCATAAACTTGGTCATGCTTCACTTGTTGCTTTGCAGCATTTACCTTTCCTGAAACTGCACTTGAACCAAATGATTTTAGATTCATTGCAAAATATGACATTTGTCACAAAGCTAAGTAGAGCAGACTGAAATTTCTAGATAGTAAGAGTGAAACCACCTGCATTTTCCAGCTTATACATGTTGATTTATGGGGTCTTTACAAACCAAACTCATTAACTAGAACCCTTTCATGTTAACCATTGTGGATGATTTTAGCAAGAGCACATGAACTTTTATGCTCAAACAAAGACACAAGTTCTACCAACTTTGAGAGATTTTACCAATATGGTTAGCATACAGTTTGAGAAAAAAATAAAAATAATTCGAACAGATAATGGAATAGAATTTACTAACTCAGATTGTCAAGGGTTCTTTAACCAACAAGGACTAGTGCACCAAAGAACATGTGTTTGTACACCTCAACAGAATGGTATAGTTGAGAGAAACTATAGACACCTTCTTCAAATGGGAAGATCCCTGTATAAGGTGAATCTTCCTTCTAGATTTTGGCCGTTTTTACTTCTGATGGCTACTCACATCATCAACAGGATACCCTCTCCTGTGTTAAATTGGAGTACACCATTCGAAAGACTGTATAAACAAAAACCAGATTATACCAACCTAAAGTCTTTTGGTTGTCTCTGTTATGCAACCAATACGTTACCACACAAAGATAAGTTTGAACCTAGAGCTCATAAATGTGTGTTCATTGGATATGATGTAGGACAAAAGGCTTATAAAATTTATGATAGTGACTTAGGTAAAATTTTGGTCAGTAGAGATGTAGTTTTTCATGAAAAGAGTTTCCCATTTCAACAGTTCAAAGAGCCTATAACCCAGCCATATTTACCACTAATATCTACTGAGTCCAATTCACAACCAAGTAGTAGTGTTGAAACTAAACAAAGTGTAGACACCAAATTTTGACACACCATTATTTTTCCAACATTTGGGGCATGTTTATATTTTGGGGTCAAATTCTAATTTTTCAATAAAAGGGGAGAACAAAATCAATAATCTCGGAGGGCAAAAAAGTAATTTTAGCTGTAAATATTTTTCCATTAGCTTTGGGGTTTTTAAATGCATATTTTTTACCTTCATATGTATTTTTTTTTAAATTTCTGTGTTTTGTTTGGGTTTAATTGGCATTTTTTCTATATTTTGACAGTACAAGAGCAAAATAGTAATTTCACCTCACGAACACCATTTTTGCTCATTTCGAGTCCCAAATTTATTTTTCTAATTATTTAAGCATGTTTCTAAATTTTCTTGTTTTTTCAAGGTCAATTGATATTTTTCCTGTAAATACTGTTTTCAATGGCAAAATTATCATTTCACATTCCAAACGTATTGTTTATCAAATTTTGAGTCCTAAATGCGTTTTTTAGGATATTAAGTTTATTTTTAGTTTTTGGTAATTTTTTATGGCCAATAGCCATCTTTTTGTGCATTTTTGTCATTATAGGAGCAAAATCATCTTTTCACACTCTAAACGCATTTTTGGCCAGTTTTAAGCTCTAATATTTATTTTTTTAAATCTTGAAATCTACTTTGAATTTTTTTGGCAAATTTTGGAGTTCATTGTCATTTTTTGTATTAATTTTTTATTTTTTTTGTGTGTTAAAATAATTTTTAGAATTAAATTAAGATTTTTATTACCGGTAGCATTTTAGCTATTTTGGAGTATTTTTGGAGGCTAAAACTGCTAACTCTATAAATACCCCCCATTTAAAACGAAAAAAAAGGAGAGAAAAAATAAAAAGCCTAGAGAGAGTTTTAATTTTTAGTTTTTTTAGTTCTATCTATTACATCAAAAACACCAAAAATATACACTTTTTCCTACATTTATCTTCAAGTTTCACCAAGAACCCCTAGAACGCACACTAGTGCATCTTCAAGCCTGCATCTAGAATACCAAGAACACACACTAGTACATCTTCAAGCCTGCACCTAGAACACCAAGAACACACACTGGCTAATCTCACACACTTATTCACTTTCTTTTTCACGCACTACACACTCTTCCATACACTTCTTGCATTTTCTCTCACGCACTACACACACTTCCATATACTTCTTACACTTTCTCTCTCACACACTACACACATTATCCCATCCATTTCTTACACATTCTCTCTCACACGCTTCACACACTATACACACCATCTCACACACACTTCATAGTTCCTCTCACACTCACACTCACACTCACACACTAAAAAACACACACTTCATAGTTCCTCTCACACTCACAGTCACAGTCACACACCTGTGACAGCCCCACTTTACCCAGAGGCGCACCAAAGGGCTTAGCGGACTGCCTGCCTAGCTCTCGCCAGGTCTCGATTCACACACTCACGCAAACGTCCGAGCGTACTTAACTTAAAATAAAGTAAACTAAAATAAAAGGTAATAAATAAAATACACTCATTTTATTTAACATAAGATACAATTCACATCGAAAGTTTACATGTCATAATATACATGATTTTTCACAAAGATAGCTTAATACAGTTTGGCTATTACAATAACTAAAACATCTATGATGATAAAAAAAACCAGTTGGTCCAGCTTTAATTTTTCAGGTAACCTGAGTAAAGGAAAACAAATAAAATGGAATGAGCTATAATAGCCCAGTGAATGTCCAAATCATGCAATCATATCAAGAACTCGTTATTTTGGTAATTAAAATAATCGATAAATTAAATAAACAATATATGAACAATTTAATTAACATGTAGTCAATGGCGGATACATGGCTCAACTACGGAAGCAAGCTTAACCGTAGAGGAGTATGTACTGATCATGTAGTCACGATAGTTGGACCGAGATAATAGCTCAGGTCTTTATCAAAGAACATATCAGTTTTTATCAAGCACAAACCCTAACCGCCAATCACCTTATAACCTCCGTACAAGCTACCATATCCAGGGAGATATTCTCAACCCTGGAGGGCCAACAAGCAAACGGGTTCAATCCAGAGTTGGCCTCTTTGAGGATTCACAACTCAAAAGGGAAAGAACATCAAGCCCTAAAACACCCAACACCTTATGTCCTCCCACGTGCAGCCGGGTTGACCATCCGTGAAATAACGGTGAAGTTAGTCACGGTAGTCTCACGCACACACAAATAACACATTGGTCAATGAAAACAAGTAACACATTGCGGAATAGATGTGATAAAGTACACATCTTTCCTCAAGTAGCACAGGTATTCACATAGTAATTGCAAATTTTCGCATAATATTTATCAAATAAAATATCACATTTCATGCATCATGCACACATAAAGACACTCACCTTGAAAGCCTAAGAAAATATCTCGTGAAATGGTCGTGATGTGTTTTTGGACCCTGAAATTTAGAAGAAATAATCTGATGAAAATCCGATTTAAACCCTAATTAATTTAGTAAAGAAATTCAAGAAATATCCCACTTATTTCTAGGGTTTTGGTTTTAGGGTTTCTAGAGTTTAGGGTTTAGGGTTTCATTTTAGGGTTCTCTTTTTCTAGGGACTTTGCTCATTACTAGATCATTTTACCTAAAATTTCTGCACATTAACTCTTTAATTTTAACATGTTCTAGGTTGGAAGTTTCATTTTCCATTTTTCCCTTCTTTAGTCCTACCAAAATTTCGGCGGCATCTCCCCTTAAAATCGGACCAAACCAAATTTTTTTTCCTGCAAGAAAGTCAGCCATCCAACCCAAATTCAACAAGTTCTACAACATCTAGGTTCAGTTCAAGCCCAAATTCAATCAAGATTCCACTAAATTTTAAGAATTCTACTCCAAGAATCTTTACCTAAATCTGCACAGGGTTGGTTTTCAGCCAACTTCGTGCCATTGTTGGGGTCAATCCACTAAGAACCAGGGAATTATGATTACATGGTTTTAAAGTACGTTTATAGGGCTACAACTTTCGTGAAGATCATCAATCCAAATTCCAACTAGAACAGGTTCAAAATCAGCCCTCAAGTTGGCTCATCATCAAAACTGTTTCACGCAGAACCGAATTTTCAGCCAACTTTGCAAACTTTCTGCGGTTAATACACAATGAACCACAGTGCAAGCCTTATACCGTTGGAAAGCCCTATCAATCTAGTTTCTAAAACAACAAGAATCACTCGAATCCAAGTTATCTACATCAAGTTATGAACGTTTTACTAAAACTGGTCCAGTATGACTGTGAAAGTAAAACTTGAACAAAACCCTAAATAAAGCTTAAATAAAACTTAAATAAACTTGAAATTAATAGCAAAAGTTCATGGTACATACCTTAAACAAGCTTAGAACCTTGCTTAGGAAGAAGAAAACCTCACTTTCTATGGTGGAATTTGTCTAAAATTGGAAGAAAAACTCTAAGAAAATGAAGAACAAGAGAGGGTAGAGAGAGAGAGGTTGAGAGAGTCGGCCAAGAGGAGTGAAGAAAAGAAAGAAATAGGCTAGGAAAAATAGTAAAGAAATAATGAAAAGATGGGAGAAAGAATAACCAATAAAAATATTACAAGAAGCAAGTTAGGGTTTAGGCTTTTTAGGCATTAGTTGTAAACTTGGTTTAATGTAATTGGTGACATAAAAATATCTCTTCAACCTAGTAGTTAGTAACATTATGACATAAATATTAAAGCAAAAAGAGAGGAAAATAAGAAAAGAAAATCCGGCCAAGAAGGACAAGAAAAAGAAAGGAGAAACTCGGCCAAGAGAAAAAGAAAAGAAAGAGAAAAATTTCAGCTAAGGGAAAAGAAAATAAAGCAAGAAAATAAGTGAAATTTTTGAGTAAAATTGAGCTAAAATTCAAGTAGTAAAAGGCTAGAAAATAGTAGAATAAATTAAGCAAAATTTAAACTCTAATATAAATTAAATGGTCAAGTAAAATTATTCTAAATGTAATACTTAAGTGTTCTTGCTTAAAATGAAAATCTTCCAACTAATAAATCTAGGATTAACACTTAACCCTAAATAAGAAAAAAAATGTCTCTTATATGTGCATTTTCTAGGGTGCTACACACACTAAAACACACACTAACATACATTCCCAATCACACATAGTAGGCTCACGCAGCCAGTCACACATAGTAGCTCACACACACAGTTCACGCAGCCAATCACATACATACACAATACACACACAATACCCACAATAGTTACGCACATACACACATACTCACACAAAGATTCACACAAGCCTCACACACCACGCGCAAACACACATCAAACATGTTCATACAATCATTCAAACACACATAATTCATGCAGTTACACAACACAGCTTTAGATTCCTGCACTCACACAATTAATCACACATACAGTCCAATCATCATTCCCAAACACCAATTTCCACTTCCAGCTCACCAGCAACCCATGTCACGGCCCAAATCCACCATGATTGGGAACATAACACGCCGTAAAACTTGAAAAGTAAATTTCTCAAACCTCACAAGGCATCTTGCTTTTACTATACCACAAAATAAGAAAATTCACAAATAAACTTTAAACCTCCAGAAATTATTTGATTATATGAGAACGTAAACAAAACCCAAAATATACCATCATACCTTAAACTTTATCAAACTAGCCTACCTTATGGTTGTGCACCACTTATTACATAAATTGCTAATATTCTAAATTCCTAAACTAAAAATCTCTCACGCGCATGCCTCTTACTCATTACTATCTCCATCACCCTCCACATATATTAGTTCATACTCATCAAGATCATCTACAAAAAAACATTAAAAACATGGGTTGAGCATGGATTTGCTCAGCAAGTAACTCTACCTATCCTTATCGAATCACACATGTTATATATATACATACAATTTCACAAGACTCAAATTTATGAAAACTTTTAAAACATTTGCATGAACATACATGATTTGCAATCATACTTTCTTCCACTCATATTCAAAAATTGAAAATCACATTTCATGCGTAGGTTTAGGTCATTACTCAAATAGAAGATCATGCATTCATTGATCTCTGTGTATACAGTCTAGTGTTTAACCCCCACTAGGGAAAGGTCTAGCGGATATGGCCTAGTGTTTAACCCCTCCTAGACAAGGGTCGAACGGATGGCCTAGTGTTTAACCCCCACTAGACAAGGGTCGAACGGATAGAGACGTTGTCCTACCGAGTTTAGTCATGATCATACTTGAGTGGCTTGGGTTACATAACATAAACATACATAGCATTGATACTTTCAGAATTCTTGAACATATCATATGTAATCCGAATTTTCATATACATGACTTTGTGAAAATTGCAATTTATTTCAAAACACAAGGACAAGAAGAGTCACTCACCTAAAACTTCACAAAAATTTCTTCCCGAACTATTTAGATTTCTAACCTAGAAAACACACAATAAATATACTTACATCAACTAAAAGATCTATTAATATTCTGCAACTTGCCCTTGTATCGTAATGACCATGTCGTTGATTTTTTTGTATGAACTTATAACTTTGAAGTAAATTTTCAGAATATCACTGTCTCAGAAAAATATATTTATCTTACTATAGAAATATCAAATTTAAAATCTAAAAATACTGTTAGAAACTTGATTCAGAACCCAAAAACTTTCATGAAGACAAGATTTCGAAAATCTATAACCTTGGTTCTCAAAATTTGACTTGAATCTCAAACAGTAATCTGTCTCAGGTTGATTTTCAACTCGATTTTGAAAAATCATAACTATTCTACGAAATTCGAATGCCTTTGAAAATTTTACTACATAATGAAATCTCAGCAGAATTAATTTCATGTAAAATAAAGGTCTCTATCGAAAGTTATGACTTTCTAAACATCAATGTTAAATCAGCCTGTAAAGTCAAATTTTCAAATTTGTAAAACGAAAATCTTTTAAGAAAACAACTATTAAAACACGTTAAAAATTCTTCGAAATCTCCATAATCATATTACATTCATACTATTTTAAAGTCATGATTTTATTTGAAAATATTATCTAAAGAAAATCGTGAGTTTTGCTTCTTAACCAAATCTCTATGTTTTTGACAGTTTTGGAAACAACTTTTTAATTTATGAAAACAAGTTTATCACGTCCAAAAACAACTTAAAAATATCTTTATCTGACTTCAAAACACTTTTAAAACATTACCAAAAATATTTCTTGGTAATTGAAATTAATTAAATTCGTTTCTTGATTAAAATCTCGTTTTAACATGATATTCTATCAAACTAAATTAGTGACAATAAAAATATCATAACTCAACTTACACAATCAATTTTAACCTGAAATTTTGTACACATATCATCGACACACAAAGGTACCAAACTGAAAATTTTCATATAAAAATAATAAGTACAAAAATAGTTACAAATTTTTTAATCACAACTCAATGAATCACGCAGCCCTGCTGTTTCTTTAAACTTTTAGCATATAAACCCAACATATTTCATCTTTTTAATTTCTTAAACACACAAAATAACTTTTCAAGACATGGCTATAGTACTCACAGTCTCCCCTTCTATAGTTGCTTGCTTATCTTGGCATTCCACAACTCCTTCCCTAAATGCAGAGTTCTCTTTACTCTATATTCTTTCTCACTTTACTCTAAATTTTGCAGAAAATTTTTAGTTGTACGTTTGATTCTAAGATAGATATAATGATAATGCTTATATGATTCCGATGAGGATAAAATTTCTCACTTCCTTCTCAACAACAACTACTAGAACGATAAATGTATATCATAAAAAATTATCTTGTATATATAAAATTTATCTAGAATATTCTATTACAGAGTCCTACTAAATTCATAACGATAGGAAATGTTATAGATAAGTAAATGAAATAAAATAATTAAATTTTACAATTATCATAAAAATAAATATATAAATAAAATATGGGGTGTTATATTCTTCTCCCCTTACAAAAAGTTTCGTCCTCGAAACTTACGTGGTTTTAGTTAATCAAATGGAGATAATTCTTCTTTGCTTCCTCTTCCAGTTCTTATGTGGCTTCCCTTTCGTCGCGATTAGACCATTGCACCTTCACAAAAGAAACAACTCTTTTCCTTAAAACTTGCTCTTTGCGATCTACAATTCTAATTGGGCATTCCCTATATGTCAAGTTTGAATCCACATCTTTCAAAGGTTGATCTTCTAACGCATGTTGTGGATCATGCACATATCTCCTCAATTGAGATATATGAAAAACATTATATACACTTGACAATGATGGTGGCAAAGCTAGCCTATAAACCAAACTACCAACTTTCTCCAAAATCTTATACGGTCCAATGTACCTTGGACTCAACTTTTCACTTTTGTGAAATCTTATTACACCCTTAGTGGGCGACACTCGAAGATACATCCTTTTCGCCTTTTTCAAATTCCAACGGTCGTCTCTTGCAATCGGCCCAACTTTTGTTGCGATCCTGTGCAATCTTAAGTTTCTACTGAATAATTTTAATATTTTCAACCGTTTGTTCTACTAATTCTGGACCAATGATTATCTTTTCACCAACTTCATCCCAATATAATGGGAACCTACATTTCCTTCCATACAAAGCCTCGAAAGGAGCCATTTCTATATTACTATGGTAACTATTATTGTAAGAAAACTCCATAAGCTTAATCATTTTATCCCAATTTCCCTTGAAATCCAAAGCACAACCTCTCAGCATATCCTCCCAGAGTTTGTATGGTACGTTCATATTGGCCATTAGTCTGTGTATGAAATGCAGTACTCAATCACAATTCAGTTCCCATTGCTTTTTGATATACATACCAAAATCTAGATGTAAATCTTGGGTTTCGATCTAATATTATGTTTATTGGCACACCATGAAGGTATGCGATATTGTCTACATAAATTTTCACTAACTTTTCCATAGGGGTCATATTTTTCATCGGTAAGAAGTGTGCAGATTTAGTCAATTTAGTGCCACTATAACCCATATCGTGTCATTCCCAAGTCTAGTCCTTGGTAGCCCCACTACAAAATCCATAGTTATATGTTCTCATTTCTATTGAGGTATCTCTAATGGCTTTAACAAACTAGCTGGACGTTTATGTTCTACCTTCACTTGTTGGCAGACAATGCACTTAGCTACAAATTTGGCAATACCCTTCTTCATACCTTTCCACTAAGAATTTCTCTTAAGATCTTTATACATTTTATTTCCTCCAGGGTGAATGGAATACTTACTATTATATGCCTCTCTCAATACTTCATTTCTTAAATCTTCCCTTTTAGGCACGCAAAGCCTTCCTCTCATTCGTAGATTTCGATCATCATTCACATGAAAATCCAAAGGTAAATTATCCTTTAGACCAACAAGCTCGTCATCATGATTTTGAGCATCCTTAATGCTATCTAACAGGGTAGGTTGCACTACCAAAGCAGACAGAACCTCTGTAGTTGATTCTACAACTTCTAAGCACAACTCATGAAGTTACCTCCCCAAGATAGATACCATGGTAACCATAGTCATCCTACTTAATGCATCAATCACCTTATCGGCCTTATCCGGATGATAACTTATTGCAAAGTCATAATCTTTAATCAGTTCCAATCATGTTCGTTGCCTCATGTTTAACTCTTTTTGAGTAAACAAGTATTTTAAACTTTTATGATCTGTAAACACTTCACATTGCTCCCTATACAAATATTGCTTCCAAATTTTCGATGCAAAAACTATTGCTGCTAATTCTAAATCGTGGGTGGGATAGTTTTTCTCTTATGGTTTCAACTATCTGGATGCATATGCAATCACCTTCCCATTTTGCATCAAAATACACCCTAATCCATTCTTGGAAGTGTCACTATAAACTACAAACCCTTCGTTACCTAATAAAGGTAAGACTAAAACAGGTGCAGACATCAATCTTCTTTTAAGTTCTTGAAAACTCTCTTCGCATTCTGGTGTCCATTCAAACTTAACTCTCTTTTGAGTTAATCTACTCAAAGGAATGGCAATAGTAGAAAATCCTTCTACAAACTTTCTACAGTTGCCCGCAAAACCTAAGAAACTCCTTATTTCCGTCACATTTGTAGGTCTTGGCCAATCCACCACAGCCTTAATCTTCTTAGGATCTACAACTACTTCTTGATCGAAGATTACATGTCCTAAGAAAGTCACACTTTTCAACCAAAACTCGCACTTACTAAACTTAGCATATAACTTTTCTTTTCTTTTCTTTACGTGCTCAGTATCCTCTCTCAAGTGTTTCTCGTGTGCTTCTTCATTTGGAGAATACAGTAATATGTCATTAATGAACACCACTACAAATCTATCTAATTGAAATCCGAAGGTGCGATTCATTAGGTCTATAAAAGTTGCTGGTGCATTTGTTAACCCAAAAGGCATAACCAAAAATTTAAAATGTCCATATCTTGTTCTAAAGGCACTCTTGGCTATCTCTTCTGTCTTAATCATAAGTTGATAGTACCCAGACCTTAAATCAATTTTAGAAAAGACTTTAGCACCTTTCAATTGGTCAAACAAGTCATAGATTCTTAGAAGGGGGTATCTATTTTTAATTGTAATCTTATTTAACTCTCTATAGTCAATACATAATCTTAAAGATCCATCATTCTTCTTGACAAATAATGCTGGGGCTCCCCACGGTGATATACTTGGCCGAATAAACTTTTATCCAGCAATTCTTGTAATTGCTTTTTCAGTTCTTTTAATTCGGCAGGGGCCATCCTATATTGGGCTTTTGAAATTGGCATTGTACCTGGCACCAGATCAATTTAAAACTCAATTTCTCTTTCAGGAGGTAACCTAGACAAGTCATCAAGAAATACATCCGGAAATTCTCTAACTACAGGAATTCTATCTAGGGATTGTACTTCCTTGGCACTATCAATCACATAAGTCAAGTATCCCTTAGCACCTTTTCTTATGGCCCTAACTGCTTGCACAACAGACAATAAACATTTACTTGGCTTTGCTCTAAGCTTTCCCATATTTCCTTGGTAAATAAATTTCTCCTCATTAGGTCTCACGAACCTTACCTTTTTGAATCTATAATCAATTTGTGCAAAATTTTCAGCTAACCAATCCATACTAAGAATCGCATCAAAATCACTCATATTGAGTTGTACTAGGTTAGCACTAAATTTGTTACCATTTATATCAGCCTTGCACCCCTTAAACTTCAAATGAGAGACTAAGACTTTATTGCCATGTGTAAACACATCATAAGGGCTATTTAACCTCTTAGGCATCATCTTAAGTAACTTTGCATATTTTTTTGATACAAAATAATGGGATGCCCCAGAATCAAATAACACGTAAGCAGACATGAAATTTACAGAAAGCGCACCTGTCACTACATCTTCAATGCCCTCAAAATCTGTATCTTTCATAGCGTGTACTCTTGCATTATTTATAGGCTTAGGTTCAGTCGCCTTACTATCCTTAGTCGCGTAATGTTGAAGTTTTGGACAATCTCGAATTCTATGGTCTGCTTGTCCACAATTGAAATAGGCTCCAGTAGCCCAATGACACTTACCAGGTGGCGACGATGACAGACTGAGCTTTCTGAGATCGTACGAGTATTCATTCCACCAATTCTCCTCACAACCTTTCTTGATCCCATATTGCCCGTATTGTTCACTTTAGCCTTTTGAAGCAACTTGAAAATGCCCCTTGGCCTTGGATTACTCGAATCTCCACTAGGCTCAAAAGATCTTGAACGTTTAGCTCTTTCAATTTCTTTAACTCGAGTTATTTCTACTTCAGCCTTCATACTGGCTTCATACATAGCACTATAATTGGGTGTGGTTTCGTTCACCATTTCGGCTTGCACTTCATTTAGCAAGCCATTCTTATACCTTAGCATCTTAAATGACTCATTTGCTAAGATAGTCGGGGAAAACCTACTGATGTGCGCATGGTTGCGTTGCCAAGAAAGTTTTGGATTTCAGGTATACAACTTGTTGAATTCAAGACCTCGTTTGATTCGTGAACCAAGGAACTCTTAATGTGGAGTTGTTTTGTCTTGAATATTCCCTTAAAGATGAGCACACCTATGGAACAACTAGACTAGACCAAGTTGAGCGAGTTCAATTGTTTAACCTAATTAATTCTAAAGATTTGATAAAAAACTCAAGAAAACTCTAAGTGAAGTTGGTAGTCGCCGCAAGTAAGCTTGATAAGATCAAGAGTAGTTCTTAATCAACAAAGAACTAAGAAAATTCTCAAAGAGAACACATGATATTTTTGAAATTTTTTATTAAAAGTCGTAACTAAAAATATGGCCTATAAATAAGTTTAAAAAGAACATTTTAGAGTTGTGAAAATAGACTTAACTTCTAAGACAAAGCCTATACTAATGAAACTACCAAAACAAAGTATGAATTAACTAAAATAACTAAGTCTATTACAACTCTAAAAACTATAAAAATCACCACAAATGAACCCTAATGGGTTGGCGGTCCATTAAGCCCATAAAACCATCAATTGGACTTCTATTATTCAAGCTCTCCATTCGTGTGGCCCATGAAGTCCTCATCCAAAGTTTGTTCAACCCAAATCACATTAATGAATTATTTTGTTTGATCCTTTGAGCCCAATTGCAAAACCTCCTCATATGAGTCCATGCAAAGCATCCTTCATTCTTCTAGTTCTTGCTCTAGTCATTAGACCATCCAAACCTTTAAGCACATCATTGGAGCTCCTCAAACTTGATCCATCATTCTTGGAACGTCCCCCTTGAAGGTCTCCAACTCGGGACTCATCATTACCCAATGTGGTGAACTTATGAGGATACTCTACCACTGACATTCCAAGAGTCTGCTTAAGAATTTCAAATTGTTGCATACGCTGCATTCGAATGGCTGGTGAAAAGAAATGCGCCATAAAATGCTCCCTAAAATGTGCTCAAGTGACTGATGGGATAATAGTTGGTTCTACTACAGTCCACTATTTACTAGCATCTCCAACTAAAAATGGTTTAATGACCAAATATTTAGTCCCTTCTGAAACATTTAGTAACGTAAAGTTACTCTTAACCTCCTCAATCCACTTTTCAGCTTTGTCTGGATCAGGTGCTCCATCAAAAGTAGGCACATGAACCTTCTTCATGCACTCATAGTAAACATGGGTTTCAAATGGACCATGAGTATTCGGGTTTCCTTGTTGATTCAAGTTTCCTTGAACGTTCATATTTGTATTGGTCCTAGTTTTGCACTATGGTGGCCAAATTAGCTATAGTTTGCACTAATTCAAGTGGCATGTTCAATTGCACATTTGTGGTGGTACTGTCAAAATTATTTGATCCTTGAACTTGGGTAGGGGTTTGCTGGTTATCATTAGTCATTTTTCGGGGTCTTCCTCTAGGCGACATCCTCCTACAAAAATCAGATCATTTATTTATACCTTTATTCTACTTTAATTGCTGTTGGGTTAATTATGTATTATAAAACGTCTTGTTTATAAATACCATTACTTTTAAGAAAAAAATAACATACACAAAAAATAAAATAAAATTATTTGCATTTTAAATAGCAAAGAAGCAGGCTTTGGAATGATTATTAAAACAAAAGAAATTCACTTTATAACCAATTTACGATAAATAAAAAAAAGAAATTTGCTCATACGTATAAGCAATTCTAAATTAACTACCAACTCATACTAATCTCTACTTTCTTCTACTAACGACTTGATAATAACTAGCTACTCCACTTGACATTATAACCTTGGGAATTCTATCTTCCTTTTTTTTTTTCCTAAGTACTTCTATGGATCTTCATTAGGGCCCTCATCAAATTCAATATCACTATCAACATTCTCATGAACTTGGTCCTTTGGGGCTTGAGAGGGTGGAACTCGTTGCAAAAAAGTTTGCAACATCTCTTCGATAGCTCCAAGTTGGGTCTCTTGAGCAGCTTGGTCAATTTCCAACTCGGCTTTTAGTTCAACAATTTCTCTCTTTATGTTAGCACCCAACTTAGCTTTAAGTTCACTGATTTCCTTTTGAATAGATTGATCAAGCTTCTCATTTGCCTCACAGCATGTTTTTCTTCCAATGGTCCCTTGCTTCCTCCATATTTTTTAATTGGCACCTTAATTCTTTATTTTCTTCCTAAAAGGCGTATGTTATTATCCACACGTTCGTCACACAACCTCCGCTATTTGAAAGTTTCTTCCCTATCACGTACCCTTTGGTCCACAATTTCACTAAGAAAGGTTGTTGGAATACATTTTCCTAGAAAATTTTTTTTTCTATTAGTACACCATCCCAACTACCAAACTATATATCTAGGTCCTAAGTGTTTAAACCTAAAACTCTGATACCACTCTGTCATGCCTCGGGCTCGCAGCTAAGTCCAACTTTTGGGCTCCGTCCTCGTTAGCCCAAAATGGATATCCCAAGTTGGACTTGAATGCTTAGGCTCAATTTATACATTGGTCTATGTTACTTCACTTTTTCGATGTGGGACGGGGTATCACATTTTTTGGGTTTTGTTTACGTTCTCATGTAATCAAATAATTTCTGGAGGTCTAAAGTTTATTTGTGAATTTTCTTATTTTGTGGTATAGTAAAAGCAAGATGCCTTGCGAGATTAGAAAAGTTTACTTTTCAAGTTTCGCAGCGTGTTATGTTCCCAATCATGGTGGATTTGGAGCGTGACATTGAGAGATATCAGAGCCCCTGCCACCAAAGTCCCCTGCCAACAGCAATACCACTTGCAAAAGAACAACAAGAGGACAACAACCACAAAGCCCAACCAACATTAGCCCCCTGCATCTAGAAATCCAGCCAGTTACCACCATTGTCATTCATCCTAATTCCGCCACCATCAACTACCTCTCAATTCACCACAACCTTCAAGCAGTCACCGCAACGAGCAAGCCATTGCCCGACAACCACATGACCGAGATCTCAATCCCATCACAGCCACCTCACCACTCAGCCAAAATCAAACCCCAGGTCAGTAATTTTCTCAGAAACCAAACAACCCTTCAATCCACCTACAATAGTAACCCCGACCACCAGTAAACCACCAATTCACTAGCAACCAAAATCAGCCACCAGAGTTCTGCTCATTTGTCTTCAATCGTGCCCAAATCACAGACCTGTAGCCTTATGGCCTCACCATAGCTACTAATCACCAAGCCTGCATGCCCCTACTAGTTTGCAACACTACCAATTGTCACCCAAGATGGCCTCCCACAGCTACAAGCCACGGCCTCAAGCTTTGTCTAGTGCAGCAACCATCAGCAGTTGCGAACCCTCCTCCACCCACTGCTACTGGTGTCTCTACCTTCTCCACCCCAAAACCGAGTAAGGAAATCCTTAGCTTTCTTTCCAATTGTCATAACTAGGACAGATTTCTATTGATTTGTTACGTGTTTGTGGATTTTGTGTTCTAAATGGTAATTTAGGGGAATTTGATTGAAAGAGTTTAGATGAGGAAGTAGAGAGAAATGTGAGACAGAAAGAAACAAGGACAGGAAAGAGAGATAGAAAGAACGACAACGAGCTGGAGACAGAGAGAAGCAGAGACAGAGTGAGAAAGAAGAGAAAGTGAGGGGAAAAGAAAGCAAAAATCTGAGAACTAGAGAAGAATATAAAAGTGGAAGAAAGGAGAGAGGTAAGAGAATGAGAAAGAGGAGAGGGAATCGAACTCGAACGAGGAACAAAACAAAGAAACAGACAACTAGAGAGTTAAGAGAGAAGAGATAACAGGGGGGAAGAGAAGGAAATCAGTAGAAAAAGAAATAGAGAAAGAGAAAAGAGAGAAGAAAAAACGGATAGGGGATTTAATTTGGGTAGAACCGAGTTGGAGAAGGATATAGGGGTTTGTGAGTTTTTGTTATTTTTCTTCATTTTCTGGTTTGTTTGGTTGTTTGATTCCATTTAATCTAATTATGTTTTCTATTTTTCTCTAGAGGCTTTTAGTCCAGTTAAGTAAATTAGTTAATTAGACTAATTTAATTTGTTGATTCAAATTTGTGTAATTACTTGTGGTTGATTGATTTATGATTTGATTTTAATTGGGCAATCATTTAAATTGCTTTCGTTAATTTAGATTAGTATAAGGTTAATTCAGTTTATCATTTTACAATTTTGAATTTATTTGGTTAGGTAAAAAATATAAAATTATTATTTTTTAAGGGTCCTGGTTTTCGGTTATTATCATTGTAACCCAGAGACTTTTTATTTTTCTGTATTTTAGTTCTTCATATTTATAGATTCACCCTCCTGGTTTTGTTCCTTGCCAATTAGGTCCTATAAATTGCAATTTAATTTGTGCTTGCTAGAATTATTGTTTCCTCCCCCAATTTTGTTTTAATTTCTAATTTTATCCCCCTTTGTTAGTTAGAATTTTTTTATTTCTCCCTTCTTAAGCTTTATAGACATTTATTTTAGTCCCCTTAGCTGCTAGGTGATATCCTTTTGACTACACTACGAATACTTAGGTAAGTGCACCTATCGTTTCCTATAGTACAGTGTATAGGAGTACCGAGTGTCGATCCCACAAGGACTATGTGAGTATTAGTCCTAACCTTCTTTTTATTATCTAACCTTACAAAGCGAATGACGAATTTATTGGAAATACAAATTAACTAAACTAATTACCTAATTAAAGCACAATCTAGAATTCAGTAGAGAGAATGGACAAAAGCAGAGGCGAATCTAGATGAAAAATACCCTAAACCAAGTATGGTAAGACCATACCTTGATTGATGAATAACCCAATCACTTAGACCCTAGAATCCCTTAATTAGGTTTAATCTTTCTCAAGTATTAACCTCTATCCCCTTGGTTGATTGATTGGAATCTCTTCTCAATCAAAACCCTAAAGAGAAGCATTAAGTTTCTATGGATTCTATGGTTTTGGTTAGGTTTGAATCTAACCGGGGAGACTTATGTGATTCTATCTCTAGCAACCCATGAAAGCCTCTTTATTCAAGAGATGATCTAATCAAATAGGTGATTTCTCAATCCAACTATATGAAATCAATATTGAATCTAAGGATGCATGCAAATCCCAATTCAATAACCAATAAACTCAAGAATAAATCTAAGACAAAAATTGAGAATTCATTAACTAAAGACTCAAATCCATAGTTATAGAAAGGTAGGATTCATCCCATCCAAATTATTCACAACTCAATCATATGTACAAGAATAAATCCAACAAAATACAAGGAAAAGAATGGAAAAACTCATTCTCATGTAATTCTCTTGACTCCTCCCTTGCATCTTGATGAATCTTTCTTGCTTTGTATCATGGAAGCCCTTGAGTTGCTCCTCCACTCTTGCTTTCTTCTCTCTACATCCCTCTAGATGTGTGTAAAAGTGTGTTTCTTGTGCCCTAGAACCCAAAAAAACCACCTATTTCCTTCTCCAAAGAGGTAGGGTTCTTCTTGCAAAAGATTCGCCCCAAAGTGCTTAAAAATGCAACTTTTCACAACTAGGCCGTGGCAAGGCCTTACCTGCGGCCTTGTGTCCTCCCTTTCTGACCAAGGCCGTACCCCAAGCCGTGGCAAGGCCTTACCCGCGATCTTGGTTAGAATGTTTCACTTCTCTTCCATGCAAAAGTTCACCTCGAAAACGGCCGAACTAGTTTTTCCTTAAAACATAAAAGTTTTAGCCCTTTGAATAAGATTTTCAAATCAACAAGAATCATGTCATTTGAAGTTCTGTATGCTGAGATATAGCTGAAATACTAAGAACTGGTCGGAACAGTACTGCAGTACAAATATGCTTCAATAACTTGGAATTTTGACATTTGAAACTTAAGAACTGGACTTTGATGTCTTCATATGAATTGTAGAACATCATCTTAGCTTTAAAATGGCTCAAGAAGCATCTCAATCCAATATCTCTATCTAGAGTTATTACCAAAATACTGAAACATGTCCGAGCTGCAAATCCATTTCTTTCCCATTCTTGTTCTACCATTGATTCTTTGCACCAATTTGAGGGTTTCTTGACTTCAACTCATCACCAACTTTAAATCATCTTAAAATATCATCCAACTATCATCCAAATTGGTGACGCAATGTGCAAACCCTATGAAAACACAAGAATAATGCAAATAATTATCTTTAACACACGATTTAGCTATTAAACTCAAAAATAAGAAGAAATAGCTAAGTAACTAGAGGAAAGCTCATGGAAAACCCTATAAACCTAACCTAAAAGCCTACTAAAAACTAGTATATTTTAGCACTTATCAACTCCCCCACACTTAAGCCATTGCTTGTCCTCAAGCAATGAACCATACAAAACTCAAACATTGACTTAACCAAAGTAAAAGCAAAACATACACCTCAAGAATAACTTCTCAACAACCTATGGAACACAATTATGTAATCATCCATCTCATTTCAAATACTCATAATATTAAGCAAAGGAGAAAGTATTATACGTCAATTAAACAAGTTTAGTTCCATTTCTCTACTTTATTCGAAATTCATAAGTAAGTAGATCCTATAGCAAACAAGTACAACTATACGCCCATGATCCATTCATTTTTCACAACTAGGGACTTTTTCTTCTTAAGCTTAGCCTTTACTTAGAACATGAAGTTGCCTTTTTACGCGAAGATCGACATTGGTCAGATGAAGATCCCCGGTTACTCAAGCACTTCATCTGTCTAAGCTGCTATGCATACTCATAATTCTAGCACCTTTTTACTGCGAAAGTCGACATTGACCAGATGAAGACCCCCGGTTACTCAGTACTAAAACTAGCGGAGTAGAACCTAAGCTTAATTACTCTTTGTTTTTTTCTTTTCTAATTTTCTTCAATTTTTTTCTCAATTTTTTTCAACTCATTTAGTCCCTTTTCCCTAACACATTACCAATCATAGGCACAAGCCATACTTATAAACTACATTCACTACTTAACTCATGAAGAAAAACAAATAAAGCTAGAAAAACTTCACTAAACTCACAAAAAATTTAAGCATAATCCAATCTACTTTACATAATATACTTTCTTCAAAATAAAACTTCATAATCACATAATCACATCCCCAGTCAATTAAGAAGACAATCCTAAAAAATGTACATAATTACTCTACTTGGGCAAGGAAAATTGAAAACTAACAACTTGGATATAGTAGTACTCAAAAAACTTAAGATAAAACATTAATAACTCAAATAAGTTGGACAATTTCTGAAAAAATTTGACAGAGTTTCCCCTAAAATAGGGTCAACCCCCTGTTAACACAAAATTCAGCAATACCAACGAATCCAACAAGAAATTTTTTCACATATTATCCAACAAGTAGCACACACCACGATACAATTTAACCTTCCCCCCACACTTAATCTACACATTGTCCCCAATGTGTGAGAAAGAAAGGAAAAAGAGTGAAAAATAAAAATAGAAGAATAAGAACCAATACTCCCCTTACGTAATGGTAGCCACTCATAGTATGATTCAACTGCAGGCAAAAGATTCAAAAATGAATGAACTTCTGTAGCTGCATCATAAACATAAAAATAACTACATCATCCAAGTTATTTGTAAATGCCAAAATATCCTACATAAACATAAAAATAACTAAAAAAATGATAAAATAATGAAATAAACGTTGGGTTGCCTCCCAACAAGCGCTTGTTTAACGTCGTTAGCTCGACGCCAACAAGTGATATCACGTAACCCCTTGATGAAAAATGTCTCCGGCCCATTCCTTCTTCCTTTTGGGCCAGTTTGATCTCAATCATTGGATGTCTATCATATTCAGCCATTCGCAACTCATCACTTTTTAGCTCTAGCAGTGGTAGAACCATGATAGGGTGGCATTCTTCCATTGTCGTCTTCGTCTCATATTCCTCTAGTCTCTTCTTACATGTCATGATATCATCAACAACTCCATAGTAAGAAGGAACTTGCAAAATATCAATACCACAAAGAAGATTTATGTATAAAGGCTTAAAATTATAGACATGAGGTGCCTCTTGTAGAATGGAAGTAGTAATTGGAAGTGATAAGTCTCCTAATTCTTTTGGTTCACTACGTAACACTTCCTCACCTACAACTTCTACTTCATTCCCTTGTTCTTCTTTAATCGACTCATGTTCTTCCACTTTACTCGCAATTAGAGGGTCACTCAATTGATCACCATTAGACAAATCAATCACTTTCACTAGTTCACTAGGGTTTACCTCTGTGTCACTCATCAAGTCATATTGGTTCCTAGTGTTCATAGCTTGAGTAAATTGACCTATAAGACTCTCAACTGCTTTAGTGATAGCAACAAGTTGTTCCCCCGTTTTCTCTATTTCAAGCCTCTATTCTATCCATCCTATCATTTGATGCTTTCATAAAATTCACCATGACCAATTCTAACTCAGGATTAGACTCTACAGGAGGAAGGTACGATTCAAATCTATACTCCTCTACTCTATCATGGGCTACTTGCCAAGTTGGTTGTGGTTGATTCTCATACTCCCTCCATCCATATGATGAATGATCCCACCACCCCGAGTTATAGGCATTGGGGTAGGGGTCATAAGAAGTTGGATAGTTGTTAGTGTTATCACAATGTACTTGTCTACTATAAAAACACTCATAAGAGCTATGGTTTCCTCCACAAAAAGTACAAAGTAACAACACTAGCTTGGGAAAAAGAAAAACCATTTCCAAATTTTTCATTATTTTTATGAACAATATCATCTATTAGCCTCTCAAGAGCACTTAGTTTATCCATACCTGTAGACTCCACGTTGTTACCTTGTTCATTAGGCCAATTGTAGTAGTACTCCGCCATCCTCAAGTGAAAGTTGCTAAGTTGAGATCCTCAAAAACACCAACTTCTGGACAAAAATCAAAGAACAATTAAGAAACAAAAATTAAACTGAAATAAACAAGAATAAACATAAGAGACAAACAAATGGTTAGAGTAATAAAAATACGGCTTTCCTAATATCCTAGTCCCCGGCAACGGCGCCAAAAACTTGATATCCTTTTGCTACACTACGGATACTTAGGCAAGTGCACCTATCGTTTCCTAGTAGTACAGTGTATAGGAGTACCGAGTGTCGATCCCACAGGGACTATGTGAGTACTAGTACTAACCTTCTTTTTATTATCTAACCTCACAAAGCGAATGACGAATTTATTGGAAATACAAATTAACTAAACTAATTACCTAATTAAAGCACAATCTAGAATTCAGTAGAGAGAATGGACAAAAGTAGAGGCGAATCTAGATGAAGAATACCCTAAACCAAGTATGCTAAGACTATACCTTGATTAATGAATAACCCAATCACTTAGACCCTAGAATCCCTTAATTAGGTTTAATCTTTCTCAAGTATTAACCTCTATCCCCTTGGTTGATTGATTGGAATCTCTTCTCAATCAAAACCCCGAAGAGAAGCATTAAAGCTCTATGGATTCTATGGTTTTGGCTAGGTTTGAATCTAACCGGGGAGACTCATGTTATTCTATCTCTAGCAACACATGCAAGCCTCTTTATTCAAGAGATGATCTAATCAAATAGGTGATTTCTCAATCTACCTATATGAAATCAATATTGAATCTAAGGATGCATGCAAATCCCAATTCAATAACCAATAAACTCAAGAATAAATCTAAGACAAAAATTGAGAATTCATTAACTAAAGATTCAAATCATAGTCATAGAAAGGTAGGGTTCATCCCATCCAAATTATTCACAACTCAATCATATGTACAAGAATAAATCCAACAAAATACAAGAAAAGAATGGAAAAACTCATTCTCATGTAATTCTCTTGATTCCTCCCTTGCATCTTGATGAATCCTTCTTGCTTTGTACCATGGAAGCCCTTGAGTTGCTCCTCCACTCTTGCTTTCTTCTCTCTACATCCTTCTAGATGTGTGTAAAAGTGTGTTTCTTGTGCCCTAGAACCCAAAGAAACCACCTATTTCCTTCTCCAAAGAGGTAGGGTTCTTCCTTGCAAAAGATTCACCCCAAAGTGCTTAAAAATGCAACATTTCTCAACTAGGCCGTGGCTAAGGCCGTGGCAAGGCCTTACCCGCGGCCTTGTGTCCTCCCTTTCTGACCAAGGCCGCACCCCAAGGCCATGGCAAGGCCTTATCCGCGGCCTTGGTCAGAATGTTTCACTTCTCTTCCATGCAAAAGTTCACCTCGAAAACGGCCGAAATAGCTTTTCCTTAAAACATAAAAGTTTTAGCGCTTTGAATAAGCTTTCCAAATCAACAAGAATCACAGTCATTTGAAGCTCTGTACACTGAGATATAGCTGAAATACTAAGAACTGGTCGGAACAGTACTGCAGTACAAATATGCTTCAATAACTTGGAATTTTGACCTTCGAAACTTAAGAACTAGGACTTTGATGTCTTCATATGAATTGTAGATCATTGTCTTAGCTTCAAAATACTTCATGAATCACCTTAATCCAATATCTCTATCTCAAGTTATCACTAAATCATTGACATATGTCCAGGCTGCCAAACCGTTTCCTTTCCAATTCTTCTTCCTCTATTGCTTCTTTGCATCACTTTGAGGGTTTCTTGACTTTAACTCATCACCAACTTCAAATCATCTCAAAATATCATCCAATTGCCATCCTAAATTGATCCAAATTGGTGATGCAATGTGCAAATCCTACGAAAATGACACAAATCACATGTAAATCACACCTTTACACAATTTGGCATTCAAATCACAAATGAGAAGAAATAGCTAAGAAATAGAGGAAAACTCATAGAAAAACCCTAAAAACCTACCCTAAAAACCTACTAAAAACTAATGTACTTTAGCACTTATCACTAGGCTTTACATTTTATTCCCAATTTTAAGTGTTTCATATTTTTTACGTTAAATAAATACCTTGACTTATTTATTCATTTTGATTGTAATTTTAGTACCAGGTCTTCAAGAAGAGGCATTTTTGTCTCATTTTAATTGCTTCTTGATGTACTCCAAAATGCTCTTATGTGATTTTATGCATTTTCTTCATATGTATTTCTAATTTTTCCATACTTTTACGCATTTATTAATTTCATGTTATTTAATTTTAAATTTTATTATTTTAGCAAACTTTGTAATATTTTTGTATTTAGATATCTAATGTAATAGTTAAATTACATTATCGTATTTTTAGCAAAATTTTGTACTTAGATAGCAAAGTGTAATAGATAGGTCGTTTTTACTTTTTTTTTTCCTAAAAATTGTAGCTAATCCTCCGGATGTAATAGTTAGGGCTCATGTGCTTTTGTATGCTTGTGTGCCTATTTGTTTTACCACTTTCCTCAGGATTTGCATCTAGATATCATGCTTATGTGTTATGTGCTCCTATGTGCTCTTATATGTCTTTATATGTCTATTCACTTTCAATTTGTGTTTTATTATTTTGATTTATGTTTTATTAGTTCTTATTATTTTGTCATTACATTAGTCCAACGCTAGTTGTGGTTTTTCTCGCTTCCCCGCTAGTCCAACTCTAGTGAGGATTCCTAGAAAGAGCTAGTCCAACACTAGTACCTTAGGTCATTTTAGTGATAGGTGCACTCTCCGTATGCATTTCATATCATTTCACATACTACTTCTCATTTTTTAGACTTTTTCATATTTGCATGATTTTTTGTATATATTTTATTATTATTATTATCTATTTTTAGTATTTGATAGTGTATGACATTTAAGTTGCATTTTCACTTGGACTTTTAAGATATTTGTGTGATCCGACTAGAAATAGTCGCCTCCTCGTGTGGGAAGCGGTGGCATACATGCAGTTCCCTCCTCCGCGAGTAAGAACATTCAGTCATGAGATATTAGTCTCCCGTACTCGTTATGTTGCATACTCACTTTTCTTCGACCACTTATTAGCTATATTACTATTTTTCTTTTCTTTTGCATTTCATTTTGCATAGACACTCGTGACTCCCTCAAGGACTCGACTCGAATTTCGCAATTAATGAGCTAATTCCGACCAAACCTCGACAGAACATTTTGACCTTCTCGATACCACATTTAGATTTTAGGATTTGCATCCAGGGATCTAATGAGAAATTCCTTAAAATAGGGTGATTTTGGAAATCAATCCAAATTTGGGAAGCCTTTTGTAATGGTTCTTAATTTGTGACTATCACATTTACAGAGTGCGATATCAATTTTATGCCATGAGACATCACATTCCAAAAATGCGATGACCCCATACCAACACGCATCCTTGAGCACAAACACAAGGGCACAACGATTAGACAGAATGGCACTGAATTTGTGGTGAAATGGCAGCAAGAAAACACATCCAGCAAGTGCGTTATCTTGCTTGTTTCAATTAACCAGATTTCCTTATTTTCCCCATCCCCAAAATCCACTCCACACTTTCTTATTTTCCCTATCCCCAAAAATGAAAGAATAGAATTTATTACTACCGGCTAAGTTCATTTTTTATTGAAAGATTAAGAAGACAAAATACCTAACAAGTCCATAATTTCTTGAAATATGGTCAACATTTTAATTATATCCCATATTAGAATGGCACTAAATTCCTAATTCCATAACTATTTTCTTAGACATAATAATTTATTTTCCTTATCATTTCTAATTTTTAGTTATTATCTTAATTATTCCTCGTTCTATAAACTTTCTTAATTATTGAAAGTAAATATTTTTTTTGAACAAAAAACCAATACATCACAATAAAACTATATAAGAAATTATAATTTCATTAATTGTCGTATGTAATTTTTTATTACTTTTCTAATTATTTCTAATTTTAAATTGTTTTTTACATATATAAATTGCATATTGTTTCGGATCGTAAAATAATCAATTCAACACAATACAGCTACACCGAAAATAATCAATTATTTTCCTAATTATTTCTAATTACTAACTATTTTCTTATTTATTCCTATTTCGGTTACTACTTTATTCCTGTTTTCGTAACTTTTTTTCCTAGTTATCCCTAATTTTTATTTTTTACATAACCGTTCCTATTTCTTAATTATTTTTAATTATCTAAATTACATATTTTTCGAACCAAAAAATAATCATTACAACATAATATATTTTTAATTATTTTCTTCATTATTCCTACCTTTTTAATTATTTCCCTATTTATCTATTTTACATATTCTTTTCATACTTATTTTCCATGAATTGTTAATTACAACATGATATGTTTTTTAATTATTTCCTTGATGATGCATGAAAAGCATTATATATTTTCTTATAAAATTAATAAATTTATATAGAAATTTACCATTTTGTTAGTGGATACAGTGACTATTTAATAAATGTAGGATTGTATTTTTATTATCTGAGAACTTTAGATTTGGTCAACCGATAGTGCAATTAAAGCATCCAATGAGAGGGTGACACGGAACCACACAAGTACTGTACGAGGCTCCTCTAATGTTTTCCTATCCTATGTCTGAATAAGGGGTGCACAGCTGGCATGTTCAACAACAAAAACTTTTGTTGTTTGAGTCACATCAACAAAAAACTTTTTTTTCAATTTTTGTTTGAGTCGCCGCACACTAGTTGTAGGGTGACAATTGATCTAATTGCTCCTTAGTGCCTCATTTTTGCACTTTAGTCCCTAGGCATTCCAAACTTAAAAAAAAAAAAAATTCTAGCAGTTGTCGCTCAGAAGCTGTGTAGTGAAGCTAATTCTAGAACCCATCCAAAATTCCACACAAATGGCAGACTCTTTGTTCTTTTTGTTTTTTTTTATAACATTAATCTAAGAAACTTGCCTACATTCATCTATATAGACAATTAGAAAAGAAAATTCTCTAAATCCTTCTCTTCTTTAGTTTCCTTTCTTTTTTTTTAGATTTTTCATTTGAGTAATGTTACAAACACTTGATAGGAATTTCAAACCACAGTAATTTCCCAACTTAACTTGAATCATAGCCAAGAAAAATTTTGCGAGAGAGAGAGAGAGAGAGAGAGAGAGAGAGAGAGAGAGAGAGAGAGAGAGAGAGAATTTTGGTTCACACCACTTAATTCAATACGAAATCACATGAATATAGACACCAAACAATATATTCGAAAGTTGGAGAGAAATTTAAGCACAAAATGGAATCTTTCTGTTTCAAAATTCTAAATAATTAACTTATTGAGTAGAACCAATCCAAAAAAGAATTGATCAAGAAATATGGCCTATGATCGGTCAATCCTGCTCAAATATTTGCCCCTTCTCAGTTCTCACTGACATTAGATACCATCAAGGAACTTCAAGATATCTTTGTCTTTTAGATGGCATATTTGGTTTTGTAAGGATAGAAGAAAGTGAAAAACAAGCTCAATGTTATTGCCATCCGATACTAGTTTATCCTCAACCTTCTAAGACTGTACAACAGTGGCTTCCTCAAGCATATCTACATTCCTCACTTTCTTCTTGCCAAGGAAGTTATGGATTTCAATGGAGCAATTGGACTTGGTGATGGATAATTTGATTGGGAAGTGAGGGTATTTGAAGCCTATCTTGCAGTGATATCCCTTGGTGACACTGGTCAAGAAATTCTCAACATGGACAAGGGCAGTGCGAATAACGGTTGCTTTCTTGCCCTTTTTTCCACCAAATAGTGAGGAAGAATTAAAAATTGTTTGCTTGGACACTTTTACCCTCAAATACACCTTGTACTTATGTGTCACGTGTTTGACTTGACAATATGTTTCATGAAAAATGCGTTTGACTTGACAATATGTTTCACAAAAAATGTGACCACAACCTTGACACTATTAAGAAGTTTTAAAGGGTTGAGGTATGTAATACGCTCTCTTTAAGAGGATTCGTGCCTCTACAAATTTTAACGCCAATGAAGAAGTCCACGCCTCAATTCTTATTTATTCTGTTTAAATCCCTATTAATATATTTTTAGCCTATAAGTAGAAGTATATTTAATTGTCGAATTATTAATAATAATATGATCGTTATAACTATTATTACTAACAGTCAAATTAATTATATAACAGTTAAATTATTATCAAATGGTTTTGAAAACTCGTAACGGAAAAATCATTTAATGATTCTATATTATTTGTTTTTCATTAAAATACTCCAACTTAGTAACTTCAACGTTTTTCCACTTGCCTGAGGTTCATCCACTTAAAAAATATCAAAATTGGCTTTATATTACCTCAAGAATTATCCAGATGGATGAAATCTGTACTTTTCCACTTTTCTTGAGTTCCATCCATAAAGAACTCAAAATTATATTAGAATTACAAAAGTTCAAATAAACTTATTTATCGGCTAAATAATTATGCTAAGAATGTATTAAATTGATGTATATTAAGACATAAAATATAACAAAATTAGAAGCTTATCAGGTAGAGCATGATTTTCGACTCTGTACTAAGACCCCAGCAACGAAGGCTTTGTGATTCTGAAGCAATAGATTCCTTCAAGTGGTCTATTGGTCAATCACGGTAGCCCATCAGGATTGCTCATATGATTGGATTTTGTTGCTCAAATATGTAAAGGAGAGCATGGGATAAGATGATAAGGCTAAATGGATATTCATTTTTGATATCTTATGAAAGCAGAAAAGTGGAATATTTCTTAAACTATATCGTGCCCAATATGGTTTAGGTTTCTTGGTAACAGAAAAAGTGCATTCAGAAGTAAATCGTAGTCAAAGAAAGGGAAGTCAGAATGAAACGGATCCAATTTATGTTGAAGAGCAAGCGGGACATCTTTTCTTTCGGCTTACTCTATTTCAATATGGGTTACTTTAGAGGCGCCTTATTGATTACTTTACGTGGTATACACTTTGTCCTAAAGTAATATTATGTTGTTAGCTTTTTTTTTTTTTTTTTTTTTTTGTCAATAGTCAACGGTATACTATTTTACTTCTCACTTACACTATAGGAGAGGAACTCAACTGAACTCCAAGGGAACCGATGGGGACTGAACCACTATCGAACAAAACGGGTGCATTATGCATCTATTTGGATTTTGATAGAAAGTAAGATTTGAACCCTTGACCTCCTACCCCACATAGCCTTTAAGGGCTTTTATGGTGGCCAACCCAACCAAGTTGGGTTGGTTTATTATGTTGTTAGCGTGCAACATTTTTTTTTTTTGTAAAATTAAAGAAATACTAAATTCGAAGTTTTTTTTTGAACTTTTCAATCAGAATATTTTTACCAATAAATTAAAGAAATTAAACTCACAAGCACAAGAATCAATTAATGGAAAAATGGCTCTATTTTTAGTTGTGAAATCATTTTCAAGGAACCCATTCAAATCATGATTTAATTTCCACCAATCAACCACATGCTTTATTTAAGAATTTTAATTCCATCGGTGATAAAATGAAATTGGATGCAAATTTCTAATCAAAGTTATGCTGAGAAGCAAGTGTAAACTATATTTAAAAAAAGATGCCTAAGTTTCGCAGATAAGTTAATAATTTTGGCTACATGACAAATTTTTTATCACATTTGAACTATTAGTAAAGACCCAAGTACTTTCCTTTACTACCAACTTCACGGTTGTTTTCTTTTTTTTCCCATCCAAAATTCAAAAAAGCAATGACTCCAAGTAAATATGTTTTGGAGCTTGGAAATTGTCACACCCCGTGCTCAGAGTATAACACCCACCATGTCAAGACTACGCTGTGACATAAGGCTAGCAAAACAAGAACTTAAACTGTCCAAAATAATCATTTCATTGAACTTTACTCAAATACAAAGTCATGTAATACGTTGCAAAGATAATCCTAAACAAAATAAAGAGTTCTTCCTATCCACTTCTACTAAGATCACAAAAATACTTCTAAGTGGAAGGCTCTATAGAAAAATAATATGAAATCTTTGTTTTGTATCACATCCTATCCCCAGAAGCTAGTACCACGAGTCAGTCCAATCTTCTTCTACAAAATCATCATCCTCTGCATATAACAATTGGGGGGGGGGGGTGAGCAATACAATTACTCAATAAGTGGTAAGAGTACTCCCTATGGTTTAAGAGTGTTACTCATACATATACAGTTCATAACCAAAGTTATTATCAAATCTAAACACAAATGTAACATGGCCAATAGCATATTTTTGTCAAAAGCATACATTTCTATGAACAAACCAATGAGTTTTATCAAATGATTCCAATTGACTCTGGATATCCAATTGTTAACTATTATTGGTTAACACGGTCCCAAAACCAACTTTAACCGGTTGGTGTGGCCCCAAAACTAACTTTAACCGGTTAGTATGGTCCCAAAAACATCAGTCATATAATTAAGGAACTAGTCCCGTCAAAGGAGTATCACAATTAAGAACTCAATCAATTCATTCATACAAACATTCATTCAAGTAGGTCACATTATCATTGTCAAAAAAAAAAAAAAAAAAAAAGTAGGTCACATTATCACTTTTATAAACAATTGCAAATAACCACCATTAAGCCATACATTTATATCGTAAATAGTCATTTCAAAACATTTAGCATTTCATAAAACTTATTTTCAAAAGATCAAAGAGTACAAGCCCCACTTACCTCGATTCGGGCTAACTAAGATAATCTGAATAGGAAGGGTCAACGTCTTCGCCTAAAACACAAAGCAAACACTCAATCAATAGCTAGTTCTATCAAAGATCAAGGCTAAAGCTTAATTCTAACTTATCACGCAAAACAGAGCAAAAAAAGGAAAACTGTTATGACCTGTAGTGTTAGCCGCGGCGCGGCACACGTCGTGGCTCACAAACAGTGACCAGCCCCCGTCCCAGCCGCAGCACAGCTGGTACTGCGGCTCAGGTCAGAGATGGGAGGCAACCCATCTGCGACGTCATCCGCGGCGTGGCTCACGCCGCGGATAAGGTCAGAGAGTTGCTCCTTACGAGCCGCGCTCTCATCCGTGGTGCGGGTGGCACCGCGGATGAGCCCAGAAAAACGACCTGCAACCCTACGACATACCCAAAACCAATTCCAAACTTCCCAACTCCATCTAACACCAACCAATCACCAAAACTACTTCAAAATGGCACAAGAAACCAAGTAAACATCACATTACTACCCTCCAAACACAAATCTCTACAATGATTCATTAACATCAAACATTAAAGCACATCCATCTAATACCTACCAATCACACCATCACCACCATCTAATACCCAATCCTTAAGACATACACCTCAAATCTTCCTAGCTAGACACTTAATACATGCTCTCTACTTCTAATTTAAAGGTCTAAGAGGGGAAAAGAAGAATTACCTTGATTAGAAGATGGAGTGACACTTCTTACTCCTTCACCACTTGCTTGTCCTTGCAAGTCCTCACTTTCACCTCCTTTTTCAAGAAATGAAAACAACTAGTAATGATAAGAAGATTAGAATTTGGGTAGAAGAAAGAAATGAGATAAAATGGGAAGAAATGGGAGAAAAGTCCTAAAACAATTGGGATATAGATTCTTAAAATTGCAACTAAGGCCCTCAACTATTAACTAATCATCTACCATGCACTCAATATTGGCAATTTACAAAAATACCCCTAATAAAAGGCCTTGGTGTTACAGAAATATTGTCCAAAAAGTATAGAAAAATGATCATCTAGCGCTATTGTGCTGCAAAATTAAAAAAAAAAAATGATCACTACAAGTGAGGTAGTTACAAAAAAAAAAAAAAAAGTATGAAAAATACATTAATGTATGCTTGATTGTATGAACGGATGACATGTTCATGAAACATTTAAAAAAAATAAAGAAAGTTTTTATTATGAAGATCATAAAATTTGGCAGATAAATGTACTTAATAATGTCAAAATAAACTTAATTTGCTCTATAAATACATTCACGGGAAAATTTTATGTATAATTACATCAGTATAGTCTAAAAAATATTTTCCGAAGAGGTCAACATCATTAAAATAAAAAAGTAATGAAGAAAAATTCATATGGATTGCTTAGATGAAGTTAATGATTTGTGTTAGTTGATTATCAAAATTGAAAGTTTGAATGAATTGGTAGTTCTTTTCCCAAATAATTGCATTATTACAGCATTAAGATAATATACCCTCCTTATCAGCTTTTGCACAAAATGAAATGGAAAGGAAAAAAGAAAAGAAAAGAAAAGAAAAGAATGGATACCAAAAGAGCACAATATATATTGATATACCATTAAATTAAACAGCACTTTAATTTGAAAAAAGATATGCTTATTTTCCTTTTTAATTATGGTAGAATGTTTAGTTGTAATTATTATTTCTACACTATTTTTGGAAAGAATGATAAACTTGAGCAAGATTTATAAATTATGGGGTTTGAATATTTTGTGTTCCCTGCATTTATGGTATGTTACATTTTTGAACTATTTGATTATAAGCAATTGAATAGAATTAACAAATTTTGTTATCAAATACTATAAAACTTCAGGAATAATAAATTTTAAGCAATTAAAATAATTCAATAGTCTAAGAGAAAAGGACTCACCATACATTTCCTTTTAATTATCAACAAAACTGGACAGCATGCTTCTTTAGCGACTTAATTATTTCTTATTTATACACTCAAACTTTTATTTCGTCGTATTATGTCCTTAGCTGCTTCTTGCAGTATAATTTTTTAAAATATTTGTAGCAGTTTTGCCAATTTGAAAATTGTAGAAATCATACATTCTCAGTTGTTGTCCACGTTTACTACTTGGTAATATATTCTGCTCGTACTTCTTTTGATGGAAAACGGTGGAAAGATGTTTGAAATAAAATTGAAGTCATAAATTGAGCAGTTAAAAATGCATAAAAGGCAGCAAAACCAACTCAACAGAAATATAAAGTATACAGTTCCATGTAAGAAATTCAAAGACGTGTTCAAAATTCAGCAAATTAAGTGAAAAATTTTTATTTAAAAATTTGTAAGCAAATTATATAATTCTTATAATATTAAGTGAGTAATTTTGTTATAAAAAATGCTGAATTAAAAAAGTTTTTAATCCAGTAATTTTCAGTATTAATTTGATTTATCAAATATTTCCTTACTTTCTAACTTGTGCTGCTCTTGGCTGAACTCTACTCTATTCTAAACAGGAAATGAATAACTTTTTTCTTTTTTAATTTTTGGATAAGTTGGTAGTAGGATTCCATATAAAGCTCTTATGATACAATCAATTTGATTTTCATTTAAAAAGACTTGTTTCTAAATTGAAAAGAGAATTTTCACGAGACTTTGAACAAAAGTAAGCATCTGTCAACCTAAACCCTGCCATTGTTTCCTTGCAGTTTCTTTTTTAGTCTTTATATTTTCCGTTTAAGGTATCTGCCTTCGCAACAATTATCATTTTCGTAGTTGCAAATTTGGAACACGAATTTTTTGCAGTGCTTAATGCATACATTTTTAGCCCTTTTCCGTTTGAAACATAATTTCTTTATATTTTGCACACTTAATTTTTGTGCCTGGACGTGATCTATATGATCAGAGAAATCATATTTATGCATGACGGTGGTATGACTGTATGTGTTTTGAAGTGGGGAAAACAAGTTTTGACTTCGTTAGAATTTCTTTGTTTCTGTGCTGACCCCAAGAAATTTTTTAATATTTGGTAAAGTGTGCGCAATCATTTTCTAATTCACAGATCAAAAATAACTAGTTGACTTGCTTTTTTGGTTGCTTTAAAAGGAAAATAACGTGTTCACTTGGAGAAGTATATAAACAGTTCAATCCATTGATCCATCTTGGAAACAATACCACATTACTTCAATCGAAAATAAAAGAAAATGAGTTCTGAAACCTTGAAGCTTCCCATCATTGATTTCTCCGATCAAGAGCTGAAACCTGGAACTCCTGCATGGAATTCCTCGAAAATTCTAGTCCGAAAGGCCCTTGAAGAATATGGCTGCTTTGAAGCATCATATCCTAAAATCCCACGTGACCTTAGAAAAGCTATTTTTGATGCTTTAGCCGAGGTTTTTGAGCTTCCGGTTCAGACCAAACGGCAAAGCAACTCCGACATGCCTTCTCGAGCCTATAGTGGACAACATCCAAAGATTCCCCTCTATGAAAGCCTGGCGATTCAAAACGCCAATGTCCTTGAAAAGTTTGAAAGCTTCAGGCCGGAAGGAAACCCAAAATTTAGGTACACAACTTTTCTCCAATTTTATCACTCTCTCTCTCTCTCTCTCTCTCTCTCTCTCTCTATACACACACACACACACACACACACACACATATATATCTCATTTGGTTTCACAATATCAAAATTCTTTATCCTTCAAAGAGAAAGGGGAGCCAATGAGACAAATATCTACACGATGACATTAATCATTATTTCAAAATATTTTAAGAGTTTTATTTGGGGTAGTTGAGGGAATTGTAATAGGATTACAATTTTCTTTTGGAGAGGAACTAGGTAAGAATCCTTAACTTGTCGGAACTGAGTTGGGGTTTCAAATAAATAGCAGTTTTCTGGTCATTTCTTAAATAAAATGAACATAAAATATTTCTGCTCTACTGGGATAAAAGGAAAGAAATAACCATTTCCTTCACGTATTAATTAACTCATATGACCAAGTTGTTAATGGATATATATAGTTGAATTCTTGAAGGGATTAAGCTAGAACGTTCATAATTGTAAAAGTGACATTTCAGATAGCTTTGAGGGTTGGAATTATCCCTTACATGTAATACTCCAAAAGCCCTTAAAAACTTTAAACCTTCATTTCGTCATCCTTGTCATCTTCGTTGTTTTCTTTCTTGCATGCAAGTTTCATTTTTTCATTTTTAATGTTATCAGTTGTTTTACGTTTTTGGCAGCAAAACTTTACACTATTACGCGTAGAAACTTACTGAACTTGAACAATTGGTGAGAAGAATGATTTTGGAGAGCTTGTGTACTTGGATGAGCAATTGGAATCCACAAGCTACATTTTGCGTATCATAAAGTACATAGGGCCACAAAGTAATGAGTCCAAACTTGGTTTAAGTACACATACAGATACGAACATGCTCACTATTTTATGCCAAAATGAAGTAAATGGTTTAGAAGTGGAGACAAGGGATGGCCGATGGATTTCTGTCCAACCTTCGCCCGATGCCTTTCTTGTCTTGAGCGCTGAATCCTTCAATGTAAGTTTTCCAACTTCGCCAGAAGCTTTTTCTATATCCGCTTTATGTTTGCAAAGTGAAATCGAAAATTGGAATTAGGGGTGAAATGCAATTTCTATCCAGCCCCTAATATTTGAAAGTGTGACTAAACTAGTCTCCAAATTTTCAACAAAAGCAAATCTGATCTTCGCTAATATTTTCAGTTTTAGCCGAAAAAGGATAATTAACCAAAATTCAAGAATGGCTGATTGTCAATATTAGATTGATATTAGTCAAAGTTTTGATTTTACATTTTTTCTATAATGTCTAGATTTAGATCAGTACGGTCCCTTAAAATTCAAATAATTATAATTGACAATTTAAAATGGTATGACATGCAAATTGAAGTAAACGGATATCAGATGGTACCGAGAACCCATATAAACCAAAACGTGAAAACATTAATTAAAAGTTCTTTTTCTTCTTGTTTATTATTTTCAATTATTCATTTTTTTATACCGGTAACTGCTCACGCGTTTGTTCTCCTTTGCTTACTTTGAATCATTCGCTCAGTTTTATTGTGAAATTTGTATTGCTTGTCCTTACAGTATTATAAATTATTAACTGATCATGAGTGCTAAAATATTTTCACTTTTTATTGCAAGTATATACATTGCTTAAAAATATGAGTAATTTATATTATATCAAAAAATTTCAGTCATCTTAATTCTTTTTGTTGCAATAGGCTATCAATTAACGTTCAAACAAATGAATTTTTTTTATAGAATTGTTTGGTTTGTTTAATATATCAATGTAATTGAACATTAGACGAAATACTTGAAAAAAAATTATTAGAGTGCTATATTTTAATAGAAAGGTAAGTACAAGAAAAAAAATAAAAAATCCCCGTCACATTGGTATCACTTTTTGAAAGACGGTATTTAATGCAAATCACAAACCCAAATTACGGCAGTTTGGAAGGTACATCCACAAGTCATGTTAGAATTTCTATGGTAGTAGGTAATAGTAGGTAGAATAACGTTATATTATACTTAAAATTTTCCTTCTCTTCTAATAATACTTTGTGATTTGTTGTCAACAAAGAGGAGACTCATTCGGCAAAAGAAAGTACTTGTAGTCATATGAAGTGCTTTTAGGGATTTTTGTAAAAAGTTTTGAAAAAAAACATTCTTTGAGATACCACTTGGTAAGTACTTTATTGCTGAAACCAAAGCTAGGTATAATATTGAATACCATATATTTACATGAATTATACAACTTTTGAAAAGCTTAAAAGTTTGGCAAAAAATACGAGTTTGGCAAGATTATTCTTATAAATTCGTACATGAATGATACAAATATAATTGAAATTATTGGAAATAGAAATATGGGTGAATATACAATAATTTTAAGTTGTTATGATATGTTAACAACAATTTTAACTCATCCTTTGGGTATGGGACAATAACTTAATTAAGATTTTGGCATTTTATTGGTTGCATATGTATAAATGCATTAAAAACTATTTTGTATACAACACAAAAGATGCGTCTATTCATAATTCTTCAACAAATTAAAGAATTATTCATAAAATTATTATTGCAAAAGTTCAATCCATGTTTTGTATGATTAGCTGAAAAGTATTAGTACTTCTTGATATATTCATGAAATGTACTTAATACGGAAGCTCTTTTGACTTGTACAAACGAACGTGTATTATGGAAGCATAATTCAAGCTTCTACTAAATAGGATTGAAATAATTCATTATCTTTAATTTTATCCATTAGGTGGTATCTACGATCAAAATTATTATTCAATTAACTTTTCCATATTTTGGTCTTATAGGGGTTCCGAGCGTACATCTGACATACATTTAATTCAATTAGCATAGTTTGATCTTAAAATTCTAACATAACTATTTGAACTTAAGGACTAAACTAATTCAAAAAACCATTTGAACTTAAGGACTAAACTAATTCAAACACTAAACATTGTGGGACAAAAAAAGGCAAATTTTAAACATCATTTTAATTTAACTGTTTTTATTGTGAACTTCCGTTATTGTTGAATGTTAGTTATTGTTATCTATTAGCAAAAATGGCATACCAAATTTAGACGTGCACATTTTCCCTTTTAGGAGAAAAAAACTAAGCATTGTGTGTGTGTGTGTATACGAGTCTAGAAATCATCTAGTCCTTAAATAGGAAATTTAATAAATTTAACTGCTAAGCTCAATATGTGAATTTATTTTTATGTCTGTTAATTGCCAATGGTGGATTTTGGCAGAAGGTCTGAAAGGTGGTAAGACTTGTAGCACTGTTGAATATCAGTCTGGTATATAATAAGTTTTGAAGTTAAGATTATATATGCACACAACTACATATATATACATATACATATAAATGTGTGTGTATTGATAAACAGACACACACGCACACATATATATACGTGTGCGCCCCCACACACACACATGTATGTATATGTATATATATGTACATGTATGTATTTATGTATGTGTGCATGTATGTATAGACACACACATACACACATTTTAGATATTTCGTTTTACCAATTTTGTATTTCAATTAACTAATTAATTTTTGGAAGCACATCTTCTCTAATCAAATGAAAAATTGTAATTATTTCTCTCTTTTAATAATCTTATATATTTACATTCGCATTATAAAAAAAAAAACTCATTAAGAAAGTGTTGAAATGAAGAAAATTAAATTTCATATTTTCAAAGTAATTTGTGACTTACAATGGCACATAATTTGTGTCATATAAGTGTTTCAGCCATTTAAAAAAGAAAAAAAGAATAAGCTTGGACGAGGAAAGATCTTTTTTGGGGGGCGGGGTTAAAATTTTAAACGGATGCTTTGTTTTTTTTTTACTTTTAATTAATTGGACAAATTTCATTTCATCATCTTTTTTTGCAAAAATATTAGTGGCCTTTATTTGCATATTTTGCAAAAAAAAAAAATGTAAATAATTTATGTAAACTTCCCATTAATGTACAATCTCGTGCAAAGCACGGATTTTCTACTAGTTTTGCATGATCTCGAGATAAACTTTTACAGGAATGGACAAATGGTCGTCTACATGCTCATATCATCGAGTGACGATGACTGGACTGAAACTCGATACTCAATTGGCTTGTTTGCAACTCCAAAAGATGGCTACATGGTCAAAGCCCCCGAAGAACTTGTAGACGATAACCACCCCTTACTTTACAAACCCTTTGATCATAAGCAGTTCCTTAAATTCTACTACGGTTACCCAGAGGAAGCTCAAAAAGCCAAACCACCTTTGGAAGCTTATTGTGGTGTCTAAGATTTGGTTGTTTGAGGAGAGACTACAATTTAAAAAATTTAATTCTTATTGCTATTTTTGTGGTACCTGTTCTGGTTTGTATGTCTTATGAGACATTAACATTTATCCAATAATTTGAAATTCTGTAATAATAATGAAATTCGGGTTTCTGATGAATTTGTTAACTTATTATATTGTTCAAGCAGTGGGACTTGCATTTTCACGAAAGAAGTAGAGCAAATTTTTCAAACAGTTCTCGACATATTTACTATACATTATTTTGTTCCTGATGTATTAAAATAAATGAATCATGAGAATATAGAGCAATCATATTAAAGCTATAAATACTATTGCTCTCAACTATAGGCTGATCTATTAAGGAACTCATGGTAGTCTTAGATGGTCCAATCTTTGAGTCATCTAATCGCATTGTAAGGTTAATTTCGTCTCTACAAAATATCTTAGCTGCTTATTGAGGAATGCTGAACTCGACCCTTGTATGATCCTTTCTACACATAAATTTGTAAGATGTAAGCATACAATTTCGTGTCTGCAGGCAAGGGGTAATCCAACCAGCTTTCCATTTTGGGATAATTGCATGCACCTCCCTCTGGGTATTTGACAATTATAGCTAGTGCCTCTCAATTTTTAATAATTACACTTCCCACCATTGTTCATATAAAATGATTACGATAGCCATTACTTGGAATTTAAGTTACATGAAAAAAAGTAAAAACCTTAAAAATATGTCAAGGGCATATTGCGCATGTTTTGTCTCTCAGAAATCACTTTTGGGGGCTAAATTACTTTGTTTGAGCAAAACTCAAAGTCATCAAACGCAGAAGTTTTTCAACACCAAGTGAAAGCATAGCATAGGTTTCCATGTAATCTTTCTTTTATTTTTGTGTAATAGAATAAATCATAATATTAAGGCTGCAGTCGGGTTGGGGCTAGGCATGGTGATGATGCTTTCCTCCAACTCCTTTGACTCTAAAAACCAAATTTTTTTCTCTTTCAAATAATCTATATCCTTTATCAATTCAAAACTATGATTGGCCTGATTCCCATTGTCAAGATATGTAGGCAGCTCCAAGTGAGCTCGATCACTCTTTTCTTTTCACTTTAAATTCCATGCATGTTTTTTGTAGTTAACCAAAAAGGAATTTTCTGGGATTTGAACGAAACTTATGAGTATCCTTAAACTCATTTTCATTTACAAATTGCTATTTTATAAATTGTGGGATTTGTTGTTGATGTTTGCTACAGTTTTTATGAAGCTCTTTGTTCAGGTGAATAATGTTACAATTTATTGTTGATTGATACTTGATACTTGCCATGTTGTGGATCCGGTAATGTACTTTATCACACTGGAGAGTGATAATGGACTATTTGTACATTCATCAAGAAGGTCTAAGTTGGTGTTTTAGGATAGTTCTTAGGTTTTAGTTTAGTATTTTGGGCCAATTCATCTACCTTTCTATCTAATCTTGAGTTGTCTACTTGAAGTATATGTTTGAGCTTATTTGAGCTATTTACTCACACTTTATGATTTTTGTAGGTTAAGACATCAATCATCATATGACCAAAGCAACTACTAGAATGAATCAAAGCAACTACTAGAATGAATCAAGAGGTGAAAGATTATTTGGCACAAGGAGAAATTGTGGGTCCAACTGAAGAAAAAGTGCGAAGATTCTTCCCTGGTTTATGGATAGAACGCTAGCCGTGGGAATGAAAACGCGAGGCAACTCACGCATCTACACTTTAGAGAGAAATCATGGGACAAACTGCACGCAGTTTCTGAGTGGGCACATTGGTTGTTGCTTCGCTGTGGAGAAAACGTGGGAGCTTCAAAAAGAGCAACTATGCACGGTTCCTAAGCCAAATTTGGTTGAGTTTTTAGCAGCTAAGATTGATGTTTTACAGGAGATGGAGGCCTTTTTTGCTTCTAAGACTCTCTTAGCCTGGAAATAGAAGAGAACCTAGGGTTTTTAGCATAAAGAGAGAGTGAATAGAGGGAGATCAAAGAAGAAGCATCAAGAGGCAATTCAAAGGTCTTGGATCAAGGAAATTGCAGCAACCTAGAGAAATTCTTCAGTAATTACAAGTGGAGCTTCAAGGGGATTACATGCTTGCTTTCCATTTGTCAATTGTTGTATTTTCTCCAGAAATTACAGAGTAGAACCTTAAGAGTTTAGATGGGTTGAACCCTAACATGGATTTGTGAATTAATTCATGGATTAATGTAGTTTACCTTTCTTGAATTGGGTTTATTTGTGAATTTCTTACTTGATTGATTTGTGTTTGTGCATAACTCCTGATTCAATGCTTGATTTCAATTTGTGTATACAGAGAAATTTCCTAATTGAATAGATCATTTCACAAATGAAAAAAACTTGAACGAATCTATAGAAATAGGATCGCATGAGTTTTCCCTTAGGTTGGGTTTTGGATTAAAGCTTGGCCAAAGCAATAAATCTACTAGAATTAATGCATCCTCTTGGGGTTTTAGGTGCGAAGAAATTTAGGCTAATCGACCAAGGGATAGGGTTTATTTCTCTTGAGAAAGGTTAAAGCCTAAATGAGGGGTTTTGGGTCCAATCTGGTTAGTTGGTTATTTCATTAGTCCATGATCAATTCTATCAAGGAAATGTTAGGAAAATGCCACATCTAAACTCTACTTGCATATCTGGTTGTTTTCTCTCACTTTCTATTCTTAGTTCTCATACTTATCTTAATAACAATTTAACCTAAATATCATGTCCTTATTGTATGCGACCTATTAGGTTCCATTTACATTGGCAATAAGCACAAATTATTGCTCATTAATTAATATATTAAGAGCTAGATAAGTAAACACTTTAATTTATCATTAATTCAACTATTTAATTAAGTCATACATATAGATCATGAGTGGCATCTAGCAATGCATCATGACTACTCAAGTAAATAGGAAAGTCATATGGTAGACTACACCTATCAATGACAAAATTATGTATAACTAATATCATTTCAACATACTATATCCCTAATTAGTCTAAGAGTGTAGTGTGCACTCTTTATATGACTAATTATTATTTTGTTGTTCCCATAATATAACTTCTAATGAAAGTACAACCTTCAAGTCATACTTTCATATTTGCACAAAAGATTCTTTAAGTTATATTTCAACAAGTGGTCAATTTGGGATAATCTCTCGTACTATTGGGAGTGGTGAATCTGATATTGATTACTCACTATCATTTCATGCTCTATACTATACCCAATGTATATCCTATGGGCTACTCTTTTACGAACACTTAGTAATAGAGTCAAAGTATAGCAATCCATACTCAAAATACTATGATAATCTCAAGTCTAAAGGATCACTTTTCACCATTGCCATTAAGAGTACAAACAATTGGCACTATGAATGGTGACTCTTGGCAGATCAATCCATATGAACTTGTTCTCTAACAAGCATCCACATACTAACTTAGGTATCACACACCATAGTTGATGAAATTAATTACTACTTACAATAAGTAGAGGCAAAGTACGTGTTAGTCTAGCCTTATTAATGATGTCCAATTCTCATTAATACTATGACTAGGGATATTTTAAAAAATAATTTATGTATATTAAGAGTCTCATCATTGTAACTATTACAATCTCTTATACACAGGTTAACATTCTATGTACTTTATCAAATAAACAAGTAATATGAATAACAAGTATTAAATGATAAAGAAAATACCATATATATTGATATAATACAAAATAAGTGTAATATATAAATTTCGAAAACCTGACTTGGTGTTAGAATATACATTAATGAATTTATTTATGCAATGACTGTGTGTTTGGATGCCCTCATGAAAAAATTTCAATTAGCGTATATTTGAAAGGTTTATAATGGTAAAGAATATCATCTTCAGAGAAGAAGATTACAGCTTCTTTCTGAAAGTTCTTAGAGAATAACAAATGCATACTGTTTATAAGGGGCAATGTCAAAAACTTAGCATTTAATATGAGTTAAAGGAAAGGTTTGTCCTCCAGTTGTAGACTGAAGAGCATTCCATGAATAAGAAGAAAATTAGGTCAAAACCTTAGCTCTATGTGTCCGTGTGTGGGTGGGTTGGTGAGGGAGGGAGGGAGGGAGGGCGAGAGAGAGAGAGGATAGGATCATTGACTTGTTAGATACTAGATATAGCTTCAGTGAACATTACAGAAGCTTAGAATTCTTGTTGGAAATAAAGTGTAAACTTGCATAATTTGTCTCAAAAAAATAAATGGTGATTTAAAATATCTCATACACCATACCGTACAAGCATGCGTTTAGTGGAAAATTACATTCTTTAATGTTTAAATATAAAGAATTTGTGTCGTTTGTGCCAATTTGAGAAATCTATTGTACCTAAAAACTAGTTGCTACTAGGGTCAAATTTTGATCTCTTTTCTTCGATTTTGTGAGTTGAACACTTTGTGAATATGTAGCTATCACCTTTTCTTGTAGCTCCATAATTGAGAACTTAAATATTTCACATTTTTTTAATGTAAGATTTAGAAACAAATTTGTGTTATGGGTTAATTAATTTTGTTGTTTGGGAAAGCTCCTGAAAAAAGTGTATCACACATTCAAATTGTAATAATTATTGACAAAATATTTAAAAAATATGGCAATATCTTAAGAACTAACCATTAAAAATCATTCAAAAGTTGATTGTAGCACTTTAGCAAGATATGAAAGATAATAAATGTTCAATCGATTACTCTCAATCACAATGGAAAACAAAAATTGTTGTTTTCTTCATTTATATTTTTGTAACAAAATTCATCTTTAAGCTTATCTGCATTGTGAGTGTCTTAAATAAAAGGGCTTCTCGTTGTGCTTTACTAGCAACTTATATTATTAGCATCCAAGAACTTTCTCTTGTTCAGCAAAGCGATTCTATTCATGTTATCCAATTAAATAAGTATTCACAGAAGCATTTGTAGATAACAGTAGTCTTTCTTTTTTTGGTTTAAATAAGTTGTAACTACTTACACAATATTTCGTTAGATGAAATTTGTAATTATTATTAGTCAATGAATTATCAGTTGCACATTAATATTGTTAACACTGCCACTTAAACACTTAGTGAATCTTCAAAGTTATTTGGAAAAATGTGTAGTTTTTTCAATCTTGTTTACACATCTAAAACCTATGTTATTTCAGTTTTTCTCCCAATTTAGATCGTGAGAGAGGGAGAGAGTGTGTATGTGAGAGAGAGAGCGAGAAAGTAAGAAAGGCTTATTTAACTAAATTTGGATCAGTTTCTTTATTTAAAATTGCTAATTGTGTATAGTGTTTCAAGTAATAAACCACAGTAAAATAATTAAAATGAATAGAAATGATGGTTTATTAAAAACTATTTTGTCTATCAAGATTTTGGGTAACTTTAGTTGAGTCAATATTACAATTTATTCCCATTCTTTCAAGTTGTATTCATGTTTGGTTGCACAAGAACTATTTAGAAGGTTGAGAAAGTATAACAATTTGAATCGAACATAAAAACTATATAAGGACCTATAGGATCATAGCTATTACGTACAAAAAATAAAAGAAGTAACACTTCAGAACTGTCACACGATGATAATAATACGATTTATTATGACGCAAAAAAGAAAGTAAAGTACAATATGTTTTATTTTACATAGACAAGTCAATTTCGCTTTTATAAAAAATTTTGATTGAGTTTTTCCTTAATTAGATTTTGATCTAGCAAGATTCAAATTCTCATCTTTTGGTCTAAGTTTCTTTTTTCTTCTATACTCTTAGTCTATTATGACTAAAATTTTATTCAAGCCTTAGTTTATTATAATTAGGATTTTCTTTAATCCTTAGTCTAGTGCAATTAGGATCTTCTTCTTCCCTTAATTTATGTTAATTAGCATCATGCATCATTTTATTTAGCAATTTCTTCTCAAGAAAAAGCTATAATCTACTTTATTAATATCATGTTATTATTAAAATACATTTTGTTATATATCTTAGGAAAACTAGACTTTTGAGATGTTGGATATGCATGTCATATACTTGTGTATTGGGTATGTTAGGCAAGCCATATTTCCAAACAAATTATTTGAAAGTAAAATCTCTTAAAAGTCATATAGATCTGAACCAATATACAAGAGAATGACACAAAGAGCCTTTGTTGTAACATAAGTGAAAAGGTCACCCAACTTTATAAAAATTATGATAAAATAGGTAATGTGATTTTTTTTTTTAAATTTTGTGGAGGAGATGCGACTTGTGCTTAATTTCAGTGTAAGATGATTGTAGACTATTTTGAGGTAAATGTAAAGCTTTTTATTAAAAATTCCCCTTTAGTTAAATTTTCAAATAACAATTGTTCATTTACATTTTCTGTTAATTTTTCTTTTTTTCATGTGGCTTCTTGTTATAAAAGGTGATATTTAACGTCTTACTTGTATGGCTTGGTAATTTTAATTCAAAAACTAAAAAATTTTAAATAATTCACTTATAGAAATTATGAAAATTGTTCCTCACCTTAAATGTGAAGGACTAAGTGATGGACTAAAGAAAGATTTTGAGGAACTATTTGTATCATTTTTCCTTAAATGTTCAATGAATTTCTTTAAAAGACGTGGGATAAGTCAAAGTTGGTTGTTTTTTCATTTATGGCATCGTAATAAATTCATCTTTAAACCTATTTGCTTACAAAAACAATAAAAGGGCATCTCAATGTACTTTGTTGCCAATTTAACATATTAGTATCAAAAAGCTTTTTTGCCTTGCAATCGTATAATGTGTGTATCCATCAACAACATCCAACCAGGTAAACATTTACATAAGCATTTTTAAGTGCAGATCTGTTCTAATTTAATTAAACCAAATCTTATTTCATTAGCTTTGATTTTTAATTGCTTTACATAGCTAGTACTCAACTTATAAAGTATTTAAAATTCGTTCAGAGTTATTGAATGAGAAAATGTGCATTTTTTATTCTTTTACATATTTAAAATCCTTGTTGTTTCAATATTGTTCCCCAATCTAGATTGGGAAAATTCAGAGAGAGAGAGAGATTGCATTATTATTTGTGTATATATGTGTGTTGGGGGGGTGGGGGAAGAGGGGGGAGAGAGTGATTATCATTTGGCTAAGTTTGGCTCAATTTGTTTTATCTAATATTACTAATTATTTAGTGTGCTTAGAGCAATAAATCAAATTATAATGATATAAAAATTGGATCAAACTGAAAAAGATAGTCATCAAAAAATTATTTTGGTCTTTCAAGAGATTGTATAAAATAATTGTGTCAATATTACCAATTACTCCCTTTATTTGAAATTGTATTTTTTGTTTGATTGCACATAAATACTATTTTGAAAGTTGAAATAGTATAATAATTTTGATAGACGTAAGTATTATACAGACTTGAAGGATCATGCCTATTAACAAATTTTTTTTTTTTTAAAATACTGGACATGAATGTTGTTAGGTTGAAGAGATTATGTTAAACGATGTAATACTTAATTACAACTTAATTACAACTTAGAATTTTCATATAATGGTTTCGATTTGATTATGTAATATGGTCAAAGAGACACTAAAATATGAAGTAGGGATAAATATGCTTTTAATTTAGATTATGATTTGATTGAAAGTTTTAAGTTCACATTTCGAAGCTGGATTTTGCAGACAAAAGTCAACATCTTTATTGAAATCAAGTCTTGGTGAATTTCTAGAGTCCTTTATTGATTTCAAATGTCAAAGGGATTTAAAATCAGTTATTCTCTTACCATAAACTTTTAAAGTAAACAACCTTAGCTATATTTAAAGTCATGATAAAATTTTCATTCCTTTCCAGAAATCAAGAAAGTCAATATTATATGTATTGAAAAATTTGAAACCTAACATTAGATTTCATGATGTTTCTCAATCAAGTGAAGAGAGTTTTCTTCGTTTTTTAGTCACTTTCTTAATTATCTCTCTATCTCTCTTTTTTTCTCTCACATTCTTTCTATTCTATATTGGTAATTAACAGTTAAAATGAATGAAGTACGTGAGACGCGATACACATTTAGAGTCAGCCAACCAAGTAATGTGATCCGTCCCCATTGGTATGACATCTGATGGATTTCTCGTACAGTTTAAGGTTGATAATAGGTATGAGAACTTCTACCTATTCTTCAACAGAAAATCAGTGGAATTTTTATAACATTGCTCCAGGTCCGGTACACACAAATGTGGCATTTTACAGCCCTCGTGAGAAGCTTATGTTAGAAAGTAGCGATCGGGAATATATTTCTTACATGCTGGGGGAAGCAAATATTCCCCTACATGCACACATTGTGATAATACCACGTATTGAAGAACTTGCAACCTCCATTGCTAACGAGCCTGCTAATGCAAGACCAAACCTCCTTCCGATTCTAGTGGAGATCACCAAATGGATGTTTTTCGATATTACTCCGTACTTGGTAGAAGAAGACTCTGCAATTGGTAATTCTACTATTTTTGATTTGGGGGATTATGAGTTGCTAGCTCAAATCGCAAGCCTATCAATAGATGAAATTCAGCCAAGGATTACTCCAGCTGATAAAGATGTTGTAAGTGAAATGCTCAAGAAGACAAAGATTGAAACTACAAATGGGATACAAGTTTGCACAATTTGTCTTGAAGATTTCACCGATGGTTTGGAAGTGACTCAAATGCCTTGCAAACATGTGTTCCATGACGAATGCATCCTTCAATGGTTGAATAATAAGAATGTGTGTCCCTTATGCCGATCTGAGATTTCTGTTGCTCCCAGCAACTAATTAGTACTAGGAACAAATTTTATGGTGTTTCTTCTTCTTTAGTTTTTACAAGTTGACAACTTTATCGTGTGAAAGTGTATTAGTATTCATTATAGCTATTTTGTTGTAAAAGGCAAAACATTATTACTGTCTCATCTTCTTCTTTGTCATATAAACTAAAGTGTTATGTTATCATCTCAACGACTTTGTTGCTTTAAGATAGTTCAAGAAAGTTTATCATTTATTGAGCATAATTAGTTAGTTACGTAGCAAATGACATGTGGTATGCCTGTAATAACAATGAAATAAACGATGTTCATCTTAAATAAACAATTTGTTCAAGAAAGAATGACATTTCCTTATTTCTAAAATCAACAATCATAATAACCAAAACTTTTGTAATTAGGGCACTGGTTAACATGCACATTTTTTTATCTCCAGTATACGCATGTTCATTTATCACGTCTTTGCATTTAGATATATTCCCAATTTAACTTCATTTTAAAAAAAAAAAAGAATAACATGTGATCTACTTATTTGGTGCCTCCAAGGCACTTCTAAACAAATATAACAATAATAATTATAATACCATTAATCTATTTCCCCATGAGCATTTTAGTCGAAGGAGAAAACTCATTCTGATCGGATAGCCACTGTGTTTTATCCTGCTTCAATAAGGTGGTGTCTAGATTGGCGCGCCCTCCCTTTTAATCACAGTGGCTTCAATGCCGCGGATCGTACAAAAGGAATTTATACAGCATTAATAAAATAGAAGTAGCTACCTCATAAGATGAACTTTCAGTTTATTTTCATGTTGAGGTAAAAAATATGTCCAATTCTAAGCCGTTTTATGCGATTAAGAAGAAGTAAGATAGCCACAAAAATAATGGAGCAATCTATAAAATATGATTCATTGATAATTTCAATGTATAGTAATCCATTAAGAAATAATTTTTGTCACAACATCCACTAAGGTAAATATTCACATAAGTATTTGCAAATATGAAAAGAAAAGGGTTTGAAGCCTAGATGATTTGTAATCTAGTTATATCATGCCATGTATTATTATGTTAAAATCTCAAGAGTTATTGATGAAAAAACTATTTTTTTTTTGCTATGAATATAAATTTACTTATATATTAACATTACTAGTTTCCTACTTACAAGTTATAAAAAAATTATTAAAAATGTTGTGTGTGTTGCGCCCTAAAAAATCGTGAGCAAAAAGGTAAAGGTAAGGTCGTTGACTGTCGCTGTCCGAAAAGACTGGTCCGGTCTCGGTGACCCTTTCAAAAATAAAAATTTTAGAAAAACCGTGCGTGTGTGAGAAAAAATCAAATTTTAGTAAAAAGTGTATTTTAAGAAAAAATGGTATTTTAAAAGAACACAAGGCCGGGACTAAAAGTGCGACAGGTTTGGCCAACTAATTTTTGAAAAAGGGTTTTATTTTAAAAAAAATGGAGTCGCCACTTGGTACTGAGTTAGGGTGTACCAAGTCACCCGAAAAATCGTTTAATAAAACAAAAATAAAATAAAATTTTAAAAAATATTTTAAAACCCTTTTTCGACTCCGGTCTACGAAAAAACGAGAGAAAAAGGTCCGGGAGTCACATTTGAAGAAAGGGAAGGCAAAGGTTTGCGCCTAAGGCACCCTTTCAACCTAGCCGAGGTTAGTTGTGAGGTTTAATAAAAATTTTCCTAAATTAACCCTAAGTTCCATCGCGTTTTGGATGTGTCTAAATGAATGCAAATCCTAAGTCTAAATGTGAGTATCGGGAGGGTCGAAATGTTCCGTCGAGGCTTGGTCGGAATTATCGCATTAATTGCGAAACCCGAGTCGAGACCTCGAGGGAGTCACGAGTGTGAATGCAAAAATGAAATGCAAAAAGAAAAGAAAATAATAATATAGATAATAAATGGCCGAAGAAAGTGGGAATGCAACATGACGGGTACAGCGGACTAATAACTCGTGACTGAATATTTCTACTCACGGAGGAAGAAACGGCCTGTACGCCACCGCTTCCCACCTGAGTAGGCGACTATTTCTTGTCGAAACACACAAATGTCCTAATTTCTAAGTGAGATGCAACCTAAATGTCATGCGTTTTAAAAATGTGTCAAAATAATAATAATAATTAAATAATAAGAGTAATAGTAAAATTATGATAGGTGGAAAGAAAAACTAAAAGTGTGTGAAATGAGATATGAAATGCACACGAATGTGCCTAATTACTAAAATGTTCTAAGGGTCTAGCGTTGGATTAGCCCGTTCTAAAAATCCCACTAGTGTTGGACTAGTGGAAAAGAATGAAGCCACAACTAGTCGTTGGACAAGTGTGGTGATGGAATACCATAAATTATGAATTAAATATTAAAGCATGAATTAAAAGCAAATTAAACATATAAGATCGCATAGGAGCACATAACACATAAGCATAATATTCTAGATGCAAAAATCCTTAAGGAAAGCGGTAAAAGAAATAAACACATAAGCACGCAAAAGCAAATAAACCCTAACTATTACACCGGGGGGCTTGGTTTACAATTTAAGGGGGAAATTAAAAATGCCCTATCTATTACATTTTCTATCTAATTACACAATTTTTGCTAAAATATGTAAAAATAATCTAACTATTACATTGACTAGCTAAATACAAAATGTTATATTTTTTCGAAGTAATAATAAAATTCAAAAATAAATTGAATACGTAAATGCGCAAGAAAGTATGTAAAATAAGCAATAAACATATAATAATAAAAATAATGCATAAAATCACATAAGGCACATTGGAGCACATAAAGAAAATCAACGAAAAGTAGAGATACCTCTTGAAGACCCGGTACTAAATGCTAACAAAATGAATAAACAAGTCAAGGAACCTTAATATAAACAAATAAATCATAAAATAAGAGAATATTGACGAACTGGGGATAAAATGTAAATTCTGACAACCAAGGGGACAAAAATAAATTTCTATAAAGCTCACGAGGCAAAATTAGAAATTCTAACTAATGAAAGGGCAAAATAGAAATTCTCACAAGTCTAAGGGATTTAATGCAAATAAAGTGAATTGGGGAGAACAAAGCAATAAATTACAGCTAGTAAAAGAATGCAGACTTGTAGGACTTAATTGAAATAAAATTAAAGTCTAGGGGGGTCAATCTTAAATTATGGGAGACTTGATTGCAAGGAATTAAGAATTCTCATGGGGCATAGTAACATAGGGCCAAACCTAAAGACTGAATCAATTAATCAAATCATTTAGGTTAACTGAACTAACTAACTAAGTTACTAAATTAAATCAAAATAAAAGAAATAAATTAACTAAAAATTGAAATTAAACCTAAAAATAATAATAATAATAATAATAATAATAATAATAATAATACTAATAATAATAATAAATAAATAAATAAATAAAATAAATGCCCCAAAACCCAAATACTCGTTTCTCTTATTTTCTTTCTTCTTTGTTGGTTTATTTCTCTTTCTTCTTCAGACTCTCACTTTCTTTTTCTGTATTTTCTCTTTTTCTTCCTGCCTTTTCCCTCGTTCCCTCTCTGTCTCTCCAGCCAGAATTTTCTTCTTTCTCTTCTTTTCCTCCTTATTCTTTCTTCCTATTTTCCTTTCCTTTTAATTCTCCAATTTCTCTAGCTCTCTGAAATTCCTTCCTCCTGTTTCTTTTCTCTTCTTCCCTCCCTATATTTTCTCTGCTTTCCAGTTGCATCCCAGTCACTCTCTCATTTTCTTCCGGTTGCTCTCTGTTTCATTCTTTCTCTCCAGCTTTTGCTGGATCCTTTCCTCTCTCTTCTCGCCTGTTCTCCCCATTTGTTTTGTTGCTTCTGGTTTTTCTTCTCTCCGATTCCCCAACCAGCTCTCTCTCTTGCAGTTCTTTTTCTCTGCAATCTCTCTCTCAGACTCCCTCTATCTCTCAATTTTCTTTCTATTTCGGTCCGATTTCAAAATCAACAGAGGGGGCTGCAGACTACTAGTTTTCACAGGTAAGGCTTAGAGGGCTGGAGAATTTTGGAAGGCTTATTGGGTTCTGATTTGGACAAGTGAGAATGATAGTTAGATTGTGGAGCAATGTTGGCTATTGAAAATGAATTTGGGGCTGCTGGTATTGTGGGCTTGTTTATGGTGGCTGACGGGTGAATGCGTGTGGTGGTTTATGGCTTTGACAAGCTTGCGATGGCCAATTGGAAGTCAATGGATGGTAAAACAGGGTCTGATCTGGGGTTGTGTGTTTGCTTCTTTTTTTTTTTTTTTTTTGTTTGCAGGTTTAAGGAGACATTGTGGATAACAGGAGAGTAGGAGGTTTAGGGCTACGATGGGTTGGTTTGAGTTAAGGCTAATGTTGGCTGCTGTTTATGATTGGTTCTTGGTGAGAGAGTGATGGATTCTGGACAGTTTGGTGAGACGTGCTTGCCTTATGGTAGTGAGGCTGAGATTGATGGTTGAACCAGTTGAGTTGGGGAGGTTTGCAGTGGATTGTGAGTTGCTGTTTGTGAATAAGATTGGGCAGTGGGTAGGCTATGTTTGGACTTTTTTTCTCTTTTTTTTTTAGCAGGCTTGGTGATGGAATTGCTGATGGAGGGAATATGGATTCTTGGACTTTGTGGTGAAAGTGGTGAAGACGGCATTGCATTCAAGCGAGGAGATGGTAGTGGTGAAGTTACAGTGGGGAAGGAGGGTGGTTCTGGCTTGTTGTTGGGAGATTGCTTGGTTTTTATGGTTTCTTTGTAGATGGATTGGGGCATTGATGATGGAAATTGATGAAATTGACAGTGATTTCCTGGTTGCAGGGGAGTTGATGTTGGTTGGACTCCGTGGCTGGGTTAATTGGTGTTGGAAGAGCTATTGGTTATCAGAAGCTGAGAGAGGTGAGGTTTGGGTTGAGATTCATGGTTGTAGAGAGGAGAGACGGCGGTTAAAGGTGGGGCTTTTGTGAGTATTTGGCAAGTCGTCGGTGGAGGAGAAGGTGGTGGAAGAATAACCGATAATAGTTTTGGTGATTGCAGAGAAGAAAGGGGAACTGGAGCCCAGAAATGATAATAATGAAAACAAAAAGAACAATCCAGTAAACTAAAACAAAATTTCAAACAACTAGACACAAAAATCAAATTTTCATGAAGAAAATGGAATAAAAATGAATCAACTAAATGAATAATCAAATAAGAACTCACCTTTTTTATCGTGCAAGATCGATTGGAGACAACTGATGGCTTTGAAGCTTGCTAGATGAACAGTAACCGGATTAGATGAACAGTAACTGAAAAAAGTGGAGTGTGTGTGTTTTCTAGTGAGAGAGTGTGTGTTTAATCATTAATTCCTTGTACAAGAATGTGTTTTTAGGGTTTTTCAAAATTTCTCTTTTATTCTGCTGATTAGAGAGAGTATTTATAGGCCACTTGTCTTGTTGGCCAAGAATCCTGTAAAATAACGAAAATGCCACCGGTATTAAAAAATGCTAATTTTATTAAAAAAACTATTTTTTAACCCTAAAATTAAAAATTAATACAAGAAATATGACAGCGATCTCTAAATTTTCAAAAGGAATTCACAGTAGATTTCAAAAATAAAAACTAGAGCTCAAAACTGATAGAAACGCGCTCGGGGTGTAAAATGACGATTTTGCCCCTGGACAATGAAAATACAAAAATAGCTATTAATCTCGAAAAATTACCAAAAATTAAAAATAATTTTAAAAACACTAAAAAATGCATTTTTTACTCAAAATTTGACAAAAAATGAATTTAGACTGTAAAATGACGATTTTGCCCTTAGGACAATGAAAATTCACAGAAAAATAGTTATTGTCTTCAAAAAATTATCAAAAATTACAAATAAGCTTAAAACACTAGAAAATGCATTTTTGATTCAAAATTTATGAAAAAATAAATTTAATTTGTAAAATAACTGATTTTGCCCTCGGACAATGAAAATTCACAGAAAAAATAGTTATTGTCTTCAAAAAATTATCAAAAATTACAAATAGGCTTAAAACACTAGAAAATGCAATTACAGCTCAAAATTTGACAAAAAATGAATTTAGACTTGTAAAATGAAAATCTTGCCCTTGGGCCAAAAAACATAAAAAGAATACCAATTCAATTTGGAAAATTCACATAAATTAAAAAATATGCTATGAATGTAAAATGTGAATTTAAAAACCCCCAAAACTAATGAAAAATATTTACAGATAAAAATTACTATTTTGCCCCTCCGAGATTATTGAAAATTTAAAATTTGACCCCAAAAAATGCAAACATGTCGCCCAATATTTGAAAATAAATGGCGTGTCAAAATTTGGTGTCTACAGTGTGTGTACATGTTCCATTTTTTTTTTTTTGACTAAATCTTCAAAACCTATGTGACTTTCAATTTTCTCTCATCACAGACTATGTGAGAGAGAGAGAGTGTGTGTGTATTTGCATAATACTAAATTTGGCGCTTTATATCTCCTAATTATAATTGTATCATGTGCTTTGAGCAATAAAACAAACGACAATATTAATAAATTTGAGAGAAAATTAATAAAGATACTCTTTAAAAAAGGATTTTTTTGTTATGAGAGATATGTCACTTTATAATTTTGTTGATGCTTTTATTTACTCCCTCTATCAAAATTGAATTTCCTGTTTGGTTGGATAAATATGCAATAGGTATACTTGTTTGAAGAGAGGATTAGAATTAGGAAGCTATTAACAATTCCAAATTAATCTAAGGTGCTAGTTTGGTAAAACTGAAGTCTGAAATTTAAGTTTTGAAAATATTAAATTGCTGAACTAACAAAGTTATACTTGTTTAATAATTAACTGAATTTATACATTGAATTCAAATATTTTACCTTATTAATATAATTATTTTAAGTTGAAATAATTTATTGATAATATGTATGACAAAAGAATATATTATTTGTTTGCGAGTGATAAATGAGTTTGTGACAATGCGTGTGAGAGAAAGTATATGTATATGTAAAAGTGTAAAAATGTATATATATGAAAGTGTGTGCAAGTGTTTGAGAGAGAAAACATATCTGTGGAAGTAAGAAAAAATAATACATTTATGTATGTGTGTGTGTGCGCGCGTGTGAAAGTGCATCTGTGAGAAAATATATAAATCTGTATGAGAAAAATTGCGTATGGAGAAGAGTACGTGCATGCATGCATGTGTGCTTGCGTGGTGTATGTTTGCGTGTGTGAGAGAGGGAGTGAATGTGTGTATTTGTGTGAAAGTCTGTGCATGCGTGTGTGAGAGAGAGAGAGATTGTGCATGTGATAGCCCCACTTTACCCAGAGGCGCACCAAAGGGCTTAGCGGACTGCCTGCCTGGCTCTCGCCAGGACTCAAACACGCACTCGCTCATTACGTACAAACCTACTTAATACAAAATAAAACACATTTATAAAATTTACTTGAAAGTACAAATATCAATAATATATTTTACACACTAAAAATTCACATAGTATTTACAAGAATAGCCTAAACAAGTGGCTATCAAAATACGTGAAACAAACATGTACAACGTCCAACATTAGCTTTTCCAGCTTTAGTATTTTGGGAAAACCTGGTTAAAGAAAACAAATGAAAGGGATGAGCTATAATAGCATAGTGAGTGCCCAAGTCATGCAACCATATCAGGAATTCATTATTATATTGAACAAGATAATTGACAATGTAAATAGACAGGTTATGAACAATTTAATTAACAAGTAGTCAATGGCGGATACAGGGCTCAACTACGGGAGCAAGCTCAACCGCAGTAGAAGCAAGTACTGTTCATGTAACCATGATGTTAGGACCGAGATAATAACTCAGGTCTTTATCAAAGGACATGCCAGTATTATCACGCACGCCCTAACCACCGTTCACCTTATAACCTCCGTACAAGCTACCACATCCAGGGAGTAATCTCGACCTTGGAGGGCCAACACGCGAGAAAGTTCAATCCAGAGTTGGCCTCTTTGAGGATTCACAACTCAAAAGGGAAAGAACAACACGCCCTAAAACACCCAGCACCTTATATCCTCCCAAGCCTGTCTGGGTTGACTATCCGTGAAGTAACGGTGAAGTTAGTCACGGAAGTCTCATGCACAAGTAACACGTTGGATAATGAAAGCGTGTAACACATTGCGGAATAGATGTGATAAAGTACACATCCTTCCTTAAGTAGCACATGTCATCAAATAACAATTACAAGTATAACATACTTTTCATAATATAACATTCTCAAGTATGACAAAATATTTCATGCATCATGCACACATAAAGACACTCACCTTAAGTGCTTAAGAAAATATTTCGTAATACGGTCGCGATTCGTTTTCGGATCCTGAAATTTAAAAGAAATAATATAATGAAAAGCCCGATTAAAACCCTAGTGAATTTAGTAAGAAAAATTCAAGAAAATACCCCACTTATTTCTAGGGTTTTGGTTTTAGGGTTTCTAGGGTTTAGGGTTTTCTTATTCTAAGAAAATTTAATCTATCACTAGATCATTTTCTAAAAATTCCTGCACATCAACTTCCTTAAATTGAGCATATTCTAGGTTTAAAAATCTCACTTGTCAATTTTTCTTCTTTTAATTCTACCAAAATTTCGGCAGCATTTCCCCTTAAAATCGGACTAACCCAAATTTTTCCTGCAAGAAAACAACCAACCAACCCATATTTCAACAAGTTCTACAACTTCTATGTTCAACTCAAACTCAAATTCATTCAAATTTCTACTCAAATTCAAGAGTTCTACTCCAAGAATCTTCAACCAAGTAACATATAACACATGAGATTTCAAGGTTTAAATGCTATTTACTAGTCTATCTAACCACAAGAACACTTTATCTAGCAAGTAAATCTTCAATTCTAACTAAATTCTTCAAGTAGTAATAACAAGAATCTAGATTTAAACTTGTACAAAAGCTAAAGAAAACTTGAAATTAGTAGGAAAAGTTCATAGTAGATACCTTAGATAAGCTTAGAACCTTGTGTAGGAAGAAGAAAAGCTCACTTTCTATGGTGGAATTACCCAAAATTTGGAGAGAAAGCTTCAAGAAGTTGAGAGCAAAATGAGAGGAAAAGAGAGAGAAGGATGGCCGGCCAAGAAGAAAGAAAAAGAGAAAGAAATAGGCTAGGAAAAATGGAAAAGAAATAAAGAAAAGGTGGGAAAAATAATAACCAATCAAAACATAACAAGAGTCAAGTTTAGGTTTAGACTTTTAAGACATTAGTGGTTAAGTTGGACAAATTTAATTGGTGGAGCTTTTTAATCTCTTATCACTTAGCAATTAGCAATATTAGGGCACAAATATTAAAGCAAAAAGAGAGAAAAATAGAGAGAGAGAGATCCGGTCCACAAGAAGAAAAAGAAAAGAAAGAAATTCGGCCAAAGAAGAAAAGAAAAAGAAAGAAGAAATTTCGGCCAAGAGAAAAGAAAAAGAGAGAAGAAAATTCAGCCAAGAAAAAGAAAATAAAGCAAGAGAACAAGTGAAATTTTTGAGTAAAATTGAGCTAAAATTTAAGTAGTCAAAAGACTAGAAAATAGTAGAATAAACTAATCAAAATTTAAACACTAATATAAATTAATGGTCCAATAAAATTATTCTAAATTTGGTACTTAGGTGTCCTACTTAATAATGAAAATCTTAGTTAATTAACCTAATTAACTCAAGAAATCTTCCAACTAATAAATCAAGGATTAACACTTAACCCTAAATAAAAGAATGTCTCTTGTAAGTGCATTTTCTAGGGTGTTACAGTGCATAGTGAGAAGGAGTGTGTGTATGTGATAAAAAGAAAGCTTATATTATTGCATGTGTGAAGAAAAAAAATGTGTGTGTACTTGCAGTGGTGATTGTGTGTGTGTTTGTGTGTTGTGTGTGTGTATGTGCAAAAAAATATGTGCGAAAAAATATGTTTGTATATGCATTTGCATCAGTGAGTGTGTGAGGGTGCATGTGTAAAGGAGAAAGAGAATATTACATGTATATAAAATTCAGCAAATTAAGTGAAAAATTTTCACTTAAAATTTTGTGTACAAATTAAATAAGTGCTTAATGTATTAAGTGATAAAGAAATTTTGTTATCAAACACACTTAATTTAAAAAGCTCTTAATGCATTAATTTTCAGTATTAAGTGGTGTTGTCAGACACCGCCTAAGTCTTAGGGAAAAATTGAGTAACTTTGGCTTAATAATTTCTATGAATGAATAACTAACATAAATTAAATAATTTCTATTATGGAGTATTTTCACGTAAATGGTAGTAGACATTGATTAGCAATAATACAAAAGAGAAAGCACAACACAAACATGAAATAAAAAGAATCTAATTTCATAATAGAATTAGATTTATTTCGTTAAGGTTAAATTAGTTATTTAATTCTTTTGGGCAAGCTAACTTGATTCTTTGAAATCAAGTCTTAGAACATTAATAATGTCCATTTTACAGAAAAACAGTATTTGAAACTCATTTATCCCCACTCTTTCACTCTTATTCTATATGTGTGCGCGTCTCTCTCTCTCTATATATGTGTGTGTGTGTCTCTCTCTCTATATATATATATCTCTCTCTATATATATATATATTGGCATTTTGGTCTCTTTTGTAATCTTCTCTCTCCTTTGCTATATTGGTTCTCTCTCCATATACATATCATATAGCAGCAAACAACTGCAATGGATAAAGCATAAGCTACAATTAATACGTATAAAGAGTACTGGGTAACTTTTGATACAGCCCACATTGATGATTTGTATGAGAACTTTCTTTATTCATCAATTAATAGTTTTTGAAAATATGGGCATGTTTAGGTCCAATACATACCAATATGGCATTTAGCAAAACTCAATTCTAGTTCTTTTGACAAAGAGAGAACAAATAAAAGACACTAGATTTTTTTCGACAAAATTTCATTGAAATTTAGGGAAACTCAAATACATTTAAGTTAATTTGTTGTTAGTCGTAAGTGGAATAATGTTCAATATTATGTGGACACCCTTTTAAAAACATATAAATATAAAAGTAAATCCAAAATGTTAAAAGGAAAGTACGAAAGGTTAGAGAAAAAACTATACAAACCAAAAGCATGCCCCAACAGTGGCAGAAATGATGGATTTTAGCTTTGAAACCTTCGCTCAATAGACTTCAGTCAATTGAGGGGATAAAATTCTAACGCTATATTGCAGCTCTCATAATTCCTCCCAAGCATAAAGTTATGGCTGTTCAAAATTTCTTTTTTTTCGTTTTGGACTTCATCACACATCTGCATGTGGTCAGATGATGCTGCAAAGTTTAATAAGTCATGACAACCAATTAATAAGTCATGCAAAGCTTAATGAGTTCCACATGGTTATTGTCACGCCCCGTGCCCGTGACATAACACCGTCGTGACCAAGCTATGCTGAGTTACAAGGCTCAAAAGGTCAAAGCATCTAACATAAACATTCCAACTATTACATAATAAAGCCATAACAACATCCCAAATTTCGTAAGTATCAATAGTCATAAGTATCGCAAGTACAATGTCATTCCATATTATAACCTTCAAATCTTTACATATTCAATTCCAAAAGTCTATCATACTCACTAGGGTCTTAACCTAACATAAGAGAGAGAGTACAAACATAGTCTAAGAACATAAATACAAACCACTACTAACTTACTAACATCCAATCTCCTTGCATACTCCGAGTGTCAGCACACTCTCCAGCTACACAATCATCAAGCACTGCATATCAACAATGAAGGGGTGAGTGACAAAATCACTCAGTAAGTGGCAAAAGTATCACCTTGTGGCTTGAAGGTGTCATACATATAACTACGTTCAAAACACATAGTTAATAGTTCATATGTATGCACGAAGAAGCTAGACAATACACAATTAATCACGAATCCAATATCAAGTATCAAAACCGGATAATGCACTTGAACAAAGCATCATTGCATTCAAACAAAGCCCTAGATATCCAGTCATTCACTGTAATCCGGTTGCCCAGTCATACTGACTTTTACCCGGTCAGTTCGGTCAGACTGACTCTAACCCGGTCAGCTCGATCAGACTGACTTTACTTGGTCAGTTCGGTCTTATTGACTATTACCCGGTCAGTTCAGTCACTCATAAAACATCATACATGCACATTTTCACTTCATTGTTCAAATAATGAATTTATATCTTATATTGTCAAATCAAAGTAAAAAGATAATATAATCACAATCAAGCCATTTAATATAGCAAATATGGTTTCAAAACAATCGGACTTTGACAATGTCATTCTTCCAAAAATCCAAGGGATACAAGTCTTACTTACCTCGATCCGAGTGAACTTCAATAACTCTGCGAAGGTTGATCGTGTTCTTCGCCTAATACACACAATCAAACATTCAATTATACACTAATTCTATCAAATAATCATAATCAAAGCTTAAATTTAGGTTTGAAATGCTAAACGGAGCAAAACGGTGAAACTGGCTTGACCCGCGGCCATCCGTGGCATTGCTGGTGTCTGCGGCTCGGGTCAGAGACCCAGCCACTGCCACGGCTGAGCCCTACGGGCTCGCAGCTCACTATGAAATCCCTGCAATTCCAACCTTCACTCTTCCAAATCTCTATCCACACAAACCAAACTCTAAACCAACACTAAAATTGGCAAAATCAAGCAATAACAAAGCACACTTGGTTCAAATATGTACTAGTCCTAAAACACAAATCACAATCACTCAAGCCCCTCAAGTCCTTCACTCACAATCACCAAGAACAATCATCAATTCACATATCTTCACTACAAAATACTACGCATAGACTCATTAAAGCATAAAAATCCCAAACTTTCTCACCTAATTATTCAATCTACTACTCTTACATAAATAAAACCAAAGGAAAGAAACCTTGGACTTGGAGGGAAAAATTACCTTGGGTGGAGACTTTAAGATTCCTACTACTTGTTCCCCTTAGAGGATTAAGCTCTTCAATTCCTTCTTCAAAGGGAAAAAGAGAGAATTTTAGAGAGAGGGAGAGAGAGCTTCCATAGAGAAGTAAAAGAGAAAATGAAAAGGGAAAGAAAGAAAGCCCTAATCTTGACAAAGCAAATTTGCTTAAATTGCAACCAAGTCCCTCATAAATTTTCACTTTACATATTCACCCCAAATCATCCCAAATTACATAATTGCCCTTGAAGGTCATTGGTATTACAGTTATATTAGAAATTTCCAATTGGAGAAGCTACAATCTCCATGGCCAATAATCCTTCTAATGCAAGCCCAAAAATTGTACCAGCATTGGTAGAGATAACCGAATGGAGTTCTGTTGACATTCCTTAACATTAAGTAAATGAAGAACATATTGTGGACACGGATAATACTTTTGATAAGAAAGAATATGAATTTGTTAGTTAAAGTCACAAAGTTTATCAGTGGCTGAGGATGATTCAATGTTTATTCCAACTTGCAGAGATGCCATTGTTGAAATGTTAAAGAACCACAATATTAAATTACACATAGGGTAGAAGCTTGCAAAATTCATATCAGAAGATTTCCAAATGCATTGGAATTGAGTCAGATGTCATGCAAGCAGATGGTTCATGGAAAGAACTTTTACTACTATAAAGTCTTAGAAATATCTTCATCTTCTTCTTTTTATGTAAATATTATATTGTCCTACATGATATTAAAAAATTGTTTTTAAAGACATTTAAGAAAGCATATAATCTTTCAAATTAAATTACTTATTCATATAGCTTATGGCCAATATTACTAACAGGTCGACCCACCAATCCGTTTTACCTAAAAAACTTCTCTCATGTGAATTTTTTTTTTTTTGGTTAGACTGGGTTGACCCGAACTAGAACCTGACCTTTTGTTTGGCGGGTCAGTCGAGTTCAACCCAATTCTGACCCGAACCCCGTAAGCCTTAACCCAAACTCATTATTTTCGTGTTAAATTCGTATCAGTATTTTCAGGTCGTGTTGGAAATTACCATCCTTATTTGCCAGTGCTCGTGTTCTATCTTTAATGAGGTGCAACAGCTCCTCAAAGTTGGAGAATCATTATATTAAGTGCAACACTACTTATTGTCAGTAAATCAAGATGCCAATAAACAATTGACGCAGCGAAATTTAAAATTGATTTATAACCAAGATCTTTTATCATCTATATAAAATCAAGAACGTACCTTTTTGGATACATAAATAAAAATTAATCAGACCAAAGATAGATAAGCGATGACAATCACAAACTGCACAAGTGTGTGGCCTCTAAGGTATCCACACGAATACCTTCTTGGGATCCTTATCAAGATTGATCAACACCAAGTGAATATGCTAGATCCACTTGACACACCACCAAAGCAAAGAAAATTGTATAAAGAAAAACTATTTTTCTCTCTCTAATTTTCTAACGTTATTTTTTGTATGTCGTGTTAAATCTTGGTGTTTTGGACTTAATTATAGAGTAATAATCAAGATATCTTGTCTAACAAGAATTCGGTAATAGGTAACCTCTTACCTATTAGGATATCTTACCAAATAAGATATTTAGTAGGTTTTAATTTCCTTCAAAAGGAAATTCTTCTACTACTATAATTCCTCTATTTATTAATAAGTCCTTATGATTAATTATCTCACAAATTAATCTCATTATTATCACATAATTATTTAAATCAATTTAACCCAAGAGTTAGTTCTGTTGTGTATGACCCTTTAGGTTCTTAATCACTTGACAATAAATATAAATTATAATCTTAGAATTAATTGGCTTTAGTACAAAACCGACAAACTTCCACTTGGACTAAAGTCAATTTAGTCACAAGAATTCTAAGATTAAATAAATTAAACAACTTTAATTTATCATTAATCAAAATTAATTAATGTATATTTAAAGATCAAAATTGGCCTCTAGCCAGGCATCATGACCACCTAAGTGTTAGGAAAGTCAAGTGATTGACTTCACCTATCCATGAACCAGATTCCGTGTTCACCTATTCATGAACCAGATTCTGTGTAATTATCATCATTTCACCATACTAAATCCCAAATTAATATAAGAGTAAGGTATGGATGCCAACTCTTAATGTACTAATTATTATTATTTCTTGTTCCCGAAATTCAACTCTTTTTTCAATAAATTTAGAACTTTTCTAAATTATTGACTAGTTTGCAAACATTTCTGAGTTAATATTTCAAGAAGTGTGCTCACAATAGGGATATACTCTCCTACTATTAAGAGTAGTGAATCCTATATTGATCATAAACTATCAATTTGTATTTCTTATTATACCCAACGTCTATTGTACACATAACTAATTACGAATTATGGACTAATAGAGTTAAAGTACAACAATCCCCACTAAAGATACTCTTATGATTTCAAGTCAAATGATCATTTACACTACTGTCACATAGAGATTATACCATTGGCACTCAAATAGTTAACCTTATGGAAATCTCTAAGTGGATCAATCCAGTGAATTTGTTCTCCAACAATCCACTCATATATCACCATATATACTAATCTATCTACATTAACAATGTCCTTGATGTTGTTAATATCATGATTAGGGATGCTTTAAGAATAATAAATATTATATTAAGGACTTTATTATTAAGAAAATAAATAAATTTCAAAATGATAAAATAGTCATATCATTATTAATGCATAAACAACAACCAAACAAATAGTTTGTCAAATCACAAGTCAATCTCCCACTTTGACTACAACCAATCATTCATATAGTCTATATTGAATAAATTTACATGACTATCATGTTTCTTTTGGGATAATGCTTTTGTCAATGGATTAACTGCATTATTCTCAATGAGAATCTCATCTATCTTTAAATCATTTTTACCAATTATTTCTTTAAATAAATAGTATAGCCAAAACACCTTATTTGGATTCATAGATGAGACAATAAGTTTTTTTTTTTTTTGGCAGTCATAAACCAGATGATCAGATTCAAAATTATCCATTATCGAGTTGTTGTACAGAAGGAAAAAGAGATGTAAAGCAAAACATGAATTAGTTTGAGAGTACCAGAAAATGAAACAATGAGTTTCAACATTGCCACAGAGCTTGCACAACCAGTGTTGCAATCTTTAGGATATACAGTAATGGTTCCAGATATGCTAGTGGAAACATCAGTCAGTTTAGCTCTAAGGAGCTGGCATACTAAGTAGCGTTACTATCTGACACACTCCCAAAATTTGCCCCTATCATTTTGATGGCTTTCTCGACTTGCAATGCCAGAGGATTTTGGGAGTTTTGTAGTTCCTGGATATTCATTTCCACGAGTACTCTGGTCTTTTTTGCTGCATATCCAGGATTGCCTTTCTTCTGCTCAAAAGGTTTTTTGGTTGGCAAACGAATAGGTAACCAAGAAGGGGAACAAATATTCCTCTTTCATCTTCTCCAAGACAACCTATATGACTAACTATTCTTGACAAAAGGTTGCAGCATTTTGCCAACGTTTTTCTTGTATATCCACTGTGATGATGTTCCTGATCCCGTGGTTTTAGTCTCACTAGCACTGCACAAACTCCTACTTTCTAGTTTACATGATGGTTTAAGCTGCTTCCAAGCACTAACTTTTGGCTCTTGTTTGGTATCAGTAATAGGGGAATTTACAGATCCTGATCCTGTCACAAAAGTCTCAGGAGCACAATAGACAGTCTTGTTTCCCAGCTTACTTGATGGTTTCTGCTGCTTCCCATAACTGATATTTAGGTGTTGTGTGGATCCATAAGAAGCAGTGCTAAGATTTATGGGATCATACTGGTAAGCCATGTCTTTGATGGGCTCCTGCTGTAACTGATGAAATGGAACTTGCAAATGAGTGGAGAGATTCACCTGAAAGCTCTGCTCTTTAAAGGGAAACAATCCACTGACAGATCTGCTAAAGCTTTGATGATACATCCTTGGCTGGAAAGAACTGAATTGTGGCATGGAAAATGGAGGAGGAGGTGCATTGTAATAGAGAGGATAATATGGAGGGACAAGAATGTCCTAGCAAGGAGCACAAATGCCTGTTTAGGGTATTGTTCCTGAATTCTCTGCAACCGCCCAAGTCGTTCTTCTCTACGCTGAGCCAAGGCCACGTACAGAACCATACCTCGGACAATAGTTCCATTCAGTGAATCCAAAGCCCTCTTTGCTTCTTGCAGACAAGAATAACATACAAAACCAAATCCTTTGCTGGTACCATCTTCATTATACATCACCTTGGCTGAAGTTATTTTGCCATAAGCACTGAAAATTTTTTCCAATTCCAGGTCATCAATTGACACATTAAGATTCTTCCTGAAGAGGTTTGGAGCCCTTGGGCTTTGCAGAGTTATTGTTGTGCATATTCTCATGTGCTTGCTTCAAGATCTCTGCCCTCTCTGCTATCTTTTGAGCCCTTCCCACATACAGATTCTTGGAACCAACAAGTGCACCATTAAGGCATTCCATTGCCTTCTTAGCCTCTTCATGCAAACTGAATTTCACAAATCCAAAACCTCTAGACTTTCCCTGATCATCCTTCATGATCACGATGTTGTAGACCGTTCCATGTTGCGAAAACTTCCCTTTGAGGAAAATCCTCAGTAACATTCTCATCAAGATTTTTAAACTATAAATTGGTGAATATTTCCTCAGAGGCATCCTTTCTCTCATTCTTCCTCATAAATCTGCATACACGTAATCTCAATAATAAACTTCTAGATCCAACATTCTCATCAGACCGTAAGTTCAATAATGAACTTCTAGATCCAACTTAGCTTCTAAAGCTACAAAGCACTTGGCCTTAGTTGTAGAATATGTTGTAGTGTCTAGTTTAGAACTTTTCTAACTTAGCAATACCACTATTCAATGTGAACACGAGTATAGATTGTAATCTATTATCATTCTTAAAGAATTAATTATTTGCATCTATAAACCCATACACTTTTAAAGTGTGAACTCCATAGATCAAGAATAGCTCTTTTGCCCTTTCTCAGGTACCTAAGAGTAATCTTCACAGCTATCTAGTGACAGTCACTAAAATTAACTTAATATTTGCTCATAACACTTAGAGCATAGGAGATATTAGGTCTCAGTGCATAGCATGACATACTTTATAGATCCTATTACAAAAGTTTAGGGATCTTTTGCATGCTAGAATCTCAACAGGTGTTCTTAGGACACATGTCTCTTGAAAAGGGTAATTTCATGTCAGTACAGAAACCCTTCCTTTGATTGCTCCATGCTAAAGTTCTTTAGCATCTTGTCTATGTACGTAAAATAAGAGAGACCAAACGACCTATTAGATCTATCTCTATAGATCTTAATTTTCAATATATAGGTTGTTTCTCCAAAATTTTTTATGGAAAAATTCTTGGACAATCATACCATTTATCATATGAAGCATAGGTATATAATTTCTCAACAACAATATGTCGTGCAAATAAAATTTAAAAAAAAATCATGGTGCTCCCACTTACTTTCTAGTTTACACAAGACTCGTCTTTGTTTTGTAGAAAATCAAACTCTTTGATAATCTTATATGTTTTAACTCCTTGATTTATAAGTGATCATATAACCATCCATGTTGGTCTTTCTTTTAAAGACCCACTTGCACCTTAAGGGTTTTACCCTTTCAGGTAACTCAATCAAGGTCCATACCTTGTTGTCATATATGGTATTCATTTTGGATTTTATGGCTTCAAGCCACTTTAAGGAGTTTACACTAGACATAGTCTCTTCGTAGCAAGTAGAATTGTCATCAATTATGACTAGCGCATCATTCCTCTCACTTATGATAAATCCATATTTCTAAGGAGTATGATGTACTCTACTAGATCTACAAAGATCTTGTGTAACTTGAGTTTCCAATTATGCCTCATCAGTATGTGGCTTAAGCTCAGGTTCGAATTGTTGATAATTGTTAATTTGTGGTTTTTGAATTTCTTCAAACTCTAGTTTACTCCCACTACCTCTTTAAAGAATAAATACTTTTTCTAAAAAGATGGCATGTCTCGAGACAAACAATTTTGCTCAAGGCTTGTAGAAGTAATATGCTGAACTTTCTTTAGAATACCCCACAAACAAACATTTATAAGACTTAATCAAAAATTTGTCTTATGTGATTAGCTTCACATAAGCAAAACATCTTCAAATTTCATGTGACTAAGAATTAATTTCTTACCATACCATATCTTATATAGGGTGGTATCAATCAATTGTAGTTGGAACTCGATTGAAAGTATGGGAGATATTTTTTAAGGCAAATTACCAAAGATTGGAAGTATAACATGGCTCGTTACAGAACGTACCATATCCAATAAGGTACAATTCTCCTCTTTTAGACATTTTGAAACTCGTGACTCAAGTATTCTCCACTTCGATAAGATCTCAGTGCTCAAATACTCTTGTCAATTTGTTTCTCAACTTCAAGTCTAAAAGCCTTGAACTTTTCAAATTTCTCAGATTTGTGTTTCATATAAGATACACATAACCATATCTAGAATGGTCATCCGTGAAATTCATGAAGTATGAGAAACTACCTTTAGCATGGATCGATATTGGGCTACAAATATCAATATATATATATATATATAGATAAGCCCAAGAAAAATCACTAGCACATTCTCTTTTATTTTCAATAAAAGGTGTCTTGGTTATTTAAACAAGTAAATAAGATTCACATATCTCATAGAATTCATAATCGAATGAGTCCAAAGTATACAACTTGATGTAACTTGGATATACATTTCTTATTTATATGACCAAGTCTAAAATGCCAAAGATAAAATTGCTTCAAAATATCAAGTTTTGTCTCTTGATGTCTATGTTGAGAATGGACTTATCAAAACCTAGAATATTTAAACTATTGTTTAATAAACTAGTACTATTTAGAACACCATTACGCAAAAAGAACAACATTTATTCTTTTGAGCAATGGTAAATCTATCCACATCTAATGTAAACATAGATATTATGTTCTTTGTAAGCACTAGAATATACTTGTAACACCCTAGAAAATACATACAAGAATAATTTAATCCATGTACGACTATTAGTAGAGAAATATATATAGAGAAAAGAAAAAGAAAAGGGAAAAACCGAAAATGCACTTACAAGAGACATTCTTTTATTTAGGGTTAAGTGTTAATCCTTGATTTATTAGTTGGAAGATTTCTTAAGTTAATTAGGTTAATTAACTAAGATTTTTTTTCATTATTAAGTAGGACACCTAAGTACCAAATTTAGAATAATTTTATTGGACCATTTATTTATAATAGTGTTTAATTTTGATTAGCTTATTCTACTATTTTCTAGTCTTTTGACTACTTGAATTTTTAGCTCAATTTTACTCAAAAATTTCACTTGTTCTCTTGCTTTATTTTCTTTTTCTTGGCTGAATTTTCTTCTCTCTTTTTCTTTTCTCTTGGCCGAAATTTCTTCTTTCTTTTTCTTTTTCTTCTTTGGCCGAATTTCTTTCTTTTCTTTTCTTCTTGTGGCCGGATCTCTCTCTCTATTTTTCTCTCTTTTTGCTTTAATATTTGTGCCATAATATTACTAATTAATAGGTGATAAGAGATTAAAAAGTTCCACCAATCAAATTAATCCAAGTTAACAACTAATGTCTTAAAAGTCTAAACCTAACTTGACTCTTGTTGTGTTTTGATTGGTGATTCTTTTCCCACCTTTTCTTTATTTCTTTTCCATTTTTCCTAGCCTATTTCTTTCTCTTTTCCTTTCTTCTTGGCCGGCCATCCTTCTCTCTCTTTTCCTCTCATTTTGCTCTCAACTTCTTGAAGCTTTCTCTCCAAATTTTGGGTAATTCCACCATAGAAAGTGAGCTTTTCTTCTTCCTACACAAGGTTCTAAGCTTATCTAAGGTATCTACTATGAACTTTTCCTACTAATTTCAAGTTTTCTTTAGCTTTTGTACAAGTTTAAATCTAGATTCTTGTTATTACTACTTGAAGAATTTAGTTAGAATTGAAGATTTACTTGCTAGATAAAGTGTTCTTGTAGTTAGATAGACTAGTAAATAGCATTTAAACCTTGAAATCTCATGTGTTATATGTTGCTTGGTTGAAGATTCTTGGAGTAGAACTCTTGAATTTGAGTGGAATTTTGAATGAATTTGAGTTTGAATTGAACATAGAAGTTGTAGAACTTGTTGAAATATGGGTTGGTTGGTTGTTTTCTTGCAGGAAAAAAATTTGGGTTAGTCCGATTTTAAGGGGAAATGCTGCCGAAATTTTGGTAGAATTAAAAGAAGAAAAATTGACAAGTGAGATTTTAAACCTAGAATATGCTCAATTTAAGGAAGTTGAATGTGCAGGAATTTTTAGAAAATGATCTAGTGATAGATTAAATTTTCTTAGAATAAGAAAACCCTAAACCCTAAACCCTAAACCCTAGAAACCCTAAAACCAAAACCCTAGAAATAAGTGGGGTATTTTCTTGAATTTTCTTACTAAATTAACTAGGGTTTTAATTCGGGTTTTCATTATATTATTTCTTTTAAATTTCAGGATCCGAAAACGAATCGCGACCATTTTACGAGATATTTTCTTAGGCATTCCAGGTGAGTGTCTCTATGTGTGCATGATGCATGAAATGTTATGTTCCACTTGTAAATATTATGTTACACTTGCAAATATTATGTGATAAAATGTGTTACTTGAGGAAAGATGTGTACTTTATCGCATCTATTCCGTAATGTGTTACATGCTTTCACTATCCAACTGTGTTACTTGTGCGTGAGACTTCCGTGACTAACTTTACCGTTACTTCACGGATAGTCAACTCAGACAGGCTTGGGAGGATATAAGGTGCTGGGTGTTTTAGGGCGTGTTGTTCTTTCCCTTTTGAGTTGTGAATCCTCAAAGAGGCCAACTCCGGATTGAACTTTCTTGCGTGTTGGCCCTCCAAGGTTGAGATTACTCCCTGGATGTGGTAGCCTGTACGGAGGTTATAAGGTGAACGGTGGTTAGGGCTTGCGTGATAAAACTGGCATGTCCTTTGATAAAGACCTGAGCTATTATCTCGGTCCTAACGTCATGGTTACATGATCAGTACTTGCTTCTCCTGCGGTTGAGCTTGCTCCCGTAGTTGAGCCTTGTATCCGCCCTTGACTACTTGTTAATTAAATTGTTCATATCTTGTTTATTTAATTTGTCGATTATTTTATTCAATAAAATAATGAGATCTTGATATGGTTGCATGACTTGGGCATTCACTGGGCTATTATAGCTCATTCCTTTTATTTGTTTTCCTTTACCCAGGTTTCCTGAAAAATTAAAGCTGGATCGACTGGTTTTGAATATACTAGATGTCTTAGTTATTGTAATAGCCAAACTGTGTTAGGGCTATCCTTGTGAAAATCATGTATATTATGACATGTAAACTTCTTGATGTTACTTGTACCTTTAAGTTAAATAATATGAGTGTATTTTATTTTATTCTATTTTATTTTATTTTATTTTGAGTTAAGTACGCTTGGATGTTTGCGTGAGTGCGTGATTCGAGTCCTGGCGAGAGCTAGGCAGGCAGTCCGCTAAGCCCTTTGGTGTGCCTCTGGGTAAGGTGGGGCTGTCACAATACTAGCAATCTTTTAATTCTAGAATAAGCCCATTTGGCAAAGTAAGTGTATAAGTCCCTACCGTTAATGCAACAACTATTGCTCCATTTTCACACGTAGTTCGACTTTTCCTTTGCCTATAATCTACTATCATGAAGACTTGCATATTTGTGCAAATATGGAATCTACATTCGGTATCTTATACCCAAGAGTCTTGATTAGTAGTCTTGTGCCTTCACAAGACTAGCCATGGGTTTTCCCTTGACAAGTAATAAGGTGTCCCTTGATTCCTTGATAGATTTCCTTTTAGATATCTCATATCTATTGGTCCTAAATTGTGTATCAAACAACCTTTGAAAGATGCATAATCATGGGCAAAACGTCCATCATATTACGCTGCTTTTATAGCTCAGAAATTATAAATGATTTTATGATACAAGCAGTAGTATCATTATCATATTTATGCATTTATTATGCATTTTTTATTTCCTAGCTATCATTGTCACTTAGGACAAATGGAATCGGGGTATAAAAAACACAGGCTATATTCGTGTGCTTGAGAACCATTCTCGAGTTTTATACTAGTCCAAGAAATTCATATTAAAATGGAGTCATATAAAGTGGGTTACGTGTTCATATGATTATACATTCTACAACTAGAAAATAAAGATAGAATATGATTTCATATTTATGCAATAAACAAAACCAAATAGAAAATATATGGACATAAGAATTTTGGTTTTGCTCCCACTATTTTATCCAAATCAATATCCCTCATAATTAATTCAAGAATTTTCATAAAATTCTTAGTGGGCTAGGATCCCATTTTAATTATTTTTAATCTTGAGTTAGCTCAACAAATCAAAAATAATTTCAACGGGTAGATAACAATTACTAATTACAACTTTTGTAACTCCTAGATAGTTAGGTATCAACTTTTAATACACATATCAAATATGTCCCCTAACTCCTTGCCTCAAAGACACATGACCTTGAGTTAGCTCAACAAGCCATAAGCCTTTGTTAAATCAGATCCATTATTCAGAGATCACATCTCATAGTATAAACATATTCTAGGTAGAACAACCTTGAGTTAGTTCAACAAGTTATCTGAACAAGAATTGTTTAAACTATAATAATGGAAGGTAACTATTCATGATTTAATATTTTTAATCAAAACTATTATTTAGAGATCATATCTCATGGTAAACATATTCCAGGTAGAATAACCTTGAGTTAGCTCAACAAGTTATTCTAACAAGAATTGTTTAAACTATAATAATAGTTATGATATATTTCTTTTATTTAAATCAAAACCATTATTTAGAGATCATATCTTATGATAACAAATATTCCTGGTAGAATAATCTTGAGTTAGCTCAATAAATTATCCTAACAAGAATTATTTATACTATAATAATGGAAGTGATCTATTTATTATATATATTTTTTATTGAGGGATAAATTATGATCTCATTGTGCACATATATCATATATGAAAATAAATATTTGAATAAATATTTGATCAAATAAAGCATACAATATGCAATAAAATAAATCATATTATTTTATCAAATATAAAAAATCACATATGATATATCATGCATATAAAATAAATCTCATTATTTTATAAAATATAAATCACGTATAAAAAAATTCAAATAATCACATTAAAAGAATAAAAAGAATTACAGTCATGAATCTATATGTATATTAATTCTAATCACATTAGAATTGATTTAATTGAGTATTCTTAGAAGTTTTTGGGTCAAAATTAATTAAACAAAAATTATTTGGGCCAATTAACGAAGAAGTATGAAAACCAATGGCCAATTTGCAAAAAGAGAACTTTTCCCTTTCTAAGGTGTGGTCAAATGCGCCTTTGATTGACCTTTGTTTTTTTATTGAGCTACTGCCAAACGACGCCGTTTGGCTTCTTGGTGTGGTCAAAGCACACCTATTTGACCATACCATCTTTTTTTTTTTTTTTTGTGTTATGGACATTAAAATGACATCGTTTAAGTGTAGGGCTTTCAACACTACTACTTTCACCGCCACGCCTTTTGTATGCTTTCTTTCCTTCTCGATGGCGTCAAACTGGCCGAACAACTTCAGACCATCTGAGCTGGACTTTATTCGGTCGGACTCTTCCACCTACGGTGACCAGATCTAATGAACTCCGGCCAAATCTCATCAGGTCAGTCGCGATCAGGCATCAACTGGCCGAGCAACAACCAGAAGTGTCACCGGGAGATGGAGGTGACCAGATTTGTCTGGTTGAGTGGCCAAACAGTAATTGCCACAGCCTCATGGTCGTCGTTTAGATCTGGATGTTTCATCTTCCAGCGACAAAAGTTCACTGGTTTTTGTTGGTAGCCCAGACTTGGTTATCTGCCCGGCGACACCAGAACTTTTCTGGTGCACATGGCCGAACAGATCTGGTTGCGCACCGCCACCCACATAGCCGCTGGAATTTTTTGCTCTGCTAGAGCTTTTTCGATAGTTGAGGCCCAGAAAATTTTTTTAAATTAATTCAAAATTCCAAAAAACAATTTTCCTTTTTTTAACAATAACATAATTTCCAAAAAACAATTTTCATGAAAATCCCAAAACTAAAATTTTCCTTAAAACTTGTCCAAACAAGATTTTCAAGAAAATAAAACTTTCACGGCCTGTGAACAGTGTTTGGAAAATTTTAAGCAAACAAATTTCATTAAAATTTCATCCAATAAAACAATGAAAATTTTGGGAAAAATTCGTCCAACTATTTTGAAACAAATTTTAAAATATTACTTCACAAATTTATTAATTAAATCACACATACATATGAACATATTATTCATGACAATATATAATGTATTGATAATCAAAACACAATGCTCTGATACCACTGTTAGTAAATCAATATGCCAATAAACAATTGATGCAGCGGAATTTAAAATTCATTTTTAACCAAGATCTTTGATCATCTATACAAAATCGAGAACGTATCTTTTTGGCAACGTAAATAAAAATTAATCTGACTAAAGATAGATACGCAGATGACAATCACGAGCCGCACAAGTGTCCAGCCTCTAAGGTATCCACACGAACACCTTCTTAGGATCCTCATCAAGATTGATCAACACCAAATGAATATGCTAGATCCACTTGACATGCCACCAAAGCAAAGAAAATTGTATAAAGAAAAACTATTTTTCTCTCTCTAATTTTCTAATGTTATTTTTGTATGTCATGTCAAATCTTGGTGTTATGGACTTAATTATAGAGTAATAATCAAGATATCTTGTCCAATAAGAATACGGTACTAGGTAACCCTTACCTATTAGGATATCTTACCAAATAAGATATTTAGTAGGTTTTAATTTCCTTCAAAAGGAAATTCTTCCACTACTATAATTCCTCTATTTATTAATAAGTCCTTAGGATTAATTATCTCACAAATTAATCCTATAATTATCACATAATTATTTAAATCAATTTAACCCAATAATTAGTTCTATTGTGTGTGACCGTTTATGTTCCTAATCACTTGACAATAAATATAAATTATAATTTTAGAATTAATTGGCTTTAGTACAAAACTAACACTTACAATAAGGCAATCAAGTAGCAGACTCTTTTTCCAACATCCGTAATTCTCACACGGGATTCAAAATTTACAATTAGCTGGAGAATCTTCCTAAAATGGTTGGAAGAGCTTTTAGATTAGATAAGTTAAAATTTCCAAATTTAAGAAAAATGAAAACAAAATCAGGATATAAAGGGAGTAAGCACTCCTCATTTATTTTCCTTTTATTATTTTGATTCATGTAAACCTTGAGGTTTAAGGTTTACATCCCTTCACTTATTACTTTATTTTAATAAAATAACGGGTGGCATCCCTTCTTGCTTCCTTGTATGAGGTTGTTGCCAAAAATAAAAACAATGAGTTTACTATTTATGACTAAAAAATTAATAATATAATTGTGATAATGAATAACAGAACTTCGTAAAAACTTCTTTTACCTAAGGGAAAAAACTAGCTCTTAAAAACATTTGCCCTTCATTTTGGCCGATGCCAAATCATTTTTTGGCTGTTAAAAATGGATCAGATATAATCTTACTACACAGAGCTTCGTGATTTCAGTTTGTTTACCAACCACAATCTTTATTATATGTAAGATCCCCTTAGGTAATCTGTGAAAGGGGTTCATATACCTTTTTATCATATTTTTTCAATATATAGATATACATACAAACACATAGAGGAAATTAAAAGTGAGATAAATTTATATTTAGGAAGAGTAGTAGAGAAATAAAGAAAGAGACAATATGTTAAGAAAATGATCAAGTAATATTGATTTCTCTATGAAAAATTAATGGCACACGTATTGCATGGGAAAATAATTTTGAATATATTTATTTTTTACATCTTTGGTTCCAACAAATCCAACTTTAGTTCATGGAATTCAATATTCAAAATTAAGTGTATGTAGTTCAAGTTAATTTTGAACTCTTCTTAATTTTCTTGTCTTTTATTTACTAGCTTTGTCAACCTAATTTGTTTATCAAGTAAAATTTTCATATGTTTCTTTAACATCAACAAACAAATCCCGTTCCCACTTAATTTATTCATTGCATACTATACATACACATGTAACAAAATTTATATGCCAAAGTTAGATTTTTCCTTATTTTTGCAAACTAGAATTTAAACAATATATTCAATACTTGCATTTTGTTTATGAATCAGTAATTGCATCCACAACCAACATAACCAAAAAAAATATATTAAGTATAAATTTACCACTTTCTATTCATCTAAAAGGGAAATTAACCCCTCTTTAGAATTCTACTTTCCACAAAGAATATTACAATTCTCTTTTATATGCATTCTCCTATTGTATTGGAATAGAAATTAATCTAAAAAGCATATTAAAAACCTCTCTTTAATGTTCTAATGCCTAATATTTAAGGATCTATAATTATAACTAACAAAATACAGAACCTTGCAAATCATAGGTTTTGTTAGGTCTCATTAGGCTATTGAAATAAGAACCCACTTTTGTATTTTCTATTTTCTCTTGTGATCTTTTCCTAATTACTAACAAAACCAACAAACCACTTATTGAAATTTACATAGTTAAGAGATACATTTGAAGTAAAATTTCTAATTTAGTGCTAGCATTACATATGCAATGTAATAAAAAATTGACACGTAAATGGCATATCTACACAAGTCATCACATATTATATAAACACAAACCTAACTCGGAAAATATCGTATAAAATTTTCATCAAAATGATAATAGCAATTTTGGAAATTGAGAAATAAAAAAGAACGAAATAAAACATTAAAACAAAAGATAAGAGTAATTTCAATCAAATTTTCAACAATTGACTTGAAAAAAGCTAGAATTTCCACAATCAATAATAAATGCATTGCTAAAATTTGCAACAGTTTTCACTTTACAACTTGTCATAGACCAAAATTGTCTAAAATTATATATTTTGCATAGTTTTCTTCGCAATACAACGGAAGTAATAAAAACATACACCTAAAATAAAGTTAGAAAACTAATACAAAAATTTCAACCAAAATACATATACAATTATTAAGGATAACTAATATCAGATTTTGTATAGGGATATAACAAACAAACTTGCAGTCGCTAAAGCCTCAAAAGAAGATTACACCTAGCTCAATACAAATTGCATTGGAAGGGCTAAAGTGACAATGGATACAAAAGACCAAATGTTACCTAAATTATTCCTTGTAACAATGAAAAGTAATTTTTTGAATCTCATGATTAACTACAATTGTCGCTTACATATTTTAGTCAAGTCTTCAAATTTTGTAAACATATTTAATTCTTGATATTTATTTTTGTCCTCATAATGTTGATGTATGACAAGGTATGACAAATGTAAAACCCTAGAAATTCATGCCAAAACCCTTCATTTTGTATTATGTTCATTAGGAAAAAAAAAATGATGGCCGAAATTGTGGAAAAAAAAAATGATGATGAGCATGTTGTACTTAGTGCCTTAAGAGTTGTACCTAGGAAATCTTGCAAGATTAATTATGGGATAACTAATGAAAATCACTTCTAATTACCTAGTGCCAAATGGAGTCTTCCATGGTTAAAAAGTCAAGACTTACTTTGGTTTTGTCTTGTTTTAATTGGTCCAAATTTTTCCCAATTCTTTTCCATTTCTTTTCTTCTTTACTTACCAATTTTTCTCTTCTTTTTTCTTCTTGCTGGCCGGCTGCTTCTTCCCTCTTTTCTCTCCATTTTCTTTCAATTTTGTTGGATCTTTTACTTCCATTTACTCATATTTCAACCATAGAAATTGAGTGAAACTTCCTCCTAAGCAACTATCTTGTCTATCTAGAGGTATTCCCTTGAATTTTCTCTTCTAATTTCATGTGAAAGATTATAATTTTAGCTTTTAAGTTATGTTTTTATGGGTTGAGTATGATTTATTTTGGCCATGAAATATGAAGTCTTATTCCATGAATATGAGGTTTATGGACTTTTATGACTTGTAGATAGTGATTTAGACTTGAAATGACATGATTTAAGTTTGATTTGGTTGAAGATTTAAGCTTGAACTTAAGAACACTTAAAACAGTCATGCTGGACCAGTTTTAGTAAAACTTTCATAACTTGGTGTAGATAACTTGGATTTGAATGATTCTTGTTGTTTTAGAAACTAGATTATAGGGCTTTAAAACGGTATAAAGCTTGCTCGGTGGTTCATTGTGTATTAATCGCAGAAAGCTTGCAAAGTTGGCTGAAAATTCGGTTCTGCGTAAACAGTTTTGATGAAGAGCCAACTTGGGGGCTGATTTTGAACCTGTTCTAGTTGGAATTTTAAGTGATGATCTTCACGAAAGTTGTAGCCTTATAAACGTACTTTCAAACCATGTAACCACAATTCTCTGTCTCTTGGTAGATTGACCCCAGAAATAGCATGAACTTGGCCGAAAACCAACCCTGTGCAGATTTGGGTTGATGAAACACTAGGTTGTGGACCAATTTTGGAATGATTTTTGTTAGAATTTGACATAATGCTCTTCATGAAAGTTTTAGCCCTTAGAATATAGTTTCTATCCATATAATCACTTTTCTCATACGACATATCAATTGGAAGTTATGTTCTATTGAATATCCCTACTTGGTAAACTTGAAATAGCATGATTTAGGCTTGATAGGGTTAAAGAACTTGGAGTAGTTTATGTGTTTTTGTGATGAATTGGAGTGAAATTGAAGTGAGTTTGATGTGAAATTTGGTAGAACTATGTGAGATTGGGCTGGTTTGGTTGTTTTCTTTGTAGGGAAAATTTTTGGTTTGGTCCGATTATAGAGGAAATGCTGCCGAAATTTCGGTAAAACCTAGGAAATAAAAATAATTAGGCTATGATTTAAGGCTTTATAAGCTGTAATTTAGTGATTTAAGTGTACAGAAATTTTTCGTAGATTAGCTATTAGTGAATTAAATCTTTCCGAGCAAAACCCTAGAAAGTTGGAAAACCCTAATTTCGAAAACCCTAAACCCTAGGGTAAAACCCTAAGCTCCAAAACCCTAGAAATTAAACCCTAGAAAGACTTGGGGTATTTCTTGAATTTCCTTATGAAATTTCTTAGATTTTAGTTCAGGATTTTTATACAATTATTTCTCGTGAATTTCAGGATCCGAAAGTGAGTCACAGCCTTATCGTGAAATCTTTTCTTAGGCATCAGGTGAGTGTTCTTATGTGTGTGTGATGCATGAAATGCCATGTACTACTTGACATCATTATTTTGATGCATAAAATGAGATGTTATACTTGACATAATTAACTAATGAAATGTGTTATTTGAGGAAAGATGTGTACTTTATCGCATCTATTCCGTAATGTGTTACATGCTTTCACTATCTAATGTGTTAATTGTGCTTGTGACTTTCATGGTCAATTTTGCTATTTTCCCATGGTTAATCAGACTGGGAGCGTATGGGAGAGATATAAGGTGTTGGGCGGTATTCGGTGTGTGTTACTTGTATATCTGAGTAAAGTCCTGAAAAAGGCTAACTCATGATTGAATTGTATTCTTGATCTTGGACTTCCGAGGCTAACTTCACCGTTACCCCTCGGATAGTCAACCGGGAGCGTTTGGGGTGATATAAGGTGCTGGGGTTATAGGTGCGTGATATTCTTTCCTATATGAGTTTCATTCCTCTAAGAGGGTAACTCTGGATTGAATTTTTTACAAGTATTTCGGACCTGAGATTTTACCTCGGTCTCGATATCCTTGTTATCTTGATCGTGATTGATACTCCTGCGATTGAACTTGTTCCCGTAGGGAGCCCGTATCCTCCATTGACTATTTGTTAATTAATTTTTTTTATTTTTCACAAATTGTTTATTTACTCGTTAAATATTTTATCGAACAAAAATCACATATCACTGATATGGTTGCATGACTTGAGCACTCACTGGGCTATTATAGCTCATCCCATGTATTTGTTTTCTTTAACCAGGTTTCCAAAACTATCAAAGCTGGAGGAGCTGATTTTGAACCTTGTACATGTTTTGTTTCGGTATTTTGATAGCTTAAATGTGTTAGTTTTATTGTAAATATTATTTACATTTTTGGGATGTAAAACTCTTGTAGTATTTATATTTCAAGTAAATATTATGAATGTATTTATTTATGAGTGCATTTTTATTTTGAGTTAAGTACGCTTGGATGCCTAAGTGAGAGCGTGTTTGAGTCCTGGCGAGAGCTAGGCAAGCAGCCCGCTAAGCCCTTTGGCGCGCCTTTGGGTAAGGTGGGGCTGTTACAACAAAAGTTAGCTTCTTATTTTTGTTGTATGCTATTTGAAGCTAAATATTATGCTCAAAATTTGGTAGTAATTAGCACCAATATACCCTGAGATTTAGTTTCTTTGTCAATATCTATAATTTATCAATAAAATAAGCTAGTCAATTTTAGAAAATTCATACATTTCTTGGTCATTTACAATGTATTCTATGTTTGATCTTAAAGATAGATAATCTTGAATAAACTCAATAAATCTTAGCAATCAATGTTGTTTGCCAATAGTATTATTTAGGGATGAAAAAAGAAAACTCATTAAGTATTCAAGATTAAGTTCTAGAAATGTTCTTTTTTTTTTTCTCTTTTACTTCCTTGTATCATTTTTGTTTTATGTTACACTCTATCTTTTGCTCAATGCAGATTAAAATCAGGTAAAAATGAAAGTTATATTCTCTCTTATTTATAAGATATGTCTACTTTATTTATTGCCAAGTAATATAGTTTTCCAACTTCCAACATGTTAAAAACTAGTTATAATAAAACTCAAGAGAGATGTAAGAGTTTATTACTCATGCTATGATAGTTCTTTTTTTAAAAAATACGTTCCCTATTCATTTTTTAAGCATTCCATATTTAATCTTCAAGATAGATATTCTTGAATAAACTCAAAAAACTTTAAAATCATTGTTGTTTGCTCAAATATCTCACTTGGGAAGAAATATAAAACTGATTAAGTATCTAATATTAAGTTCATCATTTGATCTATTTTCTCTTTTACTTATCGCATCATTTTCATTTTGTCTTATGCTTTCACTGTTGGTTAGTGCCAGATAATACTTTAATTATTAAAGTTGCAAAGATATAATCTTTCTACATGGATTTTTGTGATTTTAAAATTTTCATTAATCCGTCATTACATATGAGATCCATATATATAATATATGAAAGAGCCTTAGAGTGTTTTTTATCATATTTTGTTCAAAATGTATATATAAGGAATTATGATACAATGCATATTTTATCATATTTTAATAAAACTTACTCTCAAAAAAGTGGTAGAGAAATAGAGGGAAAAAACAATTTATCAATCTAAATAATTAATATCAATTTAATTAAAAAAATTAATTGCACACAAGTTGCACTAAGAAATAATTTTCATTGTATCTTTAATTAACATTTTTAATTCCTACACATCTGGCTTTAAATCATAATTCAATATTAAAAATTATGTTTAACAAGTTCAAGTTTTTTTAAAATTTATATAATTTTTTCTTTTTTATTTATTAGATATGTCTACCTAATTTATTTATCAAATAAAAATTTCCATGTATTGCTCCATCATCAACAAACAAAACTTCTTTACAATCAATTTTTTATTGGATAACAAACTTACATATGTAACAAAATTTATATGCTAAAGCTAGAATTTTTCCATGCTCATGCATACTAAAATTAATAGAACAAACCCAGTACTTACATCGTCGACCCACATAACCATAAAATAATGACAAGTAAATGTATATTTACCACTTTCTCTTTAGCGAAAAATAGAAACTGAAATTTTGTTTTCTATTATTGTACTACAAGACAAATTGATGCGAAAAGCATATTGAATGCTTTGGTTGATCCAGTACATGATAGGTATCTGCAATAAAATTTACCAAACATCAAGCCATAATTTAGTACTTTTTTCCTACTTAATTCTGGCATTTATAATAGATTTAGTACATAAAATGACATGTAAACACATCAAGCCTTAAGATATTATGTAAAATCAAGCCTAACTTGGAGAATAAGAGTGTAAAATTTTCATCAAGTGATAATAATATTTTTAAAAAAATATAGATATAAAGAAAAATGGAATAAAATTTTGAAACCAACAATAAAGATAATTCAATCAAAATTTAGAATTAATCTAAAACAAACTAAAATTTTTCTACAAAATTAATAAGAACACGTTGCTGCATGTGTAATTTTTATTCACCAACCCCACTTCTTATATTCCAAAATTCTTTGAAATCATATATTTTGTTCATAATACAGTGGAATTCAAATGAGATACGCACTTGAAATTAAGTTGGAAAACCAACCTAAAACTTTCCAACCAAATAGAACCACAATTATCAAGGGTAGAATTGATTTTAGAGTATTTATATAGCATCAACATAACATATAAACACAAAAACACAAAGATAAGGAATCAATGTGTGGAAAATGGACATTTGAGATGAAGATTGACTTGAATAAAAACTGCACTAAATGTTTAAAGCGACAGCATTTATGAAAGAGTAATTATTGCATAAATTGCTCTTTATAAGAGAGTAAAGTGTAGGTTATGAGTAATTAATTTCAATTATCACTTATTTTATTTGGTCAAGTTCTTCAAATTGCATGGACAAATTCAAATACTACGATTCAATTCAACTTGTTGATGAATGATGGGGCTCAGTACAAAATAAGTTCTAATTTAAATTTTATACTACTTGAAGTTGAATATTATGTTTAGGTTTGGAGGTAACCTATGCCCTTGGGACATTCTGGGCATTAGTTTCTTCACTGATATCTATTTTGTCAATTTATAACGCATATATTTGCACGCAAGATAGAATTTTAAAACTTCTGAAAAGATTATTACGGTAGAGTTGTTGTGTAGCATTCTATTATAAGAAATTACTAACTCCTAATCATCCAATAAAAATGGCTAATTAAGGGTTAAATAATATTCTATTCATATAGTGGGTACATGAGCTACTGCCCCCTCAGGCAATAAAGTGGAGCATTAGAGGTTGTTTCTTCATGAGAAAAACAAGACAAACAAGGTAAAATTTTATAGAGCTAAATTGTAAAAATAAATCAATGAATTAGTTGGATGGATGATACTATGGAGCAAAATTAAAAAAACTTAAATTATATTTACAAATTGAAAGATAAAGAAAATTTTTTCAAATTAGAAACACGTGTAAATTGTCTTGGATTTTGCTTGAAATAATTGCCCAAAAGATGTGTTTTGAGTTAATTTTAAATTCAAGTTCAGTATGTTTTCTTCCTCTATGTTAGAAGAGGTCTAATATCTATTTGTTTTTCAATTGAAAATAATCGCACATGCATTGCACGAGACAATAATTTCGAAGTATGTTTTCTCTACATATTTAATTTTCTACATTGAACTTCATTTCATTAGTTTTAATATTTTATATTTCATAAAAAATTCAAAGTAAATTTTAAACTGTATAAGATTTTCTTTGCTTTTATTTAGTAGATGTGCCAACTTTATTATTAATAAAAAACTGTTTCCCTACTTTACACAGGTTAAAATTAAGTTATGATGAAATTCAAAGAGATGTAAAAACTTGTTACTTATATTATGATAGTTAATTTTTAAAAATTGATACAATCCCCAACCATTTATGAAGCATTCTACATATATTATTGAAGATAGATATTCTTGAATAAATTTAACAAACTTCATAATCTATATTGTTTGCCCATGTTATTTTTTCAAGGAAGAAAAAAGAAAACAAATTAAGTATAAGAGATAAGGTTTATCGATTGTCCTTTTTGTTCTTTTATTTCCTTGCATCAATTCCATTTCATCTTATCCTCTCACTTTTAGCCGGTGCCATTGAATTGTTTGACTGTTAAAGTGGCATCAATATAATGCCACCGGATGGAGTTTCATGATTTTTGAATTTCATCAACCCACCACAACATTTATTGTTTGCGATATCCTTTCGTGTGGAGAAAGTTTCAAAATTTTCTTTATCATTTTCATTTAAAATGTATACATAAAAAATAGCTATTCCATAAACTTGACGGAAAATCTCAAATTAGAAAAGTCATAACGTCATGTTCTTGTAAATACACTATTTTAATCTTTTAATCAGAGAAGACTTTCAACTCCTCTACAAAAGTGTTCTTTGAAAAGTGAATCACAAGTGTTTAAAGTAACTTAGACAGGTCCTCAAAATTATTGGATGTGTTAAAAAAACTAAAAGTAAATAATATTCAAGTAATTGGGGGAGAAGACTCGTCATTTTTAGAGATTCTGTACCTTTGACTTTTACAGAAAGATTTGCTTCCATCAATGATTATTAGGTGATTGACAAGGAAATTTAATGATTTGCAAAAGTTTAGCATTGTATGATATTCTAAAAGTAAGAAATGAGAAGAAGAAAAGATTGAAAAAAATATGGCACAGAAAAAAGGGGGATGAGAAGAACTAGGATAAGTAAAGAAGAGTAAGAGAAAATCACAAAGATAGACTGATAATACATACTAAAAATTGATAAATCTATTTTAGTAATTTCATTAACGACCAACACGAAGATAAAATCACAACTACACTCTCTAAATTTTCCATTTATAATCAACCAAAAAAGAAAATAATCCATTTTTAGAATTATGCTTCCTTTACTAATAATTATAATTTTATTTTCTAGTTTTCAAGAATTGTATTGAAAGAGAAATTAATAAAAAATATACATTAAAGTATTCTAGAAGATCCAATATTTGATATTTAAGGATGTGCAGTACAATTGCAAAACATAAATCATTGTGAATCATAGGCTTAGTTAGGTGCTGCTAGGCTATTGATACAAGAACCTATTTCTATTTGCACTTGTGATCTTTGCCTTAATACTAACACAACCAATAATTATGAAGATGCATTCGAAGTACTTTTTTTTTTTTTTTTTTTTGCTTTTGGTAATTTGAAGTACTTTCCCTAGATAAGTGCTAGTACTTAAATAAATGTAATGCAAAAATTGACATCTAAGTGACATGCCTAACAACGGCCTTTACATATTTTCAAAAACTAGCACTAACTATTTGGAAATTCAAAAATAAAGACAAGAAAGGAATAAAAGGTTGAAACAAAACATAAGGATAATTTCAATCAAGTTTTCTATAATTGACTTGAAATAAACTGAAATTTGTCAATATTCAAAAGGAATTTTATACTACTTTGGTAATATTTTAAACTTTTACTATTGTTTCACATGCCAAATTATATAGATTCATATATTTTGCTCAGATTTAGCTATAACACAATGGAAGTGACAAAAAATATATAGATGTTAAATAAGCCAAATAACATACCCTAAAATACAACCCAAATAAAACCACAACTATCAAGGGTAGAACTGATATCGAGTATTATCAAACAAAATAAAATGTTCAAAACAAAAGAAGGATAATTTCAATCAAATTTTCAACTTGAAAAAGCTAGAATTTTCCACAATCAATAACAAATGCATTGCTAAAATTTGCAATAATTTTACCTTTACCATTTCTCATATACCAAAGTTTTCTAAAATTATATGTTTTCCACAATTTTCTTCACAATATAATTAAAGTAATAAAACTATATGCCTGAAATAAAATTAGAAAACTAATCCAAAAATTTCAACCAAAATAAATCTACAATTATTACTGGCAACACTAATGTTGAAGTATATATAGTGATATATCAAACAAACTCACAATTATTAAAACTTGTGAAGAAGATTACACTTAGCTCAATATAAACTGCACCGAAAGGGTTAAAGTGACAACAGATGCGAAAGAACAATATTACATAAATTATTCTTTATAAAAAAGACAAATAATTTTTTGCATCTTATGAATAATTAACTACAATTGTCACTTACATATTTTGGTCAAGTGTTCAAATTTTGTAAACATGTTTAAATCCTGATACCTGTTTCTTTCTTTCTTTTTTTTTTCCTTCATAATGATGATATATGATGAGGTATGACAAAAGTTAGTTTCTTATTTATATTGGATGCTATTTGAAGCTAAATATTATATTCAGATTTGGTAGTAATTAGCACTAGTATACTCTCAGCATTATTTCTTTGTCAATATCTACAATTTATCAATTTACAAATACATCCATGTGTTGGTAAAAATTGATTTTGAAAGGATTATTTTAGAAGAGTTATTGAGCAGCATTCTACTACAAGAAACTATTGGATTTCAAACATCCAATAAAAATAGTTAGCTCATTTTAGAAAAGTCATACAATTCCTAGTCATGTACATTGTATTCTACATTTGATCTTGAAGATAGATAACTTTGAATAAACTCAAGAAATCTTGGCAATCAATGTTGTTTGCCAAAGTTAAGTACTTGAATTGTACTTTTTTCTCTTCTACTTCCTTGTGTCATTTTTGTTTTGCCTTAAGCTTTCACTTTTGGTCAATGCTGATTATAATTAGGTAAAAATGAAAGTTTTATTATCTTTTATTAATTGGATATGTCTACTTTATTTATTTTCCAAATAAAATAGTTTTCCAAATTTGGACATGTTAACAACTAGTTACAATATAACTCATGAGATGTAAGAATTTATTACTCATTTTATGATAGTTTTTCGTTAAATACATTTCCTATTCATTTTTTAAGCATTTCATAGCTAATCTTCAAGATAGATATTCTTTAATATATTCAACAAACTTTAAAATCATTGGTCTTTAAGCAAATATCTTCCTTAAGAAGAAAATGTGAAAACCAATTAAGTATCTAATATTAAGTTCATCAATTGATCTTTTTTCTCTTTTACTTATCGCATCATTTTCATTTAGTCTTAAACTTTTGTTGTTGATTAGTGCTAGATAATAGTTTGATTGTTAAAGTTGAGAAGATACATTCTCTCTACATGAATTTTTGTGATTTTCAAATTTTCATTAATCCATCATTACATAAAAGATCCATAGATATAGTATAAGAAAGTGCTTTGTAGAGCTCTTTATCATATTTTGTTCAAATTATGTATATAAGGAATTATGCACCAAATTTTAATAGAACTCACTCCCAAAAAGTGGTAGAGAAATAGAGGAAAAAAAAACTGTCAATCTAAATGGATAATTAATATCATTTTAATTACAAAAAAATTAATTGCACACAAGTTGCACTGACAAATAATTTTTATTATATCTTCCATTTATGTTTTTTATTTCTACAAATCTGGCTTTAAGTCATGAAATTCAATATTTAAAATTAAGTTTAACAAGAGCAGGTTAATTTTGAGCTTTATATAATTTTCTTCACTGTTATTTATTGTATATGTCTACTTAATTTATTTATTAAAAAAAATTTTCATGTACTGCTCTATCATCAACAAGCTAAACTTCTTTGCAATCAATTTTCCTTTGATAATAAACTTACATTTGTAACAAAATTTATATGCTAAAACTAGAATTTTTCCATGCTGGTGTGTACTGAAGTTGACAGAAAGAATAAAGTACTTACATCCTCAACCTACGTGACCATAAAATAATAACTAGTAAATATATATTTACCACTTTCTCTTCGGCAAAAAATAGAAACTGAAATTTTACTTTCTTTTATAGTATCGAATACAAATTAATGCTAAAAGCATATTGAATGTGCTCTAGATGATCCAGTATATAATACTTAAGGATCTCTAATAAAATTGACCAAACATAGATCTCCATAAACCATGGGCTAAGTTAGGTGTCACTAAGCTAGTGGCAAAAGAACCTATATTTGTCTATTTTATTTCTGTGTATGATCTTTGCCTATTTATTAACGCAAACAATGACTTAGCCCAATGAAATTCACATAGCTGCAAGATATATTTAAAGTCCTTTTTTCATATTCAGTGCTAGCATTTATAAAAAATATAATACATAAAGTGACACGTAAATCATTTGCCTCATACTGGACTTCAAATATAATGTGAAATCAAACCAAACTAGGAGAATACCTGTGCAAAATTTGCATCAGGTGATAATAATAATATTTTTTGGAAATTGAGAAATAAAGAAAAATGAAATAAAATTTTGAAACCAATGATAAAGATAATTGCAATCAAATTTTAGAATTAGTATGAAATAAATTAATTTTAAAAAAAATCAATGAGAAACACATTGTTGCAATGTGTAATATTTTTTTCACCATTTCTTCTTTTCAGATGCCAAAATTCTTTGAAATCATACATTTTGTTCATGACACAGTGGAATTCAGAAAACATATGCACATGAAATAAGTTGGGCGACCAACCTAAAGCTTTACAACCAAATTGAACCATAATTATCTAAGGTAGAATTGATTTTAGAGTATCTATATAGCATCTACGTAAAACATAAACACAAAAACACAAAGGCAGGGAATCAAGTGTAGAAAATGGAAATTGGAGACAAAGATTGATTTGCATGAATAAAAACCGCATCAACAAGGTTTAAAGCCATAACATATATGAAAGAATAATTGTAACATAAATTGCACTTTATAAGAAAGTAAATTAAATTTTTTTATAGTTTATGAATAATTCATTTCAATTATCACTTATCTCATTTGGTTAAGACTTCAAATTGCATTGACAAATTTAAGTCCTACAATTCAATTTAACTTCAAAATATTGATATATGATAAGGCTAAGTGCAAATTAGGTTCTAATTTAAATTTGATATTACTTGACTATTATGTTTGGACATTTTAGGCATTATTTTCTTTGTCAATATCTATATTTTGTCAATTTTTAATGCATCTATATGCTTGCAAGATAGCTTTTAAAACTTCGCAAAAGATTGTTTTAGTGGAGTTGTTGTGTTCCATTCTATTAAAAGGAATTACTAGCTCCTAAGCATCCAATAAAAATAGCTGAGAAAAAGTAGTATTCTATTTGTACAATGGGTATATGGGCTACTGCCCCATCTGGCAACAAAGTGGAGCATTAGAGGTCGTTTCTCCTTGAGAAAAATAATCAAACAAATAAGACAAAATTTTATAGAGCTAATTCAAAAAAAAGAAATCAATAACTTAGTTGGATGGATGATTCTATGGAGCTAACTTAAAAAACTTTAAATTATATTTACAAATTGCAAGACAAAGAAAAGTTTTTAAATTTGAGACTCTTACAAATTGTCTTGGATTTCACTTGAAATAATTGCTCAAAAAATGTGTTTTGATTTAATTTTAAATTCAAGTCCAATATGTTTTCCTTCTCTATCTTAGAAGAGGTCTAATATCTATCTGTTTTTCAATTGAAAGTAATGGCACATGCATTGCATGAGACAATAATTTCAAATGTGTGTTTTCTCTATATATTTAATTTTTAAAAATTAAAATTCAATTCACAAATTATAATATTTTAAATTGCATATAAAATTTAAAGTAAATTTTGAATTGTATAAAATGTTCTCCTCTTTTATTTATTTGATGTGCCTACTTTATTTATTTGCTATGTAAAATTTTTTCCTGGTTTTACACAGGTAAAAAACTAGTTATGATAAAACTCAAGGACATGTAAGAGTTGGCTACTTATGTTTTGATAGTTAATTTTTAAAAATTAATACAATCCCATCCATTTATAAAGCATACTATATATGTTCTTTAATATAGATATTCTTGAATAAATTTAACAAACTTTATAGCCTATATTGTTTTGCCCATCTTATTTTTCCAAGGAAGAAAAAGAAAAGCCAATACAATATAGGGAGATTAGGTTCATCAATTGTTCTTTTAGATCTTTTACTTCGCTGCATGAATTCTATTTCATCTTATCCTCTCACTTTTAGTCTGTGCCATTGAATTGTTTGACTGTTAAAGTGGCATCAATATAATGCCACTAGCTAGAGTTTCATGATTTCTGAATTTCATCAACCCACCACAACATTTATAAATTGTGATATCCCTATAAATAATCTGGGGTAAAGTATCATAGAATTCTTTATCATTTTTCATTCAAAATGTATATATAAAAAAATGACTGTTCTATAAACTTGAAGGAAAATCCCAAATAAGAAAATCATAACATCATATTCTTCTACATAAGTATCAGTTTGACAAGTAAATAACTTAAACATTATAAATACACTTTTTTAGTCCTTTCATTAGAGAAGACTTTCAACTCCTATACAGAAGTATTCTCTGAAAAGTGAATCAATGTCTTCATAATTATTGGATGTGCTTAAAAAAGTAAAAGTATATAATATTCAAATAGTTGGGAGAGAAGACTTATCATTATTAGATATTCTGTAGTAATGACTTTTACAGAAAGGTTTGCTTTCCATCCATGATTACTGGGTGATTGACAAAGAAACTTAATGATCTACAAAAGTTTAGGAATGTTTGATATTCTAAAAGTGAGATATGAGAAGAAGAAAATATTGGAAAAAAAAATGGCATAGACAACAAAGGGGAATGAGAGGATTTAGGATAAGTAAAGAAAATTAAGAGAAAAATCACAAAAAATAGATTCATAATACATACAAAAAAATTAATACAACTAATTTAGTAATTGCATTGACAACCAACATGAACCACAAAATAGATTCATAATCCATACAAAAAATTAATACAACTAGTTTAGTAATTGCATTGACAACCAACATGAACATAAAATCACAACTAGTCTCTCTAAATTACCATTTCTAATCAAATTGAAAAGGAAACTAATCCATTTTTAGAATTATGCTTCCTTTAATAATAATTATAATTTCATTTTCTAGCATTCAAGTTTGGTATTGAAAGAGAAATTAATCCAAAAATATACAAAATGTATTCTAGAAGATCCAATATCTGGTATTTAAGGATGTGCAATACAAGTGCAAAACATGAATCATTGTAAATCATAGGCTTAGTTAGGTGCTGCCAGACCATTGACATAGGAACCTATTTCTATCTATCTCTATTTGCACTTGTGATCTTTTGCCTTTATATTAACACAACCAATGGAGCAGCCCAATAAAATTCACATAATTCTGACATTATTTGAAGTACTATTTCTAAATAAGTGCTAGTAATTATATGAATGTAATGCAAAAAATTGACATGTAAGACATGCCTAATAATAGCCTTTACATATTTTCATCAACTGGTTCTAACTATTTTGGAAATTAAGAAATAAAGATGAGAAAGAAATAAAAGGTTGAAATGAAATATAAGGTTAATTTCAATCTAGTTTTTTGGAATTGACTTGAAAATAAACTGAATTTTACCAAAATTCAATGCTAATTTGGTAATAATTTAAACTCTTACCATTTTCTCACATACCAAAATCTTCTCTAGATTTATATATTTTACTCAGATTTAGTTACAGCATAGTGGAAGTGACAAAAAACATATAGATATTAAATAAGTCGGATAGCTAACCCAAAAAATTCAACCCAAATAAATCCACAACTATCAAGTATAGAACTCTTATAGAGTACTAACAAAGAACGAAATAGAATATTAAAACAAAAGATAAGGATAATTTCAATCAAATTTTCAAGAATTGACTTGAAAAAGAGTAAAATTTCCACAATGAACAATAAATGCATTGCTAAAATTTGCAGAAATTTTTACCTTTACCATTTGTCATATGCCAAAATTCTCTAAAATCATATATTTTGCACAATTTTCTTCACAATACAATGGAAGTAATAAAAACATACACCTAAAATAAAGATAGAAAAACTAATCCAAAATTTTCAACCATAATAAATCTGCAATTATTAAGGGTAGAACTAATATTGAAGTTTGTGTAGTGATATAACAAACAAACTCACAATCATTAATACCTTTAAAACCTAAGAAAAAGATTGCGCTTAACTCAATATAAACTACCTCGCAAGGGCTAAAATGACAATAGATACGAAAGACCATATATTACATAAATTATACTTTATGTGGACACCAAATTTTGATATACCCTTCATTAAAAAAATATGCTTTTCACTTCATTTAGGGGTACTTTTTTTTTTTTGGGGAGTCAATTGCAATTTTTGCGTAAATTATGACTAATTAGTCATATCAGGGGCAAAATGGTAATTTTAGCATGAAGATACCTTTTATTTTATTTTAATTTCTAAATTCATATTTTTTATGTTTCTTATATTTTTTTAATTTTAATGATTTTTCGGAGTCATTTAGTAATTATTTAAAATTTTGATATTTTAAAGTTAATTATGCGTTTTCCAATGCATCCTTTTTATTAGAATTTTTGTGTGAAAATTTTTATTTGTGAATTTTGAATACTTATAAATTTTCTGTAAAAATTTCATGACTTGTAGAGGTTGGTTGTTATTTATTTAATTTTTGTCTTTTGTTTATTAAAGTCACGTTTCCCGAGAATATGTTAATGTTAAAATTTTTGAGTGAAAATTTAAGTATATGTGCTCTGTGTGATATTTTTGTGTAAAATTTTTGTGATTTTTAAATGTCATTTAGTAATTTTTGTAATTTTCATAATTTTTGTCATATATGTCACGTTTTCCAATGCACTTTTTATTTAAGAATTTTCCATGTGAAAAATTTTATGTGTGCATTTTACATATTTATAGATTTTATATGAAAAATTTGTGATTTTTAGAGATTTGTTGGTATTTATTTTGAAAATTTGTCCTTTTGTATATTAATGGTATGTTTCCCAATTTTACATTAGCTTTTAATTTTTACATTGAATTTTCATTTTCTTTGTAATGCTGAATTTTAGTATTTTTTTATAATTTTAAGGAGTCGAAGTGATTTTTATTTTATTTCATTTCATTTTCTTTATTTTTCTTACAAATTTCAATAAAAAAAAGAAGTAGGCTACAACTATATCAGCATGGTTGCTATAGCCATCAAAACAACCCCATGTCCATATTTCCAGCCACCCTACACCACCACTCCACCTACACTATAATCCTAGTTTTGATGATAACAAATCAATATATTATTAACTAGTTTTCTAAGATGTTTAGCAATGTTTTTGCAGCATTAACTAGGACCCAAATGCATCAAACAATGCACAAAAGATGAGCAAATCACTTTTGAAAAATTGCACAATTGAAGTGAGGATTGGCCACCCTTTCGGCTGTCTTAACGCACTTGATCGGCCATCCTAACGCCCTTTTCAGATATCTTTTTGGCCGTCCTAAAGCACTTGACAAAAAAATATCCATAAAGGTTCAAACACCCTTTCGGCCACCCGATTGGCTGTCCTAAGAATTCGGACGCCCTTTCGGATGCTTGTTCGGCCGTCCTATCGCTTATAACAGCTACTTTTTTAGCAACTTCAATTTGACCGTTGGAGCATATTTTAACTTCATTCTCACCTCTATAAATACCAATTTGTATAGAATTGATGCAGAACCTTTACCTACATGTATTACAAGCTTTCAAGAGTGATTTTAGTGTAAAATACTCTCTCCTTTGTGCTATTGTAATAGTTTGTAAGGTAATGGTGGCTTATAGTGTGTTCTTCAAAGTGTTAGTGATAGCATTCAAGTGTAGCTTTGTGAGGGTTGATTGAGTGAATTGTAAAACTCTTTGACTCAACTAGAGCGTTTTAGGGTTGGCAAAGAGTGATCCTTACATTGGACATGTTAGTTTGCTTCACCAACTTGTGAAGAAGCACATAGTGGATTCAAAATTCCAAGTTGAGGAAACTTGGGAGTGGACGTAGGTGTTAAACTTGATACTGAACCATTATAAATCGGTTTTGTCTCTTTCTCTCTTTTACTTTATTTTTTTTTATATTGATTATTTGTGATATTATTTATTTTATCATTATTGCTAAGTACGAGTCACTTAGGCAAAAATTGTCTAATTGAATTGGGTTATAATTTGAGCATAATTGTACTAATTATTGAACAATCTAATTCATCCCCTCTTAGGTTGCAACTAGGGGCCAACATACATCCATCAATCTATCAAACACCATCCGCATTTGCAATCCTTTCAGCAGATTTTAAGTGATTTACCTCAATTTCCTTTCTGAATTTATCACCATCACCATATCTCACCACTGGATTTTTTCTCTCACATCCCTCACTGCACTTTAGACCACTACACTCTTCCATTCCTCTCACTCATGGCTCTCTAATTACACACACAACTCTCACTCTCTCAGCCTTGCCTCACTCCACCAGAAAAATCACCAGCACACTTCATACTCTCCATTTCCCTTTCTCTCTCGGTACAACCACACAACTCACAATTCACAAACACACTTGCACATTTTCACTCTACCAGCATCACAAACACACAACATATCCTCACTTCACCAGCACAAACTCACCCACCGCACACAGCAGCTCACTCCCATAGAATTTTCTCACACAGATTTCACACACAGCGCACACACTTATTTGCACACATTTACACATAACACACACACACACACACACAACACCAGTTTCAAATGCGCGCGCACACGCACATCACGCAGTAGCAAGCACTCACACATCATACACCATAATCTTCATGCCACAAGCACTCCAACACCACCATAATCAGCCTATTGTTGCCACCATCACCGCCTCAACCACCACCCAAAGTCAGCCATCATCCCAAGCCAGTGACAAATAACCAAGACCACCACCCATTTCCACCGTATCCATTTCCCCTGTCAACGCATACCCTCCACAACCTCCAACAGTTACTTCAAGTGACCCATCAACCACCATAAGCTGCCTTCACCATAGTTTCTCCACCATTGTTGCAACAAGGACAACAAACCAACAGTAGCAGCTATCAAACAATTGAGCCGCATCACTTGGCCAAATTAGCCCACTTACACTATCAGGTGCTGCCAATTTCCCAACCAAACAGGTAATGTTTCGTGGCCTTTTCATTCAGTTTCTTTTAATCAGTCTCCAATAAAACTGAAATAGGTATATAAATGTTTGATTTGCTATGGATTTGCCTACTAAGGGGTTTAAAGATTTTAAAGAAAAGAGAAAGAAAGAGAGAAAACCAGAAAGAATAAAAAAAGAAGAACAGAGAGAGAGCCAGAGGAGAGAAGGGGCTGTGAAAGAGAGAAATAGAGAAAAGAAAGAAAAATAGAGAAGGAGAGAAACGGCTAAGAAAGAGAGAAATAGAGAAAAGAAAGAAAAATAGAAAAAGAGAAAAGGGAGAGAATAGAGAGCAAGAAAGAGTGAGAGATGGGTCTGGAGGTTGAAGACGATGGGGGGGAGTTTATTTTGGGTAGATTTTAGGATTTTTGGGGTTTTAATATGATTACAAAAAAAGTTGTTGAAACGATGTAGTTTTGG